>JAZEWU010000026.1:5501676-5578165 GCA_036362915.1 Geotria australis | reverse complement strand
TCTAACAGTAGTGAGGCCATATTGGAAAGCTCGTATCCTAAATTCCAAGCTATTCAACATTTCCCTTCACCCAAAAACGCAATTACACGGTTCCACAACAAGACACTCCCGTTCACTGCCAACTTATAAATACCCAGACTCGCTTCGCACAGCTGTGATGTCGTTTCACGTGGGAGACGCCAGATGTTGCCCCGAACACTTGACGATCATTCGCCAGCACTTTGTCATCCTTTCACAATTACCCAGAAGAAGGATGCCCGACATCCTGCCCGTGGGCCCGGTTTGGCCTGCCAATACATTATATCCGGCCCGTAGAGAGTAATCAAAAATCAATCAATTTCTTATTGAAGAGAATTCAACAGATTTTTTGGTCGATGTAAAAAATAAATACACAGCCTTCGAGTTAAATACACTCGTGTTTGTGATATAGGCCGATACCGCTAATAGCCTACTGTAAATGTTATGTGTGCTGGCAAGGAGAGGGGGATGCATCGAGGGAGCGGGGGGTCGTGACCCGTTTGGGGGCCCTTTGTCTCGTGACTTTATCTGAATCTGGCCCTCATGAAAAATAAGTTGTGCAGCTCAACCTTTGATCCATCCCTTGTATAAAAACCAGGCGAGGAGATAATATAACCTAGCGTTATTGGTGATATATTCCGCCCGGCAGGCAGAACGTGTACGGCAGCAATCGAGATATTCGAACGTGCGTTACTGTTGATGTGAACGATTACAATATTTTTTTCCAGGGGGCCACTCTTAATTTATTTCAGGTGTGCAATTTGGAAAACTTTTTCCAATCTCCCATTGCCGGCGCGGGCGCAAGGCATCGGCGTTTCCAGTTGCGTTCGACTGACGGATCGAACGGGCGCTCAGAATTCATTGCGCGCATCGGTCGATGAGCATTCCGCGTGAGCGCGGAGGGGCGCGTAGGCTTTAGGGTGCACTCCGCCGTAAAGAGCCCGCACATCCCGGGGGATTGGTTGGCTGTGTGGGCATGACTGCAAAATCACGGAGAATACCTGGGCCGGGCAAAGCCACTGTGTCCTGTGTGAACGACGTGTCATCAATAATGCCGCCTCTCTTTCTGTTCTCAGTGAGTTTTCGCCACTTTTTATGTCCTAATGTCGGGTTTCACGGTTCGATTCGTGATGGTTGGCTCTTCAGAGCTGTTCTTTCGGGATAGCCGTGTCGAGCGAGCGCCCTCTCTCCCTCGCGATGGAAGCATCATCATGCGTTTGAACAGCTCTGAAAGAGCAACCATCATGAATTGAGCCGGGAAAACCTACATCAGTCAAAATGCACGTTGTCCAAGAATGTTGTTGACAAATTATTGTTTGTTGTTTGGTGGCTATGGAACCCTTTTCCAACTGTTGACTGCTGGCTATGCTTTCACATTGATATCCAGAAAGGATGGAGACCGTGTTAAAGTTAGCCAAATAGTTACGTCATTCCCATAATGAAATAGTGTATTTCTTTTTATGGGTTAGTGTTGTAAACCCGCCTTCACCCGACACAGCCAATTAGCAAGGTTTGTCACGTGAACAAAACGTGCAAATTCTTAACAACTCCAGCACGCCCGGATGTTCGAGCACGAACCCACGACATTTACAATATGGAATATCTACCATTTTTCATCAGCTCAGCAAAAGGTTATTGCGGAGGAGATAAGCCGCAATTTCGCGGCGTCGCTCACACTCCGTCCACGCGTTCACGCGCCTGCCCCTACGAACCTCGCATTAATTTGCCCGTCTGTCTGTCTGTCCGTGCGTGTGCGCGCGTTGTCGTGTTCGTGCCGCGCGATGGCGCGTGGCGAGCAGACACAGTGAAGGTGACCAACCTCGAGCCAAACACCCACTACATGGCGGAGGTGTCCGCCCGTAACGGCGTTGGGGAGGGCCCGTTTACCAAGGCGACCATGTTCCACACGGAGCCCATACGTAAGTCCGGCCTCCGGCTCTTTCTCCCTTCGCAAAGACACCGGAGTGAACGCTCTGCCGATGACTCCTGATTCGTGTGACACTCGCTTGATGGGGACGAGCCCGTGGATTTGATTGTTGCGAATGTGCGAAACGCGTTCCCGTGCCTTGTTTCTTACAGCGGCTCCGACAGAAACCGTTCCGGGAATCAACACTGTCGGTAACGGTCGCCTTTGTTTCTCGTAAAAGTAGCAAACTTAAATGCAGCTGCCGTGAATTATTCTGTCAGTATGTTGGCCTCTCGTCAGGTTATTTAATTTATTTTGCACGCTTCACCGTTCAAAACGTCGTTCCGATTTTTGAAATACCGTCGCGCGATTCTGGCGCGTTGCTCTCTTAGCGAGGCTCTTCATAAGAGTGTGCGGCGCAACGTTTCAGGAGTCGGCATCTTGCCTCGTAGAGGAACAGGCGCAACACGGGCCGAAGGGATGTTGTTCGTGCCGACTGTATCGACGGCACGTTTCTCATCTTCGTCGCAGTGAAGCACAAAGGTCGCGCCGCCGACAACAAACGAGGAGCGATTTCATCCAATGCGGCCGCTCGTCATGAAGGAGTCATCATCACCATTGTCAGAAACCGCTTAATCCTGTACAGGGTCGCGGTGAGCCAGAGCCTATCCCGGCAGACACGGCAGCAAGTCAGGGCTTTAGTTGTAGATAACAAACGGCATTAAACATTGTACTGCTCCGTTGTGGCATCGTTCTGGATGCCCGACTGTGCTTAATTTGGACTATTTGTGATGAAAGTCGACGGCAAATACTTGATTTATTTGCATAATGATACTGCAAACTATTCCGATCTCTCCGTGGGAGCTCCGTTAAATGTAATTACCTGTTAATAAATCGGCCGTGCGTGGATTTGGCGTTTAATATTAAAATGTACGCCTTTTCCCTTCGTGCTACATTTTATATTTAATATTTCAAACTGGTTTCTGGAATAGATGCTTGATTAATTAACTGTATTACATGATTGAAACAACTAATGCATTTGGATAACAAATGTAACTGGGAAAGCACAGCTGGAGCTATGCATAGCCAGGACGATTATTGCAGTCAGATCAGCTTTGGACAAGAGCAGAGCACCGCTCTAAAACTGTAATTGGGGAAAAACAACAAACAAACGCGCAGGAGAAAGAGAGAGTTTTCAATCGGAGATTCTTTCCCGCGTAAGCAGATTCACTGACACTGGCAACTACAAACTTGGAACAAAAGCTGAAATATTTTCAAAGAAACGCAGAGAAGAGCGTGCTTGAAATTTCACTGAGAGACAGAAAGAAGAATACATGAACCGGAGAATAGCTGTAAATCAGAGACAACGTACTAACTCTGAAGAAACGTAACGACAGCTTCGGAACGGTACTTCATGAGAAGACGGATGGACAAGACTGGTGAAGGAACGGCAGTCAAAGGAGGGAAAGTACCCAAGAGGCACCAAAAAATGTTAACAAGGAGACAACACACATCTCAACGGTCTTTATTCCTCTTAGCTGGACCCCTTTTGGATTTGTACTGATGTAGGTTTCCACAGCTCAATTGACGATGGTTGCTCTTCAGAGCTGTTCTTTCAGGATAGCCGCGTCAAGCGCTTTCCCTTTGTCCCTCTCGACGTTTCGCCTCCCACGTTGGAAGCGTCGTGCTTCCAACGAGGGAGAGCGCTCGACACGGCTATCCCGAAAGAACGGCTCTGAAGAGCAACCGTCACTTTTGGATTTGTTTGCAAGGCACGTGCAATATTATCACTAGTAATCTGCGAGAGAGAGAGAGAGACATGGTTTCAGAAGATGCAGTGTTCCTTATGTAGCCTAAATAATGAATAGTAATCTCGTAAAAGGCAGTGGGACTGGGCCCCATCATTTTTAATTACCTTTGGAGCCCCTGGCCCGTCCAGTCATTGTTGCGAAAAATTAATGTTCTTGATTGCTCGCTCATTAAAAATTCTTAACCACTCTACTTAATAGTCCATTCAAGTAAGAAAAGATAATACAATTAATACGGCCGCAAAAGTGCTCAATTAAGAATACTTTACATTTAAAGAGGCATTGGTACTGTCATTATTATAACGGTTATTGTTGGCAGTGGAGTAGCGCCGGAATGGATAGGGTGCTGGGCTGTTATAGCCCGGTCACCTGGGTTTTAATCCAAGTCACGGCTAACATCAGTGGCGAGTGATGTCTGAACAGGCCCTGCTCTGCCTCCCCTCGCCGCTTTCACTTAAACCGAATTGGCCCGCGTGGTGAAGAATGATCAGCTTCGTCGCGGCTTCGTGATGCCAAGACATTTTTACGCTAGCAAGAAAAAAATTAAATCCCTTGTAGAGAGAACTCACGGTGGTGGTGGTGATGATCATGAGCCAGAGCGATTACCGCAACACAGCAAAACAAAACACTCCGTCTGTCAACACTTCTTAACTTGTGCGTTTGATTTTTCTTCTGATTATTCATTTCCCACCTCCCTCCCTCCCTCCCTCTTTGCCTCCCCACTCTGTCTCCCGCCGTGTAATCTAGTGTCTTCATACCGGTCCAGTAAGTAGGCTTGTGTGTCGCTTTACGCCACAGGCTCACAAGTGTTAAGCAATAGCATTGTACTCCTTAAAGGCAAAACTACGGATCATTGCGCTTAGCTCTGGTAGCAGCCTCTTGAATTATACGACCTCCCAGTTCCATCTCTCTGCATCAGACTCAGACAGGTAAAGCTCTCGGTCTCATTCCTCCGCACCTAAGCTCGGGGCTTTGCGGCGGTCGATATTCTTCCGTCGGGCGGTGTGGATGACGTTAGCCGCTGAGCGCGGACATTACACGGTGACCCGAGTACGCGCCGAGGCAGGATCCGCGTCGCGAAACGTTTTTACGGAATGATCTATACAGCAAAGGCAATGATCCCACCCGCCCCAACCCGGTTTTTAGCCTCTGAAATGTCAGGGCAAGTTGCGCCGGCAAGCGCCTGTTAAAAACCGGAGTGACACGGAGGGGCGGTTAAGCGTGGGATGGCGACACACCCGGTCGCCACGTTTTGATTGCGTGGCATCGGGGTAATTTATTTTTTGGCCCAGTCGACCTAAATGAAGCCCGCGACAAGTTCAGGCGCCAGTGTGCGAGCGGGGTGCGTCAAGGTCACGAATTGAACCTGGATCTCTGGGACGGTAGGCGGGGACGCTAGCCGTTACGGCACGACCCGGTCCAGATGAACATAACACCTCGTGTGTGTTAGGGGTGGAACAACGTGTAGACTCGTTATTTGAAATACATTCTCATGGGTAAGGATACATGCATCGGATTGCATGCGTAGTTTTTTTTACTTCATGTATTTATTTGCTCAAATCACGTGCGAACAACATTACATTTAGGACAATGAAGCCGAAGAATGCAGAGGGCGGTCCAGATGTCTCGTGACCCCCGTTTAGTTTTTCTGCATACCAATGAGTCTAATGTAATATAATCGACATAAAAAATGCCACGTGTAAAATGCATGCATTTTAAACAAATAAGCGAGGGTTGTGACCCTCGGGTGAAAGGCGCTCTATAAAATGCTATTATTATTATAAATGCTATTATTATTATTATTTAAACAGATATGAACGAGCGGAGGTAAAAAAAAGATAGGGGTCGCTTAGAGCCACGTAGCTCAACGGTTCCTTCCAGCTAAAATAAAAACTGACTGCTATATCCGTTAAATATAAAACGCATCTCAAGATACTGGGTGCAGAACCGTGCAGCGTGCCAATCCAATGCTAAAGGCGGCAGGGTAAGGATTAAACCGGGGGTCACATGACATCTGGACCACCCTTTACCAGCGAGATCAGAGATGACCGATCCTTGCATCAGACCCACCGTGGGTGTGAATCGATACGGACCCTGCCATTCTGTCGGACGGGAGCAATCGCTCCGGGCTGGACGAGGGACCGCAGTCGATCGTGCCGGCAGTTAGGAGTGCAGCTCGCGAAACCACGGGACGGTAGCCGTGTTAGTCAGCCATCTGGTGGGTTTAAGTGCAGGCGTCGATACGCCTTGCATTGGCAATCCCGGTCGTTTTGATTCTCAAGAGGCTAATAAACCAAGCAGCAGCAGCAGGCTTTGTGCATACATGCTCATCATTCCACTCCCCCTCTCTTTGTCTAACCATCACCACCCAGCTTTGCTTTCGTGTGTGCCGTGTTTGTGAGGTTTTTCTTTTGCCCATCTGTGACCGTAAAAGAGTTGCGTTTTCAATGCGAGTACTTCACACGTATGAAACGTAACACGTGTGAAATATGTAGAATTGCTCTCGAAAGACCAGCTTATTGAGAGCAATCCTCATACGTTGAGCCGTGAAAACCTACATCGTTACAAGGTTCGGTGGGTTCAGAGGTCAGATGACTGATCCGGCCAGATGACTGATGTGAGCTGGTGGAACCAAATCCAGGTTCATGTACCTGTGGTTGAACCAGGTTGTGAGATTTGATGGTCTCAGCCTGGCCACTATTGACTGCACACATACATAAACAATGTGTGGTTATTCAGAATAATTCTATCAATTCCAGCTGTTGCCAATTCGGAAACTGGTCTGACTGCCAATGTGTTTTACCTTTACTTGGCACCTAAGGGGCTGAGTATCTATTCAAAACAACTTGTAGTATTGGTAAACTTCTGCTTTGTTCACAAAGTCGATGAGTTCAGTTTGTTTCTAAAAATATCCAACATCAAGCCATTCCTTTCGCCGCTTTTCCTGCAACGAAAACAGCGCATCCTAACACGAGCTCGCTACGCTTTTCAACGGAAACAAGCCAACACGCCGAACGAACACCTCGAAATAAAAACATCGGGCCGCGTGCACAATAAAAGCCCTGCTTTTTTTTTATTCGACGCTGCTTATCGACGTTCTCGAAACGATCGCAGCTTTCCACGGAGCCGCGCTTGCATGCATCTACGCTGCTCGGCTGCGGAGAGATTTGGAGCTCCGCGAGTTCTTGCCGTGGCAAAGTCTGCATCGTTCATCCTACCGGCTGAGACTGTGGAACTTAAAACAACTCCGATTGTTGCGGAATAATTTTTATTTTTTCTCAAGTGGATACAGCCAAGGTTCCTTACGTCCGTCTCTCTCAAAAAGCCGTCATGATTTCAGAAAGGTCTACACGCCACCGAGCTTGGGTAAGGGTCTCGGCTAAAGTTTTGTCTGATATTTGGAATAAAGTGCCGAGAATTCTCCGTGGACCAGTCAAACACGTCCTCATGGAGGTGCAACTCAAACGAGCGATCCGCAGCGCTGGGGAGGATGGAACCGGAGCTCCACGTAAGTCCCTTTTCAACAGGATCTGCTAACACCGGCACGATTATACAACGGATTTATCCGCGCAAGCGCATTATGCATTTGTTAAACTGTGATAGCCATCCGGTGTCAGGAGAAAATATTTCCTAAAGACACAATTCGAGAGTTTTTAATTTGTAATCAGTTGACACGTGCTTGCTTTTCGGAACAACTGCAGTCGTTAGTCCGAGTGCCCATCCGACCTCGAGCGACCTCGACGCGACCCTCGCGGACACGGCGCCCCAGTCGACCGACGCGACAGGCGACAAATCCCCGTCTCCGACGCCGGGCGTCTCCGAATCCCCGGCGGTCGCATCGGAGCCTCCTCCGACGGCCGCGACGCGCAAATCCCAAACGCCCGCCACCGGAGCCACTGACTCGACGCGAGCGACGTCCCCGGTCACTGCCGAGCTCGCCGCGACGATCGGAGGAACCGCGGCGTCCTCGGCGGCCTCCTCGGCGGCGTCCGCCGAGCCCGCGACCGCCGCGCCGGTCGGCTTTGCTTCCGCGACGCCTTCCGAAGAGGCGACGACGCGCGGCGCCGGCGGCGGCGGAGCCGGAGGAACCGCGTCCGGCACGGAGCCGCCCCCTCATTCGGCCGCGACGACCGATCCCGCGGCTTCCGACCGCGCCACCGAATCGGGGCGCCCGGCCAGCTCCGCAGCCGCGGGGCGATTCGCGGACGGCACGACGGCGCGGCCCGCGGAGAGCGGCAGCCTCGCGGACGGGGTCGTCCAGTTGCGCGACCCCCTCGCCGTCTCGCAAACCACGACGACGGTTGCGGACGGCGACGAGGTCGTGTCGGCGAGCGCCGCGCCCCGGAACCCGCAGGCCGCGAGCGCCGCGACGCCGGGACCGGCGGAGGTCGTCGTCGCGGTTACCCTCTCGCGGTCGCTGGGGTCGGGCCCTCTTCCGACCGAAGCTGCCGCGGCGGAGGTCGCGCGTAAGTGATGCCAGAAGGCATCGCGCCCGTCTGCGGTCGAGCTTGTTCGCTCGTCGCGTGTAACTTGCGGAGGCTGCGGATTTGCCCGAGCGGCGCTGTGAATGGTTTTTTTTTTTCGATATCTCCGCTATCTGGCCGTGCTTCCGCGAAAGCGCAGCTGATGTAAGCTTAAAAGTGAAGGCATGCGACCCATCATCGTTGGCGTGTGTAGGGCGCGAGGCGAGATACTTGACCGACCGGAACTCGGAATCCTAATTAAAAACACGCCGTTCGTTTAATTTAAATAATTTCAGCTTTGCGTTTCTTCACATCAGCACTGCCCAACTTGTTCTGCCTGATTTGGGAGACCGGTAATTTCAGTTTAATTACTTTTTTGCGTAACTCACAGCGGCAGCACATTTTTTTCTCTGCGAATATCTCTCTTTCACGCCAAATTGCAATCTCTGGTGTGCATCTGCATAGCCAGTTTGATGTTTGAAAAATCACAATCCTTTGCAAAATGTTTAATACTGTGTGGTCAAGCGATGCTTACTTTTTGGAGATGTGGATTGTGATATACGGCATCTGAGGGATAATTAATGTTGGGGGGGGAAATAATAAAATAAGACGAACCACCAGCATGAAACTCATTTAAAAATGAACAATGATAAAATGACTAATAGTTCTCGGAACGGTTGCCGCCTAACTTTATCTCAATTATTTAGATATTAGTGGTCATGCATGCCAACTTTAAAAGGTTCTTAAGCCTCCTAGTCATTAATGCGCAAGATTTTTCAGTATCTAAAGTAATCTCGGCAATGACTAACCGTAATGTGTTGCTTAGCGAGATTGAGACGGTGTCGTGTAATCTTAACGAACGCTCCGACGACGCGGGTGATGAATTAATGTTGACCGTAAGTGCCTGCCGCTTAAGACACCGCGTGACAAATTCCGCCAATTCTATTAGAAGCTCTTTCACCGCCCGGCTGTCAGCTCGGCAGAACGTTTCAATCTTGTCGCTGGTGCGCGTTGCCCGAGCGTTATTTCGTTTCGCGTCCCTGCGACGTGAAGGACTGAGCGATCGCCTTTCGATGATGTGTGCTTGCCCACGCGATGGGCATTAACGCAAGATCGCTCTCGGCTGATTAGCCACCGTCTCCTGCAACGGTCCAGCATGGTATTGAAATGTCACGTAACGCTGCGCCAGGGAACTTCCTTTCAAACGCGCGCGCCTTCAGTTCCAAAAAGCTGCTCTCGCCTCGGGCAGTAATGATGGGCTTTATTCAGCGTGGGCCGGAAATACCTGACACATTTCAAACTTGCGTCAATACAAACGCGTCAGTTACTTATGGCCCAGCGTGTGTCTCGTACGCCCATCGCCGATCTGACATTCCCCCACGGCTGCGTCGTAGCCACGTAAAAGCTGCGATTTTGTCGTTTTTGTTTTTCCGCCGAAACGTTCGATGCGGCACATTTTCCGACGCATGGCTTGGGTGCTCTCGACGACGCGGGATCTTGCTCCTGCTACCGTTAATCTTTCCTGTGTCACGTGACTCTCCCCCCCCCCGTTTTCAGCCTCGTCGGTTGAAGGTCCGGTGAAGTCCAGTAAGTGCGAGGCTGTTTGGGCGCTTGCACGTTGTTGGCACGCGCACGTACGTGTGCGCGTCTTTGCGATGCGTTGGCATCACTCGAGCCGGCGACAGGCTGCGGGCACGGTCGAGGAACGCTTGCGCCTTCGACTAACGTTCCCGCGTCCAAATAGGCCGCGCTGCCGTGTCCGTCCCGCAGCGCTTCGACGCGGCGGCGTCTTTAGGGCGCGCGCGGCCGACGCCGCGGCAGCGACGATCGACTCGCTCCGCACTCTCCCTCCGCGTCGCCTCCGTCTGTGCCGTTCTATCGAGCCAGGGCTCGGGGATTAGGCCGGCTTCTGAGCGTGTGCGGCCATGCAGTCGAATTGCTGTCGCTGGGCCGGCGCCGCTCCGCAGATGAGCTTTCGTCCGCTCCTCCCGCCGGGCTTTGGAATAACTCGGGTCGCGCGAGGGGCTTCTGGGCGAGTTTATTTCACGCCCGTCGCGCTTCGCGTGTTCCTCGGCGGGGGGCTTTTGCGTCTGTTTCGCGTTCGGCCCGGCGCGTCGCTTATTGCCCCGTTTTGAAAGCGAGCGAGCTCGCGAGCGAGCGCGCGCGGCTAAGCCCCGAGTGACAGCTCGGAGTTTTTTTGTTATCACGCGTGCGCCCCGACGGCACCGGGGATTGTGTAATCTCGGGTTTATCGGCGCGCGTGCCGCCGCCGCCGCCGCCGCCGCAATGCAGCTTCATCCAGGATCGCGCGGACGGTGCCGCTGTGTTCGGGAGAAGCTCTGCGCTCCGACGATCGGCGCCGCGAGGCCCCCCTCGGCAAAATCCGCCGATTGCGACGCGAGCTCGCGTTCGGTGAAACCGCGGAGCGGCGATGTGTAAAGTAAAAAAAAAAAAGAAGGAATAAATGTGTCGCAGTCGTGAAAACAGGCCGCCTTGTTTGTGCCGTTCATTTACAGGATGTTGCAATATTGTGTTAAGCGTTTCGGCGATTTAACGTGCCTTATTTTAATGACGAGTCGTACAAAGTAACACATTTTACGCTTGGCTGCCGCTTGCATCTTTGTGTAAAAAAAATATATATCAATTTGTATTTATGCATACTATTTGTGTTAAATACATATATATTTTAAGACGCTACACCTTGAGAAAACCTAACTTGGCAGTCCGCAGAGCGCAGCGTCTGTTCCGTCCGTTGTTCCTTCCCTTCCCGGTAGCGCGCCCCTCCTCTAACCCGCTAAGAAAGCGCGTCGAGGCAGCGATCCCAATCGTTCAGACCCGCGCCACGATTCCGGTTCAAACCTAGGTACGCGGTGCCCCCGGCCAGCCCCGTCATCCTTTCAGGAAGGTGACAATTGCGGTCTCCCTGTCACCTTAATGGACTCAGAATGCCCCGTTTCCTTCTGTGAGTAACAGTTGCGTAAACACAGCAGTCGGGTCCCTCCGGGCAAAAGCCGCACAGCGCGACCGGCGTATTAACGGTCTCCGCGACGCTTATGGCATCTGCTCCCTGCATTTGTGCTCAGCGGTGCGCTGTTATTGTTATCGCGGTTTCTAGGCCGAGCCTGGTAATATTTTTTTTTCTTTCCCGCAAATCACGACGCGCTCGAACAAAAAGGAGTCGCTTTGAATCGATTAGAAATTATTTCCTTGCCAAAGTTTCACATTGTTCAGATGCGTTAACGAGGAAAATTTGATGGATTCTGCAGGAGGAACAGTGAAAGCGTTGATAATCTCTGTGGGTGAAACTGGTAGATTTCGAGGTAAACAGATTCAGGCGGGCAGAGAGAGAACACTCATTGTCTATTCAAAGCTTGGCGCGATTTACAAAGCAGCACCGACGCCAACATTTTATCTTTTACTATTACAAAAAAATAATTTACCGTGAAAGTCCCTGGAGATGGGATTTCGCGTTTGCCAGGGCTATCCATTTTTGGACATTCACTTGCGGATTATAAATACAATACGACGGGCATTTACGAACGCAATTTGTATTTGCGGAGCGTCGTAAATGCAACGGACCAGTGAGACGCGTCAAATGCCGCTGCCAAGTTACTCATTCCCTGTGTGTCGCGGTACCTTGTGCGCGTGCCAGTGTGCCTGTTAGTAACCCCTCTTTGTTCATTCCAGCTTGATGTTTCTTTGCTTTTTTGTGTTTTTTTTTGTTCCCATGCGCCGTTCCAAACCTCCAAAATATACCAAACCAACCCCTTCCTCCTCCTACCACCAATCATCATGTGATCATGTGACCCACCACATGGTATACGTTGTCATGGTGATGGTGATGGTGATGTCCCGGTGTCTGCATCGCTGCTAAACAGGAGGTAAAAATAATAATAATAAAGACGTTAATGTAGTGTAAAAAAATCGTTCATATATTTAAACAGATTTAAACCTTAATTTTAAATGTTTTCGTGTGTGCGGTTTTGTTGAATATTTTACATGCCTGTTAAACCATACCTTAACAACTTATGTTGGTTTTTTTTCCCTTTCATGTTTCACTGGGGGCAAGTTTATATAATTTACATCTTATTAAAATTATATAATATAAAGCAATACAACTGAGCAACACATCCCCTAGAAGATGCTACATGGCTTTACGCTGCAAAACCCCGCGTTAAATTGCCTTGATATAAATTTATTTACTGAAAAATAATTCTGTTAGCTTCACAAGCAATGTCATGTGTGTGTGTATATATGTAGGACTAATTAACTTATTCCATTGGCTTCAGATTTTCTGTGATCACATTTTCCACGACCACATCGTTTCGAATCCTCACACATTGAACATTGTCTATTGAAAGTCATTAAAAAAGAGACTTGATCGTATTAATTATTCACACTTCAAATGAGGCCCGTCACTACTGTATTCTTATTAAATTAAGTTAATTATTTTTAGTGTGCCACTGTGTGGACGATGTTCTCCGCACACTTAACTCTCTACGAATGTTTCCAGAATAACCTTTTGGCACCAATAAATAAATGTAATTGACTTCCATTAACTGTTTAACATGTAGGATTTCGTGACCAATGTTATCGATAATATATCCCTTTTACACGGGGTGGGTCACGGAAAAAATAAATGTCGTAAACCCGCCTCCACCCGACACAGCCAATTAATAACGTTTGTCACGTGAACAAAACGTGCCAATCCTTTACTGCTTCAGCAAACCGGTATGTTAGAGAGCGTTTCAACGATAGTTGCAATCAACTTCATCATGTATATCAAATAATGGCGAAACGTTGGATTTCATTGTAAACGTTGTGGATTCACTCTCCATCATACTGGTGTGCTGAGGTAGCAAAGAATTGGCACGTTTTGTTCGGGTGACAAACTTTACTAATTGGCTGTGTCGGGTGGAGGATGGGTTTACGACTCTTATTATTTACGTGACCCAACCGAAATAAGAGATATATTACGGATTCAATTAACTACCTTTCTTTTCACTCACACCACGCCTTGAAGCGTAATTTGATAGACAAATATTAAGTGACTATAATCCCACCAACCAAAACCCAAACCATCGACATTCCCCGCGATATTTTTAATAACGGCGCAGCCTAACTACCTCGATGGATTCAAGTCTGCCTTTGCTGTCGATCTGTCTTCCCCAATCCCTTGATGCTCTCGAACATTTTGCCGTGAAAATGTTTCAACTTTTCCTGGAGTGCACACTTCCCCGGGGCTGTGCCTTGCTTTAGAGTGAAGTGTCTTTTTTCTATATATATATATTTGAAAGTAAGAGATGCTTATGGTGTTCAATCTAACGTCTAACATTTGATGCACGGCAGAATAATATGCCAAGCCTTGTTTAATTAGAATACAGTAACGGTGATAATTGGTGGATATTCCTGGCTGATGGGTTGATTACGTTGATTTACTCTTGCTCATTGTTATTCAATTGTTAAGAAATTTGGATTCAAAATACCAAGGTTTACATTTCTCCAGCTCCATTGCCCAGCACCATGCAATCCATCTGTTCATGTTTACCAATCAACGTTTGATACAATAAGCACTACCCTTAATAAGCTTATCCATCCCGACTGGACAACTGTTAAAAAAGCGCTACATAACTCAACGGTTCCTTCCAGCGTAAATCCAAACTGTCTGACTGATAAAATGAAACGTGAATGTTCCAACGCTAACCATTGGTAAACATGTCAAAATGGATCGTTGTATGGGAAATGGATTTTGGGAAGCCTTGATGTCGGAACGGTCGGGACAGTTAATTTTAGTCCTGTTATGGATTCCGCCTGCAAAAAATGGGCCATCCTGCAGCAGTTGCGTTCACTTAAGGTAGCGACAGCGCCGCCAACGAGCTGTGTGGATGGTTCATTATTTGCCGGCACAATATGATGTTGATCCAAACATGAAGCGTCGCAAGTTTGACATTAAAAACTAACCCCGCCTTTGATCCTTTTAAGTGTGTGCATACTTACATATAGTCTGACGCGTACGTATGAGGTGTGGGCATAATCAGTGATTTCACGCAATTTGACAGACTGCTCAATCCTAATAACTCCCATTAATTACTCGCTTAGTCCATGGCCAACACAGTTGTTTTTTTTTTAAATCAGGAAAGGTACCTGCCTTGGTGTCTTTGGCCAGTTTAATTCTCCGGTGCTTGACCGGTGGGAGCAAACCCAGAGTGCCCGGAGAAAACCCTTGGCACACGAGGGGGGGGGGGGTTAACAAGCCGGCACATCCGAGCACCAACCAGGCTCAACCGTGTGCATCCTACCAACACGCGATCAGGAGCGTCCAGTACGAATTCGGTGCTCGCCCGCCGAAGCCACACCTTGTAACGATCGTCCTCTCCGACCGCATCCCCCGCTAGCCCCGTTCTCGCTCCTAACGACCGCCCCTCATACGCGACGCGCGTACGACTCGCGACGAGCGCCGGCGCCCCCGATGGCGTGCCGACACGTGTGACCTTTTCCTCCTCGCCGTTGCCGCCTGCAGGGGAGCCGAGCCCCCCCCAGGTTCACGGCAGCGTTGGGTCGACCGGAAACTCCTACGTCATTTACTGGGTGCTACGAGATGACGGTGGCTCGCCCATCCAGCACTACCTGGTCAAACACCGGCCGGTACGTACGACGCGCGCGCCCGCGTGTCCGTTTGCTTGTATACGTTCGTTCGTCCAGCTTCAGCAAAAACCGACTGACTTCGTACATTATGGGTCCCAGAATGGAACGCCAGTCCATCACAGGGCACACCGGAGGGCAATTTAGTCAGCAAGCCAATTGCCCTATGCAGCAAGCGTGTCTTTTACTGTGGAAGGAAGCTGGAGTACCCCGGTGAAAACCTACGTCGGGATGGGGAGAACGTGTAAACTCCACGCTAATAGGCCACAACCGAGTCAGGAATCGAACCCTCGAGCTTCTTGCTGTGAGGTGGCGACACTACTCGCTGCCACCGTGTTACACCTGTGTAATTATATACGTGGGGAGCGGACGTGTAGTGGCTCGCGCTCTAAATTACGAACCAGTGACCGGAATTCGATTCTCGCTCACCGCCAACGTGAGCAAAATATATCTGAACAAGTGCTGGGTCTCTCCTAGGTCGATTCAGCCTATAACGAGTGCTTGTTGCGATGTATAAACTTTGGCACTGTGAAGAGAGAGGCGGTCGGCCATAGTCTGGGTCACCCACCCGCTTGTGTGCCATGCTGGCCTTCATAAGTGCTCACTAACCACACTTGCTCTAAAAGCTTGTTCAGGCTACAAGGGAGACGTTTTTCATAGTGAGGTTCTGTTTGTGAGTTTAGGTCATGTGAAGGTGTGTAAGTGAAGTGCACCGGAGCAAACGAATGAGCACATGCATCACTTACCTCAAAAGATGACACCGACGTCTCGCTGGCATTACAGCTAGCATCATCAGGGAGACGTTTCTGTGTCAGGCACATGTATATGTGCAAGTGACGCATGTGTGGACATGCTCAATACCGCCAACGGCCGTGTCAAGATCATCCTCTGTGGAAATGGATACTAATAGACGCTGCTGGGCAGCCAGAGGCATTCTCCCCGAAGCAATAAAGGAGGACACGGGAGCGATTCTGACAACAATAACATCACTAGGCTGGTATAGGATAGCAAGGCGGACCAGTTGCTGCATCGAACATGTAGGTCATTTAACCGTGCACCTTTGGCCTGGCCCATTGGCGCTTCCCGTGGCCTGGCACAAGCACCACGTGACGTCACTATGACTAAGTGGCAAACGGCGTTTGTCGATGTTGTTGTGAAGCTTGTCGATGTTGTTGTAAAGCTTGTCGATGTTGTTGTAAATGCGAATGCGACAAAGGGTTGGTAGCGCAGCGGTTAGCGCACTGTGCTATGAATTCGCCGACTTAGCATTTGTTTTCCTGGCCACAGCTAATTTCTGTATCGAAGCTGGTGCTGGGCTTCTCCTAGGTTAACTCAGCCTGAAATGAGGGCCAGGTCCTGAGAATACTGCGGTGCCTAGTCATGCATCTATCCACACCGTCCCTTTGCCGACCTTAACAGTTTCCGCTCTCTAACAGAACTTTATCCATACGACCAAATGCAGGATCTTTGTCTCTTTTTTTGTACGTACATGTGAGGAGCGTAGGCATATTGATTATTCCGCTGACTGGGTTTTAGTTAACTTGGATCGATTTCAGTTCATCCACACCACTGGCTTCCCCCTAAGTTAACTCGGCGTAGTGCAGCGTGTGAACATTAGCGATGGGGAGACATGCGGTCAAGTGTGCTGCTGAGCGCGCCATTCGGTCGCGTGCTGTGTCGGCTGTCACGTGTGTTTGTTATCAGCGATGGGACACGTTCTAGTTTTAATCTGATAGGACGATTCGGTGTACGTCAATAATTTAAGCTGATGCGGAGGTGGCCGGGTAGGTCATGGGTCGGAGTTCTGAGCCGGCGCAACTGAGAACCTAGGTTCCAATCTTGCAGCGCTTTGTGACCCTCGGGTGAAAGGCGCTATATAAATGCTATTATTATTATTATTATTAAAGTTACACAGATGCCTGTGATTAAACCTAATTTGTACCGATGTCGGTTGTCACGGCTCGATTCACGGTGGTCGCTTTTTCGAGCTGTTCTTTTGGGATAGCCATGTCGAGCGCTCCCCCTCTCTCCCTCGCGACATTTTCGCCTGAGGATGCTTCCAATATTAGACGCGAAACGTCGCGAATGAGAGCTGGGGGGGGCGCTCAGTGACATGGCTATCCCGAACGATCGCGTGTACACACACGCGCGCACGCGAGCTGCCGAGTGACGGCGCTGCGGCACCTCACAGGTCGACGGCAGCGCCGAGTGGCTGGAGCAGCGCGCCCCGTCCACCAGCAAGTACGCCATGCTGTCGTCGCTCAAGTGGAACACGGAGTACGAGGTCCACGTTCGGGCCATCAACAAGGAGGGCGACTCCGACCCGGCCGAGCACCGGTTCACCACCCAACCCAAGCCCACCGCCAACACCGGTACGGCGCGCGGGAATCGTCGCGGTAACGGGCGGCCGCGGGGCCGGCTGCCGGTCGAGCGATTGGGGGGGCCTCGCGACCGATCCGCAGCCGGCGGCTCGGTAGCCGGAATTCCGCGGCGGGGCGGAGGAGAGGTCGCGTCGGGAAGGCGGGCGCAAGTCGATCGGCGCTCGCAACCGGCGCGATCGGCGGGTTGTACTCGTGGCCTGGGTTTGCTTTGCGACTGTTGCGACTCTCTTCGAAGGGCATTTTACCCCGCTGTAAATTGGTTTCAATTTCTGCGCTAAGTGTGAAAAGCAAATGGTGCGCCGTAAGTAACGTTCGCTTTGTTTAATTAGTTTAAATTGCCGTCATTATAGACGTATTGAAGTCCTCCTGTGCGTCGCCGATCGAGCAAATGTTTGCTTTTATTTCCACACGAAGCGGTGTGCTCTAATGATCGGTATTATTTCAATCTGTGCACTGTCGCAATTTCAATCAAATCAAGATTGGCAAACCATTTAAAATATGGGGGGGACGTAAAGTTTCGCTGTGCGGCTACTTTTTTTCACGCTTATTGAAAAGACGGCATCTACGCGCGTGTGCGTGAGAATGTGCAAGCGTGTGTTCATGCTGCGAAACCTTGTTTATTCACACTAATTAGTATCAAGGCATGTTCTGAAATACATTGTCTGCAGGCTATGAAATTTGACGTCCCCCCACTGCCTGATAATGCATTACACAATATCTGCACAAGCACAGTAACGCGATTGTCTAAGTAGGGATGACCGCGTTCAAAGGAATTGGTAACGAGACGCAATCCATCATTAATAGCCCGACACGCGTGCAAGAAAGCTCTACAAACACATTTCGCTCAAAGAATAATGCACATTTAAATTTGGCCTTCTCCAAATGTTATTCTATGGTAGTCAAACCCAGAGTGGACCAGACATCCCTGTCCTCAACAACAGATTCCAGATCTTCCTGGGGAGGGATTCCCAGGCGTTCCCAGGCCAGCCGAAGGATATAATCCCTCCAGCGTGTCCTGGGTCGGCCTCTAGGTTTCTGCCCAGTGGGCCGTGCCTGGTAGACTTCCCGGGGGAGCCTTCCAGGGGGCATCCTTACCAGATGCCAGAACCAACCATTGTATATGTTGCAATTCATAGAGATGGCATTTATCCAAATTAAGTGAAATTCTAATTTAATACGATGCGTGGTTTGGCGCAATGATTGATCACTAGGCTGAGGCTATTAACTAGCAATAACTGAAAACAGTTTAGTCATGGATGGCTGACATAAGGATTTTAAACCAGGTTCTCACCAGACCCTGACCACCATGGTCACCTCGAAATAATATAAGTTAAACGTATCTATGATATTGACAAAAATGTGTGATGCCACACTCATTTGAGTGTGGGGGCGATGCTCATTTACAATCACTGGTGAAAATTCCACATTCCTATGGCATGGGTAAGTCTATCACTAGCACGACCGCTGTTCACTTCCAATAAAGCGGTACGAATGCTATCAACCCCCAGAGGGACGAACATCCCAGCGCACACGCGACACGGTTTCGGAACCCACACCCCTCCAAATACAGGGCCTCTTATTCTAACCACTGCATCGCCTGGCCAATTAGCGCGTAAAAACAAAGCAGTAGCAATGGGCCAGTTTGTAGAATGCCCAGCACATGAGATATATCGATCGCTATTCCCCCCTCCAGCCTTCCCAGCCTTTGGACGAGTGTATAATTGACGAGCAGATAAACAAGGTTTCCTGCCCAGACTTGAAGCAGCAAGGGCCTCCTGTGCCGCCTTTCCGATACTGATTAAGCAGCTGATTATGCCGGAGCATGTCTCTGGTGTCAGTTGGGGCCACATCTGTCCTGCAGAATTTGGAAACCCGTGGTGTGGGTGGAGGTTCGCACCATCTGGAGTCCCACCACGGCACCTGCACTACCCCCACCAACCCCCAAAGCGCAATCGCGATTTCTAATCAGTAACGGAAATAAAATTAGATTTTGCTTCCCGCGGATTTTGAACGTGTCGCCCGAGAGTTAGGTTTTCAGCGCTTGCTAAAAACCTAGCGGACGCATGAGTCTATCGCGTAATGCGTCCGTTACGTACGCACGAACGTACGTGGGTACGGATCGGCGGATAGACACGCATTCGTACAACCGGTGCGTACGATCGCATGCGGCGTCAACGATGGGAATCAGCGAACACGAATTGTATTTTATTTTTAAACTTGCGCTGACTTTTATGTCGCGCCCTGCTAGCGATTTAACATTCAGAATTGTTTCCGGGCGTATCTTTACGTACTGTTTAAGCATTCGGCTACATTACAACATTTTCAAACCATAGCGCATTGGCACAAAAAACAACAATCTTGGTTGCTGTTCTGTCTGAAAACTGTAACACTGCAACTCGCACGTCATACAAAACATGCATGCATTGGCGCATGTGCTCATGCGGACATATGCATCCATCTAACAACCTTATCATGCGTCGTCATGGATCGTTGTATGTACATTACATGTATTTACACATACATGTATATGTATCCATACGCACATACTCATACTCACACTTGATAGTTCCTTTCTCGAAACGAGTAGATTGTACTGTTTGGATATCTGAACTAGTGTATTCATAGGGGGTTAGCTTCCTACACCCTGGGTTCGATTCTTGGCCGAGGTGCTGGGTTTGAAAACGTTGAGACAAGCTTCATCAATCCACCAGTGCTTACGTTATCCCAGTGAGGTCAATTGTGGGTAACCTTACCGGTGAGGCCAAATCTAGAGACATTTCCCGAGGGCTGGACACGTTTGTCCAAGCGCGGAACAATCGTCGCGTGACCAGCGTGCCTTTCGCGCGCTCCTTCTGACCAAACAAAATAAATTTACCGTGAGCTGCTGACATCATTGGCCGTTTGCAACCGTCCGCTATCGCGCGTCAAAGTGCTCAAGCTCGTCGCGAGCGCGTTAAGTCACTGCCGAGTGAGATGAGCGGCGGATGGATTGATCGAATTGTTTGTTCGTTTCGACCCAAGAACCCAGCCGACTCACTGGCAGGTCGCTGCATTTCCCTTCCTCGTGTACTCCTGCCGCACGAGGCTTCCAGAATGTTTGGCACACCCCCGCGTTCACATTTCGATTCGCGCCCGTTCAAATGTCGTAACCTTCTCTGTGTTAAAAAAAAACCGCACATCTTTAAAAATGCATTTTGTGTCTCTGATATACCCTACCCATTTGTTTTCATAGTGTGCTCTCTGTGTAAATTCAACTGTCTCTTTTCATTTAAAGCATTTTACTTACAATATTTCTGTTTTTCCTTTTCTCTTTTTCTCGTTTTTATTTTCCTCCCCCCCCCTCTCTCTCTCTCGTCCCCTTTCCCTCTCGATAATCCCCGTGGACTGCTTCATCGCGATCTCGTTTTTTGTCCGACACGAACCATCCCATTTTAAAAAAAAAAACGCCAACTGCTGCGGCGCCGATCGCGATAACCACAAACCGATACGTTGCGCGCTTTGCTTTCTTGTTTTGACACACACCCCCCCCCACCTTACCACCCCGTGTTTGCCGTTCTCTTTTTGAACACACGTGTGTGTAACACGCATGCGGCCGTCATGTTTTAACCTCACGGCATGATGACGACGGCGATGGCTGTTGGGACTACTTGCACCGTGAATGCACAGACGAGCCAGGATCGTCGGTCGCTCCCGTGCAGCCGGCCGTTTTGCTCACTTTGCTCATGGCCACCCTCACCGCAATGCTTGCTGCCGCCTAGCCAGCCGGAGACGATGACACAATCGCACGTAGCAACGATGTCACTTTCTTTATAATGTTTTCGCTGCGGTCGTTATTAATATTTCTCGTGGTTTTCTTCGGGGGGTTTTTTTGTTGTTGACGCTACGACTGCTGTTTCTCCGTTACTAATGAGTAAATAATGTGTTTCGTAGATAGAACTTTATCCGAATTAGATTAGTGGCAACGTTAATACGAAAACATAACTCACGGTGTTAAAGTGCACACGTGGAACTTTCTTTTTTGAGTTTGCATGCAAATCGATACACTTCACCGCCGATGAATTGTAACATAATAATGATAACTATTCGATAGTTTGAAAAGGACTTTTTTGATTGTACGCAAGCTACGTTTTAACTTAATTTCACAGCGTATTCGTGGGGATTTTCTGCATTTATTTTCCATTTTTCGGCCGACAAAACGCTGCGGGTCATTCTGTGACCGACAGCGCCGTATGAATTCTAACGACGGCCCGCTTATCCAGACCCCTTTATCTCGGCTTCCCGCTCGTAAACTCCTCCGCGTGAAATGAGAATTCCGGGAAACGGTGAAGAAATGCGTAAATAAATTAAAAGGTCGCTCATCAAATTAATTGGCCTCTCTCGGCGCATGCAACTCCCAGCTGACTGTCTACTAACAGACGATGTAACATCCGATTGTACGCAACTCCCTGCTCCTCGATCGCAATATCTCGCACTTTGGCATTCACGCCAAATGCGCAATAGTAATTGCGCACTCTCGGTGTGCTGTGCCGCCTCTTTCTGTTTTGCCTGCAACAATTCTGCTAGCTAAATGTTTTGCCCCAGGGGCCGGCCGGGGGGACAGGGTGTGGGAGGGAGGCTACGTTCGGTCCGTGACCCCCCTCTGACCCTTCCCCTTACGACCCCGCGGAATGGCTAGCTGTTGCGCATGCCCCATCTCATCTCCTATTCTGTGAGTCCGCCCGCCCGTCCGTCCGTCCGTCCGTCCGTCTGTCTGTGTCTGTGTAGCCATCAAGGCTAGGTGTGCAAGCCTTCGTCTGTACCGGCGACGTCTTTGGGTAAAACGCGGCGACCTTTGATAAACGGAGGGTTTGTTTCGTTTTGGCCGGAGAGTCACTCACAGCAGTCACTGCGCTTGTCAGTGACGCGTCACTCTGCAAGGTGCGCTCCGCCTCCTCCTCCCCCGGTCACGACGCCGGTGGTGGTGGTGGTGGTGGTGTTGTTGATTTCATTTCGTCAAACACGCTGACTGACACCACCTTCCCAAACATACAAATGAGAGCGCGGTTTGGACGCCGGCTCACCGTGCACAGTTGTCTTCTCTCAGCTAGCCCCCGTTCACGTGTCAAAAATAACAACGACAAAACCCACGCATCGGTCGATTGTCCTTGTAAAGTGGTAGCGCAGTACTACTGCGCTCGTCCTTTCGCAGACATGGATTAATCGGCGTCTTTCCCGGCTGGGTTTGAACGTAATGTCTGCTCGTAACCTACACTGCATGTCCATCTTCAGTGACTTATACCACACGGGCTGATCACATGAAAACTGTGCATAATATGTGTGTATTTTCACTCCCTGATATACAAACGATCGATTGCTTCACAAGTCGTGGCTTGTTTGTGACGCCGAGTAAGCGGTTCGGCGATCCTACGTTCGGTCCCAAACGCGCAACGGCGCAGCACAGCGCGGTACTACCATACCAGTCTTATGCTCGACGTTGTGTACGACCAAGTCAAATAAACGGCACACTGGAAACATTCTCATCATCTTTTAAAATCTATATATCTTCTTACGCTCTAATGGACGTGCAATCCATAAAGTAAACAAATGAAGAATGGTAATATTCGGAATACAGCGTGTCGTTTTATCAATTGTAAGACAAAAAAACACACATTTTGCTGTCTGTGTGACCCCACTTGATCCAGGACATTAGCTGTGTAAGCTAATACACGGCGCAATTTAAAGTGCTCTCGTATCGTGTACCCTGAGCTCTTACGCGATGTGCCAATACAGTACACGTCAGGCTAAATTACTAATTTGACAAATGGTACGTACATCATTGGCCGGTTGCCTGGGCGTGTGGGGGTGATGATTCTTGTGCGGCATTAGTCTCCGTGACAAAAAATATATAACGCTCCTCCGCTGCAATTGTCACGTGCTCAGATCCATCTCCTCTTTGTTTTCATTTCCAACCCCCATTTCACACCAACTACATTCGATGTGTCAAACGTCATTACTATTCGTACACCCAAAGCATGAGTATTAATGTCTTTGTTATTCAAGTAACATAGGAGGTAAGTGTAAATATTATCATGCTGTTTGAGACGTAATTTCTTTTCTGCTTAACATGAATATTCTTTGCTGTAGATAAGTGTTAAACTTCCTCCGCCCCCAGATTCATAAAATGTAGAATTACACTGACTTTCCATTACCCACACTGTAATGCTTTTCTTACCCAAGCGTAGTGATGAAGTCTTTCAACGTGAAGGTATTAATATTTTGGCACCCGAGCCGTATTCTGAACAAAACAGAGAGATTCTCTTTTTTTACTTTGCAACTCTATTTCTGTATTGACGTTGGTTTTCACGGCTCGATGTATGAGACTTACTCTCGAGAGCCACGATTTCGAGCTAGCCGTGTCGAGCTTCCCTGCTCTCTCAATCACGACGTCTCGCCTCCCACGTTGGAAGGCATCATCAGGCTAACCTTTAGCTGTGCCGAAAGAGCAGCTCTTAAGAACAATTTTGAACTTAATTTTTGCTCGAAAGTCTCTTCCTTAGTATCACTGAACGTTTACCAATCCGGGGAGAGTGGTGATGCGCCACTTAGCCAGTCACGCTGCGCCACGAATTTTACAAGCCGAGATCGTATCCCAATCTCAGCAACGGCTAACATCAGGGGCGAGTAATATTTGCGAACAAAGTCCTCGGCTCCCCTCGTCACAAACCCCCCCCCTCCAACTGAGCAGCACCGTGAAGTACGATCAAACCATCCTCACGACCAACGAACGCAGCGTTGCGATACTCGCGTCCGACAGTGTGAATTATCAAAGGGCCGCGAACGATGTATAATTTATGAAGGACTGCGTCACGCGATGAAAGGAGTGGACCGTGATGGGAAAGATAATTACCGCCGCTGCGTTATAATAAATCACCCTCGCGCGTTCGCCGAGATACGGCCGGCTATCGGTACCCCGAGGAAACCCACGCGGACAGACCGCTCGCGATGAACGGTAGCGCGGCGCTCGGAGCGGCAGTTGATGGGCACCGGTTAGGCAACGTCTCGTCGAGGCCGCCTTGCATGGCGCGTGACGGTTTTTTTCCGCGACTTTTATATTTCCATCACCGCGCACGGCACACCTCTTTTTAGTTTTCGCTCGGCGCTCACTTCCAGGGTGAAATATCGGCGACTCGCAATTGGAACGCAGCCCGTTGCGGCACGCTGCCTAGTTATCGATTTGTCCGACTTCGGATGTGATTATGAGTGAATAAACACTTTGTTGTCCGGTAGTCACGGTAATGAAACGTGCTTTGTGGACACCTGGCGAGCAGTATGAGCGCAGGCGGTTTGTAAACGGAGGCAACGGAAAGGTTTGAAGCTGGATTCTCCGTTCTGTTTTTCTTTCGGGGCACTTTCTCGAGTAGTTATTGATCCTACACACCGAGCACCGTTTGTACGTTAAGAAGCTAAAGTCCTGCTGCCAAATTCCATGCTCAAGTGCACGCTTCAAGCGAACATGCGTTCTCAAAACTTGAGGAGTCTTCTTCATTGTACTGATGTAGGTTTTCACGGCTCGAGTCATCATGCTTGTTCTTCAGAGCTGTTCTTTTGGCAGAGCCGTGTCGCTTAAATTCATACCCGTTCCTCGTATTAACATTTCCCCGCATATGAAAACGTAGATTTAGCGAGGGTAATATTGTCCGTCGTTCAGCACATATTTCAAGTTTTGCGAATTAATGTCCCCTGCTTGTTTGCCATTAGCGACCGTTTGTGAGAATCCAGATTCAAACTGCCTCGATCACAGCCGCGCACTAACGTACAATGGTGAAAGGCATCATTTCGCATCATTAGAACTTAATTTGAAAGGAACGTTATGCAGTGTTCAACATTTGCCTTTGCGAATAAATTAATTCAAGCAACGCGACGTTAATGAATGCCCATGTCTAAGAAAGTATCAGCAAAGTGACGCGACAGAGAGCATGGATGTCATCGAGAGTATTGGCCTAGCAAGTTATGCAGAGTACAGTCGAGTAGAATTTACTCATCAAATGCAGTAACTTTTTAGTTTGTTGCCTTTCTTGGTTCAAGCCTCAGAGAGCCCTAATTGCGAGTCAATCATGCCTGCACTGAAAGGCTTTGGAGCGAAGGCAATGCCACTGCTATTGGTGTGTATATACAGTATAAATACGAGTGAGATCTGGTTGTGTGGGGCATATGCATTTGGTGCCTTCCATTCTGTGCTCAATAAACAAAAACAAAACACAGACGTATAATCACACGTGGTCTTTTTCTGCTCACATTCACGCCTTCTCAACCTCTTGCTTTCTCTGCAACGCATTTCCCGAGCGTGCGGAAGAGTAGAAGAGACCGTGGCAGTGTTTCTCGCCAGAACCTTTGTTCCTGATGAAGCTGATTGCAACTATCACCGAAACGTCGTACCTTTATCATAAATGTTTCTGGGTTCACTCTCCCAACATACAGGTGTGTTGTGAAGTTGTAAAGAAGTGGCACTAATTGGCTGTGTCGGGTGGAGGCGGGTTTTACAACACTTATCTTTACGTGACCTAACTCATCAAAAAGAGCTATACTATGGATAACATTGGTCACAAAAGCCTCCGTGTAAAATATGGCAGTAGCTGTTTCAAGTAAAAAAAATCCCATGAAATTTGAATCGCCGTCAGTGTTTATTTGCACACGGCTACGAGTGCCGTCGAATGCACCGCTGGAACAATTTTACCCTTGCGTTTAATTGTTTTTTTTACCACCAGAATGAGATGTTGTTAAGATGACATATTTGAAATTAATGGCGTTTGCACGAAAGCCCTGCGGTCGATCCTCCCCGCCACTCGTCCGCAGTCAGCATCGCTCGCTTTGCCACGTTTACCGCGTGTCAATCAACGGGTCTACATTTTTTCCGCCGAGATTTTACCGCGAGATAAAAAAAAAACTCTCCACGAGCGAATATTTAATTGGATGGGAAAAGGCGGGCAGGCCATTTAGCAGGGATTAACAGCGCCCTGTCGTTTATCGAGAACAGCGCTCCTCCTCCGTTAGGCTGTCGGTGACTTCCTGCCTGTGTCGAGTAAACTCCAACTTCTTGTGGTAATGGGGAAAAACGGGCTTTCACGCACTTTTACTCCGCTTCGATATCCAATTATTATTCCTACACGCAGCGCCGCTCAATTATTTACAACTCAAATTGGGCGCGTTAGGCGAGAAAGGGAGAACTCGCATCTGCCCCGAAAACGGAAGCTGTGTTTTACGACGCCACCCGTTGGAAAGGCAAAAGCTTGCAGTTTCCATATCTCATATATTAGTCATGACGATAACAAAAACATCGCTTGTGTACGCTTTCATGTCAATGTGTCCGTTAAGCTGATCTGACGGAGCTGCTAAATCTTGCTGGGAAAGAGTTAAGCAGCCAGGTTGGTGGTGGATTTGGTGTGTGTCGGTGTGGGGTGGGGGGGGTTGAGGTGGCGATATCTGCAGTTCCTTTAAGTGATTGGCACCCAATGACGGCGGCTGGATTACATTTCGAAGCCGGAACTTAATCTGCCCGATTATCTCGGTGATGTGGGCGGATATCCAACTTCATCGCAGCGGTTCCGTGAGCGAGCGCCGCCTGCTCGGAGCAGGCCCAAGCGCCGCGGAGAAAAGAAAAAAAAAACGAATCTCATTCCGTGCGGCCAATTCATCACCGAGCGGCGTTTGTCCCCTATTTTTTTTTGAGAGGCCTGCCGGGTTGGGGGGCCTGGTGTGGATATGGAGGAGTTGGGCGGTGGTTGGCAGGGAGAGTGGGAGGGAGGAAGGTTCTAATGAGATGGAATAGTTACGGCCTAGCTCAGATGTGGCGGGAGAGGGGCGGGTGATATGTAACAGAGCGAGAAGCCCTGGTGGACAGCTGCGCCATTCCGAGGGTGATCGTCACCACGCTGACCGCTATGGAGCTCGTCACAGTGTTGCAACGTCTCTGTAATAGCAGCGTCGCAGCATTGACGTCGCAATTCCAACGCCGTTTGAGCCGCGTTGTTTTTGCGAAATTTGGTTTAAATGCGCAGATTGCGCGACAGCCAACGGAGCGAACTAGCGATGGCTTCACTTCGCTTCTGCTTCTATCGAACGTATTGTTTTTCTCAATGTGTAAGAGCGATGGTTGCTCTTCAGAGCTGTTCTTTCGGGATAGTTGTGTCGGGTGCTCCCCCTCGCCTCCGGGCGTTTTAGTGAGGATGCTTCGAACGTAGGGGCGAAACGCCACGAGGGAAAGAGGAAGAGCGGTCAGTGGCACGGCTATCCCGAGGGAACAGCTTTGAAGAGCAACCATCGTGAATCAAACCATGAAAACATACATCATTACAATGTGTAAGAGTGTACGTGACACATTTTCGTTTCAAAAAGTGTAATTGCAGTCCAGACCGAAGCAGCGAATCTCAAGTCACTTGAGGACAAACTGCAAATTACAGTATTTGTTTACGGGATAATTTGGTCGTACATTCCTGCCAATATTTTGACAACTTGGCAATAAACCTTACACTTTACTAGTGAGATCTAAACGTCTGTAGTGTTCCAATTATCGCAAATTAAAAATGCTCACAATCAAAGACTTGTTGCTCAGGGGCGGCAAGCGGGGTGGGGGAAATTTAATTTAATAGATACGTCTAGCAAATGGATTAACATTCAAGACCACGCCGACCACTTTGTGTAGTTCGCACCGGCAACACTTAGCGCATTAATAATAATAATAGCATTCATAGAGCGCCTTTCACCCGAGGGTCACAAAGCGCTGCACAAGGCTGTGGAGAGAACGGCATGTCAATAACATCAAGACAGATTAACTGAGAGTCAAGCAGTCGCGATAAATTACACGACATAGATCATAAAGACGGCAGAAAAAAAAATAATAATAATAATAGCAACTAGAGAGAGCCTTCTGCCCGGTAAATCCTGCACGGCAGAAAACGGGTCCTTACCCGGGCGGTTTAAATCCCCGCCAAAAACGCCGCACGCAGCGAGCGATTGCGTCTTAGTGCGTCCGAGCCGCGGAGGCTCGCTCCGGAAACCTCTCGTCTCACCCGCGTCGCCCCTCTCCGCTCCGCTCGACAGGCGACGACGGCGATTCGGGGATCCTCCGAGCGTCCGGCGGGATGGGCACGGGCGCCATCATCGGCATCGTCATCGTCATCTTCCTCATCCTGCTCGTGGCCATCGACGTCACCTGTTACTTCCTGAAGAAGTGCGGCCTCCTCATGTGCATCACGGTCAGCGTGTGCGGCAAAGCCGGGCCTTCTGGGAAGGGCGCCGCCGACCCGGAGCAGGGCAAGGCTTCCTACTCGTGAGTACGCGCACCTCTCCGGATAGTTGTACCAACGACAGCGGCCGCAGCGAAAGCGTAAACGCCTCCGGGATTCTTTTGCCGATCCGGCGCGGCCATCGCGTTCGTGTGACGCGTTCGGTTTCAGCAACGTCCTCGCCGTCCTGTGTCCCCGAGCAGCAAGGAGGAGTCGAAAGAGCCGATCGTGGAGGTGAAGACGGAGGAGGAGGTGACGGCGAACCACGAGGACGGCGGACCGGCGAGCGAGCCCACCGAGACCACGCCGCTCACGCAGCCCGAGTACGTCGCTGTCGCTCGCGTCATTTGTAAATCGCCGCCGGCGTCGCGGCTACCGCTAGCACTCGCTGCTGCCTCTTGCTGCTGCTGTCTCTGTGCTCTAGGTGCAGGAGGACAGGGGAACACACCTGTGAGGATCGTATTAACGATTGCCGGCTTGTACCGTACGGCGGCCCTAGGCTGCCTCGGCCAGGTTTGTTTCTCACAAGCGCCGATAGATAGATGTTTAGCTCTGGAAGCGGGATTCAGTGCGATCTTCTTTGCGATTCTTCGAAGCACGATGGCTAGCTTCTGGACATCGTCGTCTTTCAGCTTGGCTTCGAAGTGTTTGGTAGAATTCGCAGGCAATACCAAGTACTACCTGACAGGGATCGCGACGTGAACGCTTCTACCTTGACCCCCCCCCATGCGATGCAACAAACGTACGAATTAAGCACGCGAATGCAGATGGCGATGATGCGATCGGCTCCGAGTCAAGAGAACAGCCCGCAGCTTAGATCCTCTGCACAGTTGTCACGTAACACGGCCGGCCAATAGGAACACTGAAAGAATGTGGAATGACACCCTGACTGCTGTATTATATTTATTGATTACATGTTTTCGTCGAGCACTCTGGTCTCCTCCCACAGTCCAAATACATTCTGCTGCATAGGTTAATTGGCCTGCGGACTAAATTGCCCCCAGTGCCCTGTGATGGACTGGCGTCCGATCCTGGGTATAGCCCTGCCTTGTGCCCTGTGTCTGCCGGGATAGGCTGCGACGCACCGCAAACCCTGTACAGGATTAAGCGGTTTCTGACAATGGATGGATTGGAGGAAACAGGAGCACGTGGTGAAAACCCACGCGGACACGGGGAGAACATGCAAACGTTGCTCGGAAAGGCATCATTGGTGTAGACGTCAACACACTTACGCGAGGGGCTTCATACGTAGTTCTGATGTCACCTAACGTGGCGTTTTGCTGATGCAAGTTTGTGCACCAGCTGCCGCTGGGCTTTGGGTGGATATGTTGTTCACCTCGTGACACGATCGCAGTAGCACATGAATACAAATTAGGCAGATATTATTGTATAAAGAATCTCAGCGGACTAAAGTTGTGTAGTTTAAGCTTCTGCGATCATTAATTCTGTGATCTACGTATTGTTAGAGGGAGTGGGAACCTTTATCACGGCTATCAAGTTTAATGAAATAACCCGAGCACTGAGCTGGTTTGTTTGTTGTTCCAAGAGATATGTTTATGATCCTCGAGCAAGTAATGGCCAACGTTATTGTGCATTTAATCCGATAAGTATATGGGCCCGAGTTGGGTTTTTTTTATGTGAAACCGTAAAATGTTACACTTAAATCACCAAGCTTAGTGGCACGATTACACTAAACAAAAACTCTCGGCTGTAGAAACTATTTTCTTATGTTTAAATGTCAGCGCCAGCTTTCAGAGCATCTCTCCAGATGGCAACATTTTTTTCTTCCGTGTTGACAATTCCGCACTGCCATCTATTTTTTACAAGTCGGCGACAGAACATGGTTTGCAAAGTGCACTCGAAGTGACATTTTAGGGAAACCAATTTGCGTGTAGCCCTCCGACTTTCTGTGAGGCAATTACATAATATTATTTTTTTTACTCAATATCACACTTAATATTATGCTGGTTGACTGGGAATTCGTCTCACGAAGGCTAATGTAATTGCATTTTATCTATGTAGTTGCCATGTGTCAGTTCACCGTCGTCATTGTCACGCGAGCACAAATCACAAAGTATGTAATTACCGGAAACTTTTGATGTGATCTTTAAAAAAAAAAACGCTTTCTCCCCTCGGGAAGGTTTTTTTTCTCTCTCTCTGAATCGTGAATTTTAACCAAATCTGCGATGCCCTTTAAAAAAGTGTACGAAGCCGTTATTAATAATTGCTTGTTAAAAACAAGCGAATGTGCGATGTACATTGTATCTCTCTCTCTCTCTCTTGCTAACGTAGCGTTTTTTCAGAGCACGGTTTTGCCAAATCAAATTAAATTGTCCATATAATTTGGTTTGTTTTCCCCATGTTCAATGTTCCATCGCATGTGCTGCAAGTGTTCCACAAGCCTGCACGTCGTGTTTCATGCCGTAATCTCCTCGTTCTGTGTGACTTCCACCGTACGCCCTCCATTATATCCGAGTTTGGTTTTTTTTCTTACGTTGTACTTATACCACGTAACCGCATCACGGTCACGCTGTTCGCACGACAATCAGAAAATAACGTGGTAATTATATCAAACGATGTTAATATTTAGAAGTCTGGAGCAGTAAACAACCATGCTCTCTATACCGGTGGTGACGCAAAGAGTTGATCGCGATCGACCAGATTGATGCCAGAGTCTTGAACAGTCGATGTTAATGTCGTCGGTGTGCGCTTAATTGTAATGAGCCGCACGTGTAATTGCGTCCCCATACAGTGTAGAGGTATATTAAACGGAGAATTAACTCGGGAGTCAATTCTGGGACTGATTCTGGAATCGATCCAGAATCAAATTCAAAAGATGCATTATAAAACTGATCTTGTGTTTTAAAAGGGTGAGAACCACTGCTTTACACTACGCTAGATTCTATAAATGATCGTTGGTATGATTACTGAAGATTGCTATAGACGACACATGTGTCCGGCTGCACAGATATTTGTTGAGGTGGGAGGTGGCATTGCTACCGCCTCGTTGTTTTGCTCGAGAAGCTCGTGGATGCAATTGCTGCATGCAAAACGAAACCCCTTGTTTAATTGCACTGAATTCCACTGATGCAGTTGGACGTTGGCATTTCTCACGGTAATTTGCGTCTAATTTTCCGTTAACGATATCATAGAAGGCTAATAAATACGATGTGCAAATTATAAGCACTCAAACGTGAGTTCACGTTAGCGAAGGGTCGTTGAGTTTCATGTTAATGGATGGAAGCAAAACAACACAGATTTGTAGTATAATAACTAGCTCTGAATACATGTGCAAGTTGTGTGTGTGTTAGCTAAATTCTGGGCCCATTGTTAGATTTTTTAATATGTGAATGTGACAATGCACGCTTCGTTAGTGTCAGTCGCTAATCCCTGTATAGTGGGAGCGAGTTTTTGTATTAAGCAAAACAATCCTACATTTGTTATTTGCCTTAGTCCAACCCGGCATGTCTTGATCTATCGCGTGGAATGTATCCGTTGTTTTTTTTTTAAGAAAATCACACTAATTGCATTCTTTACAACTTTTCATCGTCATGCAGTTTAATCATTCGGAGTAGTTTAAGGTCAATAAAATTCCATTGACAATAACAACACAATTACACACGTTGCAGTTACGCATTCTCTCCTACTGTTGAACTAAGTAAATATATATTCGCGTGCGGTTGTTAAACGGTAATGAAAATGTAATTTCGGAAAATAAATAATCTGCGCACAGTGGACGTAACAGCCTTAAAAATCAATAAGTGCAGCAGTTTAATAAACACGATATATCAAAACACCGCGGTAGATTTTTACAAACTGAACGGACAAGTAGCAATGCAAGCAATTGAAATTTTAATACGCACAGAATAACGATATTACATCACGCTGTAACCGGTGGGGCGTGAGAGCAATAATCTTTATTTTAAGCAGGTCAACATCCATCCAGACAAAACTTTCTCTTACAAGTTGTGGAAATCTTTCCGTTCGGAATTTGCTGCTGCGAAAATTACAATCGGCGGCTAATGCTGAGCTCTTATGGTGTTTTATATCCCACTTCGGACAGCACGCTGGCACAGCGAGTAGCACTTCCTCCTCACAGCAAGAAGGACCTAGGTTCGATTCCCGGCTCGGGAACCTCACTGCGTGGTATTTGCTTGTTCTCCCCGTGTCTGTGTGGGTTCCTCCCCACAGTCCAAAGACATGTTGCCTAGGTTGATTGACTAAATTACCCCCGCTGCCCTGAGATGCTGTAACTTTCTTACCTTCCCCGCTGGACAACTATTAAAAAGAGCTACGTAGCTCTACGTTTCCTTCCAGCTTTGATAAAATACTGACCGAATGACCGACTGGCACGCTTTGATAATTGCCTGCAAACGTTGCTGGGTATTGAACCAGGATATTGATTTGGCGGCAGGGAGGCACAGGGGTAACATCTGCACCTCACAGAAAGAATGGTCTTGCCCGAGGCGGTTCAATTCCCAACTTGGGCGCCTTTCGGTGTGGCGTTTGTGTGTTCTCCCCCTGTTCTGCGTGGGTTTCCTCTGGGTTCTCCTGTTTCCTCCCACAACTTGAAAACAAAACACTCATTAATTAGTTGTGTGTGGCACTATGTCCGCGCCGGCAAACCGCCTGGCTGCCTCCTCCGCCTCTCTGTGCTTTCCTCGCGCCTCTGAGTCGTTCTCTCGTCGAATGAATACGATCGACATTGAATGAATATGTGCGCGTTACAAAAAATGAGAATGTAACGGGTGCAGCGAAGGATGGAAAACCGAGATACAGCGGAGACTTTTAGAGATCTTGACTCAGCGTTGTAGAGATAGTGATACAGATGTACGGATGAAAACAGGCGATTAATTAATTAGGAAATGTTCCGCCATCACCGTCGCATCTAATTAAATGTCACATTAAGTTAATTAATTGCACTGGGTACACAAAAAGTGAAATTTATACTCCATGAATTTTAGTGATTCAGCAATGGGGGCTTTTTTTCGACTAATGCTTTATGAGTCACTTGATATTTTGGTTTGACTCTATATATTTTTTATTTATTAGACAATTTAAAAAAACACAACTTGTACTGCTTCACTGGAACATTCCGTTTTAACGCTGCGCGGTACATGCTATTATTAATCACTCGCGGACAACCATGTTTCATTTGTGTAACACATTCGTTTTTCCTTCATTTTTTTTCCCGGGTTTTTTTTTTTTTCCACATCGAACATCTGTGCTCAAGTACATCGTGAATCGTGGGACCAACCATCGTTCGTTCGTGTTGTGAAACGTTTTCCGTCCATATCTTCCACGCGTTTTACATTCCCGTCCGTCCGAACAATCCTCCGCTCCTCACCACACCCGTCTTCGGCGACCGCGCCCGCGAACCCCCGCGCAGACCCGCGCCGCGCCTTCACTCGCGCGCGCACGCGCGATGTGTACACGTATCTCTCTTTCTCCTCTTCCTTCCTCCTCCTTCCACCTTCCTCTCTTCCTGCCGCCCGCTCGCTCCGCCGCGACGCCGCGCCGCCGCCTCGCAGGCGCAACGCCGACACCGCGGTGACGGTCATCGCCGACCCGGTCGCCGCCTCCAACGCCGCCGCCTCCGCCTCCAACTCCGAGGCGTACGTGACCGCGGGCAGCAGCCCCGCCAGCGACGTCGCCCCCGCGGCCTCGGCCGAGAAGGTGTCCGCAGCCTCGGCCGCCTCGCCGCCGAAGACCAAAGCCAACGCGCCGGCGAGCCCGGCCGCCGCCGCCGCGGCCGCCACCGCCGCCGAGCCCAAGTCGGGCGGCCCGTCCGTCAAGCCGGGGGGCGCGGCGTCGCCCGCCGCGTCGTCGCCGCCGCCGGCCGCGACCGGCGCCGCCGCCGATGACAAGCCGAAGAGCCGCCCGCCGGCGCCCAGCTCCGGCTCTCCCATCGTGACGGCGGCGACGCCGAGCCCCAAGTCCCGCTCGGCCCCGCGGCCGCCCGGCGAGGCCGCGGAGGCGCCGGCCGCGCCGCGGCCCGCGGCCCCGTCGTCCGAGAAGAAGGCGGACGCGCCGAAGAGAGACGCCGCTCCGGCGGCCGCCGCCGGCGGCGGCGCGACCGGCCCCGCCAAGCCTCCGCCGGCCGCCGCCGCCCAGGCGCAGAAGCCCGAGAAGCCGGCCGAGGCGAACGCGGGGCCGAAAAAAGACGCCGAGGCCGAGGAGCCGTCGGGAGGGAAATCGTCGTCGGCGGGCGGCGGCGGCGGCGGCGACAGGGACGTCCCCGTGGACGGACTCGGGGAACTCGACTTGGCCAGAGACGTTTTCGCGGCGCTCGCGGCAGCCGGGGAAACGTAGGCCAGCGCTCGATTCTCTCCCCGCTTCTTGTCGTGCCGTGTCTCCCCTCCGTGTCGTCACGTGGCTGTCGTGGCTGTCGTCGCCGTCCCGTCCTTGCTTGCGTGTTTCGCGGCGCGTTGCGCGCCGTCGAGGCGCCCGGGGGCCTCCAGGCGGCCGTTCTTTTGGTTCGATTTGATTCGTGCTGCTCGCTCGCCGTCGCAGGGCGCCGTCGGCCCGAGTTCGGCGCTCGTGGAAAACAGCTGAGGGTTGAGAGCAGTCGAGCTAGACGCGAGGCGAATTATAAACACGAGGTTTTGTGCGTGAAAAACGTGCGGTATATATATATATCTTCATCATTATCATCACAACGGTGTTTTTTTCCATATATTAAAGCACGTGCATGCTCTTCTGTGGATCCATTTTACATACCATTTTATCACATATTACACACCGTCTTTTATGAACGTCTGTGTTTCGCGTTTTTCTTACAAACGCAGTTCGGTTTATACTCCGTCCAGGCTTTAATCGAGAAAAGTACGCGAATTGCACCTATCCGGGGCTTTCCGTTGACGTCGCTCGCAGACGCGCCCTTGCGATCGCGATTACGACTGCCGACTCATGGTCGTCGTTCTTCTCCTTCCCCCGTGTTGTCGTCCGGTTTGATGCAGGAAATCCCCGGCGAAGGAGGAGGCGTCCGAAAACGTGACGGCGCCCGCCGCCGCCGCCGCCGCCATTAAACCAGACGACGTGGAGCTCAAGACGGTTCCCAGCGAGGCCACCCAGCCCGTGGCGACGCAGAACGAGAGCAAGGCATGATGGGAATTCCACCGCCGCCGACACCACGACTACCGTTCCTCCCCGCCCCACATCGGTCCCTTAGCCTCCGCTCTCCTGGCCCCTCTCCTCACCCTAAACTCCTAAAGCAAAGTTCCCGACCCACGATGTTTTTGCCGTTAATTTCACAGGTGTTCTGTGTTGTGCACACAATCCCGACACGTCCGAGTTTCATCCTCACACCTAACCTGCAACCACCCTCCTTCGAAACAACAACAAAAGCTCCTAGTTATCCCAAACATTTCCCCCACAATTCCGTGCAGCAAGGAATCATAGCGGCTCCAAATGACAAAATCCAGTGGCATGATGGGAGCTCGCTTACGTTTGGCCTGTGGTTACATCACACTTTTTTTTTTAATATTTTTACGAATATAGTCGATTTGCATTTTTTCGGGAAGTTATTTTTTTTTGTTAGTGTAACACCTGAAGTTGTAGTCATCTCACTGTACAAAATAATATTCCAATTGCGTTTATGGGTTAACACCGTTAAAATGATAACTGTAATGGTAACACATTCCATGGTCATTAGGAACACTTTTTATATGTGAAATGTTAATTTACGTCCCAAAATTTGTTTGGAGTATAATTATTGGCATGTTCTCTATCGGTAATTTTTAATCGAAAAATATCAGCAGTTTAGCCATACTTTTCATGGAAATGTTGATGTCTTAAACATTCGTGGAACTTGCAAAACTGCTTCAGTTGGACTTTTATATTAACAATATGTCAATGCTATTAGTGGATTTTACATTGAGTTTAAATATGTATATTCAAAGTAAAAAAAAAAACCCATTTTACCTTAAACGTTTACTACAGGATAGTTATTCTGGCATACTTTTAAGACATCAATATTATTTTTTACGAAACATTCCAGTATGAGAATTGCTATTATCAATCTTATCTCATTTCCAAATTGGCTGAGTGGGGAAAGCAAATAGCCATTCTGTTCTTATTTGTTTTTAAGAGAAGACTGTCAGGTCCGTGTTCAAAACATTTTTAGCCAATAATTGCTTACAAAAAAACTAAAACAAAAAAATAAAGGTTAAAAAGTTAGACTTAAAGACTGTCATATTTTTGAGGGTTTTGATAAGAGCAGCAGCGGCCTGTCGTCGCATTTTAAATGTTGCCGTTGTATTTTATATATTGTTTTCTTTGCGTTAATTTCCAACCCAGGCTTAAAACTCTAATCGTGCCATCGCTCAATGATTGTGCATACATGTCTGCGTACGGAATATGTGCTTATAATTAAAAACACTCGAACACGTAACCTGGCCTAAGAAATCGAACGCATCAAGTCATGTGTAGCATGTCAGCCATTACTTTTTATTTTTTACTCCCAGAGAAAATGTTAAAACAAAAAAAATACTGAAGCAAATGTTGAAATGCTTTTGTGCTTCTATGTACAAAAACATTTGTATCATCTTGTGTTTTTTGCTTTGTTTTACCACGTATGGTAGCTTCAAATGTTCTCCTTTTTTCAATTGTCATTTTATTTTATTTTTTTAATACAAAAGTACTTTCTATCTCTAAAGGATAATTTTCATACTGCATGGCCTGAAGTTTTTTGTTTAGCAGTGTGCGTGTATGTGCCAGGATTTTGTAAGGTTCTGTTATTCAAAAATAATGTTTATTTCACGGTTGTTTTTGTTTATATGTATATTTTAAGACGTACATACGGCGTTGCTTGAGGTCTGGTGCCTATTTTAAAATTCAAACTTATATTCCAATTAAACAATCGGAATGCACGTAATGATGCAATATTTATGAATGATTTAACAGAAATGTTATCTTAATGAAACAACAAAGCCATCATTATTAGCAAAAGTGCTACCACTGCCCAATTTTTCAGTCGCGTGGCAATAGTACTTGGTTGTATAATTCCGCTAAATTTGTTTTGGGAATGTGTAGAAATAAGAAAAGAAAAACAATTATCCAAACGCCAGCATAAATTGCAACTTAAAATTGTTTGAAAGCGCAAAACTCATCGGTGCAACAGACCTTAAGTAGCTTCCTTTGGCTGAAAAAAAACAAACAAACGTTGTATTATTGTGAAATGTGTGCGCGCGTGTGCTGTATGCTTGGAAGTATGCTGAGGTTTAGAATGCAGGCTAGCGATATAGAGCCTTTCCCCTCGCGTAGCATTAGCTCATAGATTATCCAAGGATCGCAGTGTCGGGTTGTCGGCTTAATATCAAGGATACGTACAAGACTCGTACAAGTAAGACACAATTCGTTTGTGTTCATAATAATAATCATTTAGTATATTTGCTATTCGTGCCGTTATAGCATAGGGCTGTCACAGACGCAGCCTGCAAGTAGTTTCACAGTGGAGGGCAAATGATGGTGAGTGTTGATCACAATTCAGTAATTTGCAAGAAGTTGTTTTGGCAATTGTTGGACCGCGGCATTATCGCAAAATGGCCTACTCTATTCAAATGATAATTGCTTGTATCGTTCGCTTTGAAACGTATGGAACGTGGTACGATAACTGCCGTGTCGATCGTTCCCTCTCTCTCCGAAAGGCTGTCCCGAACGAACAGCTTTGGAAAGCAATTCACGTACGTCGAGCCGTGAAAACCAACATCGGCATTTTACGGTTAATACAGCCGCAGTAATAACCAGAGCGGCCCATCGACTTTGAACCGGAAACCTCTGGAACAACAAGAGGCGGAATGTGCTACCGCTGGGGCACGTCTCGGCCCCATATTGTCCTAGAAGCATGAGCTTATATTGTCCCCACTGTAATTACACGTGCTTCTCTGTAAAATTCGGGTTGTTCACTTCATGGCTTTGAATTTACTTTTGTTTGAGATTCATGCTGAAATGTGGATTATTTTAATGAGTGACAAACTCCAGTGGCCAGTATCATTTGTTTACATTGCACCCATTATTAGTGGAACATGAATTGTTGAAGTAGACATGCGTTAGAGTGTTCAGGGTGAATCGTTACATCAACCAACCCGTGCTTACTAATATTTCCATTAAATCAGTAACTCATTGACAGTTGCTTTTCAAAGCCTTGTCATTCGTTTAAACAAGTGAGAGAGCATTTACAAATGTTATCGCTTACATTTACCTGCCACGCGATTAAATATAACTGGTTTAGTAACGTAATTGGACCTAATCTTGTGGATGTATTATTCTCAATGTTAATAATTGTGATTTAAAAAGTTACTTAAAATTGCCGTGAGAATAATTGGACCATACTTCGCCATGCTGGTGAGCGTAGGTCGGCAGGGCCGTGACCTTTATCAGATGTAACTGGCCACACTGATGTTAGCCGTAGCCACAAATTGACCTTGCGTTGCTGGGTTCATTGCGCAACGCGATAACCACTACACCCGCCATTCTCACCCGGCGGGTCGCGACCCATCAGTGGGCCGCGAGCGCCACCTATCAGTCCGTGGAGACTCAGACCCAAGTGGGGCCAAGCGGACGCTGAGGTGCAAAACGTTGAGAACCCCTGCACAACACCACAGCTCCCCACCCTGGTGCTTAGGTGATAGTAAAAAAAATAACGCAGGTTTTCGCCGGGCACTCCGGTTTCCTCCCACAGTACAAATGCATGCTGTTGCATAGGTTAATTGCCCTGTGGACTAAAGTGCCCCTGGTACCCTGTGATGGACCGGCGTCCCATTCTGGGCATAGCCCTGCCTTGCGCCCTGTGTCTGCCGGGATAGGCTCCGGCTTACCGCGCGACCCTGTACAGGATTAAGTGATTTCTGACAATGGATGAATGGATGACAGTCAGGTTTACTATCCTTGATCTTAAGCGCTGGAGGAAGGTTTTGTAATATTAATAATTTCAAAGGTGGTTACGAAAGTAAGTAAGTAGTTTAATTTTGTTTTCTCATTTTTATTTTTTTAACACGCGGTATAGTTAGCATCTAATCCTCGCGTCATTAGTTCACGGGCGCGGTTTACGTTGCTCAATGTTGGTGAGGTGGCTGTGTCGTGGCGACGAAGCTCAGCGTTTTGCTGGATTGTCGTTTTACACTTTTGCGAGCGAGGGGGCGAGAAAACAAACAAACGTGGGGTGAAAATCAAGGCAGTCTGCTTTCGAGTGCAGAAAGAACCAGTAAAGCCGACTATGTGTATTATAGATGAGTGTGCATATTGTGACGTTGAGCTACACCCAGCTGCCGACACAATCCGGTCTCACGATTAACAACAAACAATCATCATCATCATGCTACGTGTTGCTTTTTTTATTATTATCAGAGGAAGGAAAAGCTCGTGAACGACGTGCGGATAATTTCACCCTCAAATTCCAGCCCCCCACCCACTCCATTCTCACGCGGTGCAGGGCAAGGCCGCCGGATGATGTTAATAATAAATGTGTTTGTTTCTGCGTGCATCAGTAATACTAGAAGTAATAAAACACACCTCGTAATTTCAACGTGTTGTCATTTGCACGCGCGGCCGGCGACCATCGGCCAGCCCGAATCGCTCTGCGGCTGTCCGGCGTTCGTTCAGCTCGTCCGCTCCCTCGGGGCGGGGGAATTATTCACGGGGAGACGGGTTGCCTGGAACACTTTTGACGCCCTACACTTTACCCCCATTCGAATTCGATTCTTCGAAGCGTGATGGTTTACATGACAGTTTCCCGTTGCAACAAGTTATTTTTTTAGTTGCAGACAGCCCTTCAACATTTAGAGATATAATACTCAGTGCTGGCCTTAAAGGCGGGCGGGCATTGGCCTCTCTTCTTGCTCCAGACTGAGGGGCTTCTGGCATCTGTTGAGCTTCTGGACATCGTTGTCTTTCAGCTCCTTGGCTTCGAAGTGCTTGGTAGAACTTGCAGGTAATACTAAGTATTACTTGACAGGCATCGCGACGTGAACGCTTCTACCTTGATCCCCCCCCAATCTCATTAATTTACCAGCACCGTCTTTTTACACGCCGAGCAATGAATAGCACGTTGATGTGTGTTGGCAATTTGCCCTTGCTCGCGACAGTGTGGCGATAGAGACCGCTTTCTCTCACGATCGGTATAAAAGCAGGGCACGCAACTGTCCTCCGGTGGATATCCTTGAACTGTTCGCCCTCATTCTCACTTTGCTTTCGACTTGTAAGGAAAGCGTCAGTGTGTCCGAGACGTTACCTCTGCTCGCGGCCACAGGAAGCGGCAGCTTGCGTTGCGTCACATTTTACATCGCTAAGTCGGCAGTGTTACTCTTCATTTGTCGACTGGAAAACGATCAAATTGAACGCTAATGGAAAGCACTTGGGCCAGGATAAGATAATGTCCTTCGTATCGTGTCGGCGTGACGTAACTGGCAATTGCCCAGAACTTATTTGATTTTTTTTTCTTAAGAAGATGTTTCTGGCTGTCCCCGAGACCCCGGCGAGAGGTAATTGAGGTCACTGCTTATTTCGGACTGTGAGCAAATAAAGCTGCGTGCAGCTAACGAGCAGGACGGGCTGTCAAAACGAGATCCGTGTTTGTCAAGGTTAATGGGGTATAGAGTAGCGTATTTGTATTCGGTAATGAAACAAATATACATTAGATTGTGCGACCGTTAGCCATGCTCCACCCACCCTTGGCCCCATCAAGCGCCGCCCACCGGGCCTGGCTGGGGAGCAGTTCTGTCAATAACCCTCTAACGATGATGGCAGCCAATACCAGACGGCGGCCACAATTGTACTTCACTCGTACTTCGGATGAAGTCACGTAGATAGACAGATAGGCGGTGTTTATTATTACAGCAGAAACATACCCAGTGAGCTTGCAAGCTCTTTACGGGATTCCTGCGACACAACAAACACAGAAGTGGCACGCTGATTGTCAATATGCCTGTGCGCTTGTTACAAAAAAAAAACAGGGTTCGTTAAAATCGTGGTGACTGTTGCTTCGAATCTGCGTTTTTTCACTGGGTTCAAATTTTCGTCTTGTGGTTTCATATTCTTTGGGGGGGGTGTGTGGGAGGCGGGGTGTTGGGGGGAAAGACCATAACAACAGAGAGAAGTGAAAACATGTTCAGAAAATTGAGAGGCTTGTCCCGTGAATGCGTTCTGTAAAAAATAATATGAGAAACGAGAAAAAGCTGCGGCAGTCTGTGTTGTTCAGATGTCGTGTCAACAGCCTGAGTTCATAGTTGTGTTCTTCTGTGCATGTGATTTAGCCGGATGCAAACGCCCAATCTCACACTTACTCGCTATCTCGTCCCCCGATCACTCACCTACCAACCCACTCAGCCGTGCAGCCCCAACCACTCAAGCACCTGTCTGGTCACTCGCTCAACCACCGAATCGCCCATTCAACCAAACTCAAACACCTACCTCATCACCCGCTCAACCACCCATACATCCACAACCACTCAAACACATGAACAGTCAGTCAGTCATTCAACTGCCTAACCACACATCTATCCACAACCGCTCAAATACCCATCCACTCACTCACTCAGCCACCCACCCAACACCCATCTCGGCATCTACACCTTTTTGCGTTCTTCTGTAAATACTTTTGAAAAACGAATTGCTACAAACAACAAAACCCCCTCCATCGAGTGCAGTGCGTGTGTGTAAGTCACCGTTATCAAGTACCATATATTGCCACCGTGAAGAAGAAAAACAGATTGGAAAAAATACAATTAAAAAAGGGAGAAAAAAAAACCTAACATGTTTGAATAAACCTGAACGCGATGAGGACTTCTGCATCATGTTTGCTTTTATATTTAAGTGCCTCAATCATGTACGTCCTTTATGTAGGCTCCACTCAGCCCAGCGGTGTTGTACAATTTAAATAATCTATGTTTATAATTCATCTAAATATAAAAACATTTCGAGCTACCCGCTGACAGCAAGCAAACAAAATACACGGCAAAGCGCCCGAACAGTCACACCAAGTAAAACCACTTGGTGCATTGTACTTTCGGTAGGTGTCATTGAAACTTAAACGCATTTCGAGGTACTCACTGACAGCAACCACACGATATACACAACAAGGCGCCCTCACGATAACAATCCGACGCAAAGCAGACAACTGGACAGATTGAGCAAAACGCCTTCACGGCCACCGTGACACCTGGTTGAGCATCTGCCATACGAAGGTGGAATGTTGACCACATTCGTGAGAGGCCCAGGTTGTCGACACCGGCCGATCAAGTGCAATTAACCTATGTCAGTGGCTTGAACGGTTCTCTCGCAGCCCGCGTTTTTCAAACAGGAGCATGTGTGTTCGGTGCATAATTGCATCCAATTTGAAGCAGAATTGAGGGTTATTGTAAATAGGCAACTCACATATGGCTGCGCGTTTAATTATACATGTATAAAGGGCCTGCGAAGCGGCAGGGTGGCGCAGTGGTAACATCTGCGCCTCGCAGAAAGTCCTGTCCGAGGTGGTTTGATTCCCGCCTCGGGCGCCTTTCTGTGTGCAGTTTGTGCGTTCTCCGTCTGTTCGGCGTGGGTTTCCTCCGGATGCTCCGGTTTCCTCCCACGATTAAATTAACACTCATTAATGAATTGACCGATAGCATCATATTACGTAGGAAGCAGTGTCTGGCGGTTTGTGTCTCGTCAATAACCAGGCGTGGAATTTTTGCGCGGTCTAAATTGCATTACTATTATAAATCCACGAGTGGATTGTCAAAGGGCTTTAAACATATACCGTGATAACGATTATATCTCTAAAGCACGTTTCATTAGGGACATCAGAGTGATGTGCAAGAAACAGCAGATGCACAGTAAGGCAGCAACTCGTGAAAATAAAAAAAACATAAAATTAATCAATTAACGCGAAAAGCTATTTCCTAATTAGCTAAAAGTTGAATTTACGGAAGCGTGTAAATATGTTTCAAAACAATCTTCAAAATTGTCCCCAAGCCGGGAGATGCGGCTATCTCGTGGGAGAGTTTGACACGTTGAGTTACACATTTCGTGGTGATTAAATTCGCCGAGCGTGAATGATCACGATAAGCAGTGATAATAATAACAACACGAACAACTGAAATCTCTCAGTGAACAGACTTGTTTTAAAAGAGCGTCCTGGTTGAAGTGTTTAGACAAATCTTATTTGTATCCATGCATCCATCCATTGTGAGAACCAGCGTAATCTTGAACAGGGACGCGATGAGCCGGAGCCTATCCCGGCAGCCACAGGGCGCAAGCAGGGCTATACCCACGATGGGAGGGGAACACCGAGGATGGGACGCCAGTCCATCGCAGGGCACCGTGGGAAATTTAGTCCAATTAACCTACGCAGCAGCATGTCTTTGGATTGTGGGAGGAAACCGGAGTGCCCGCCGAATACCCACGTGGACACGGGGAGAACGTGCAAACTCCACACAGTAAAGCACCCGAGCCGGGATTCGAACCCTTCTTGCTGTGAGGCGGCAGCGCTACTTCTTATTCTTTGCGATTCTTCGAAGCACCATGGTCAGCCTCTGGACATCGTTGTCTTTCAGCTCGGCCTCGAAATGTTTGGTAGAATTCGCAGGCAATACCAAGTACGGCAGCGCTACTCACCAATAAATACAGTTTCGGCAATTCGCACCGGTGTATTTTCTTTATGACCCTGTAGGAGCTTGGGAAAAGGTGCCAAATCACGTACGTGACTATTCAAGAGTCAGCAAAGTGGAGACCCGTATAAAATACGCATTATCCTAACAACGGGTGGCAACCCTTGTACGACCGTGTTATTACTGCTCTCTGCGATGATGCCAACACCGTGACTGGGGTTTCGGGATTAGCAATACAAGCTGGTGAAGTGATGTTTTGGCCAGTTACGACGGGCACAGGCTGAAGTAATGAGATTGACGCCTCATCACCCGCCATCGTGACTGGCATTGACGATCGGATGAGTGAACCCTGAGTGTTTGGTTGCTGGAGTCGTCCCAGAACTCTGGCCGTGACATGGCGTGCGAATGGGTTGTCGGGCAGCTGGGATGAGCGTCGGTTGGTGGTGGGGGGGGGGGTCAGGATTTTAGGGGAGCGGCAGCCTCCACTGTGATGCCGGTGTAGAGAGCGAAGCGCTTCTTTGACAGCACTCGATACCGCGTGCAATCCAAGCCGCCGCATGCAGATTCCGTCCCAGGGAATCGCTTGGGAAACCTGGTTCGGTGGGCGGCACGGTGGCATAGCGGTTAGCGCTACCGCCTCACAGCAAGAAGCCCCCGGGTTCGAATCCCGACACGGGGGGCCTTCCTGTGTGGAGTTTGCGTGTTCTCCCCGTGTCCCGCGTGGGTTTTCGCAGGGCGCGAGGTAGGCCAATACCCCAAGGACGGGATGCTAGTCCATCGCAGGGAACTGAGCGTAATTTAGTTAGCTGGTCAACTAAAGCAGTCAGCAGCGTGTCATTAAACTGTGGCGGGAAACCGGAGTACCCAGCAAAAAATCCCCGCGGACACGAGGGTAGAACATACAAACTCTACACAGACAACCGAGCCGGGAATCGAACCCGGTTACTTCTTGCTGCGAGGCAGCAACACAACTTTCGCGCTATCAAATGAAGGCAACCGGTGGCCGCTCGTCCACGGGGTGATGTTCAACGTACGGTGGACTCGCGGGATCATCGCAATCAACCTCCACACACGGTCACATTCGCCCCGCACGAGAGAGAACGACCGAGCCGAGAGAGAACGACTCGTGCGAATGAGCGCGACCCGTAAATTACCAGTAAGAGAGATAGAGAGCCATTATCGCGAAAGAAAAAAATAAATTGCAAGCCGGAACACCAAGCAGATTTCGAACAACACAGAAGCATGTAATAAGCACTCTGCCCTAGTGCATTATGCAAAACCACGCTGATGGGCCTTGCATAATACACACGAGGCCGAGTGCTTTGAGGCGGTTGTTTGTGCCTCGTTTAAATGGGGATGTGAGAGAGGCAGAGAGATGGGAGACGGGACAATGCACGATCTGTACTGATGCAGGTTTTCCCGGCTCGACGTATGAGAATCGCTGCTCTTTCGGGATAGCCGTACCGAGCGTTCGTCCTCTCTCCTCCGCGACGCTTAGCCTCCCACGTCAGGCTAATGCGGTGGTTTTTAACCTGGGATTGCACGCGCACCCAGGGGCGCGAGATGCGCTTACAGGGGGTTCAAGACGCGCCAGATTTGTGTATTTATTGCACTCTATATGCATTGTTGGGGGGGCACGGTGGGCTAGTGGATAGCGCTGCCGCCTCACAGCAAGAAGGGCCCGGGTTCGTATCCCGGCTCGGGGGCCTTTCTGTGTGGAGTTTGCATGTTCTCCCCGTGTCCGCGCGGGTTTTCGCCAGGCACTCCGGTTTCCTCCCACCGTCCAAAAACATGCTGCCAGGTTCATTGGCGTACTGGCTAAATTTCCCCAGGCGCCCTGCGATGGACCGGCGTCCCGTCCTCGGTGTTCCCCTGCCTTGTGCCCTGTATCTGCCGGGATAGGCTCCGGCTCACCGTGACCCTGTACAGGATTAAGCGGTTTCTGAAAATGGATGGATGGATGGATATATGTATTGTACTGATGTAGGTTTTCACGGCTCGATTAATGACGGTGGCTCTTTAGAGCTGTTCTGAAGAGCAACCATCCAAACCCTGATGATGCTTTCAACGTGGGAGGCGAAACGTCGCGAGGGAGACAGGGCAATCGCTCGACACGGCTATCCAGAAAGAACATCTCTGAAGAGACAACCATCATCCAACTGGCATGGGAATCCCCCCTGCTGAAGAACTCCCTCCTGGCTCAGAAGCACCATGGATTCAGTGGAAGACACTCAACCGCCTGAGAACTAGAACGGGACGATCAAAAGATGCTTTGGTCAGATGGGGCTACAAGACCGGCCCAACCACCTGTGAATGTGGAGAAGAAGACCATACTATGGAACACTGCCTTGTCTGCGCTTTACTACCCAACCTCTGCAGCTCAAAAGACCTTGCAGAGTTCAATAAAAATGCAAAGAACTGTGTAAAGAAATGGCAAACTGTAGTTTAACCATCGCGCTTCAAAGAATCGCAAAGAAGAAGTCCATCATGAACGTGCCGGATATCTGTAGCAGACTGCCGAACGCTCTCACCGAGTCAAGGCCTCCTCTTCTTCCGTGCGGGGTCGATGGTGTGGGCGCGTGCTCCTGTAGCGTGCCACCGAGGCAGGTGGACGATAGATGAGCATGCCCGCGCTGCGGATCCTGGAACCACAGGGTGAAGAATCTGAGCGTTCGTCCTCCGAACAAATCGCCGCGAACGTGCTCGCTCTCTGCCCTATGCGGATCAAATTGCCCTCGGTGTGCCCTGTGATGGACTGGCGTCCCATCCCGGGTATAGCCCTGCCTTGCGCCCTGTGTCTGCCGGGATAGGCACCCGGCTCACCGCGACCCTGTACAGGACTAATAATCATAACAATATAATTTATAGAGCACTTTTCACCCGAGGGTCACAAAGCGCTGCACAGGGCTGCGGAGAGAACGGCATGTCAACAATGACAGAGAACGGAAAATCAGCAAAAAACATTTTTGGGGTGTCTGAAAGTGAATGAATGACTTATGATTAACGCGTGGCATATATTCATTCAATGTCGAAGGTATTAATTCGAAGCGAAAACGACTCAAGAGGCGCGAGGAAACCGCAGAGAGTCAGAAGGAGGCAACTAGGCGGTTTGCCGGCGCCAACATATTGCCGCACACTGCGTCCAATATATTATGATGTTATCAGCCAATTAATTAAAAAGTTGGGTTTTTTTTCTAATAATGGAAGGAAACCGGAGAACCCGTAGGAAACCCACGCAGAACAGGGGGAGACCGTTATTTCTGTGAGGCGCAGGTTACCACTGCGCGCGACCCTGCCGCCCCAAAGCTTTGTACGAAGCAGTGAAGTAGTGCAAACAAGACACGGACACACGGTGAGGATTTGAAGAATCTCTACCTGGTGGCGATGTCATCATGTGTTTCTGTTGCCCGGTAATTGCCGGGGAAGCCGCTGATCCTCATGTATTGCGCCGGCGTCATCGCAACCACACCTCCGAAATAGCTCTCGTACGGAAGCCTGATAATGACAACCATCATCGACCATAATCTAGAGTACACCTTGTAATTACGCCGGTGATAATTGTGGGAATGGTCGCACGCGGTCTTTGGACTCTGGGACGAAATCGAAGTACCCGGCCAAAAACCTACGTGCACACGGGGTGAACAAGAAAAACTCCACAGGGAAAGACAACGGAGGCGTGAATCGAACCCAGGGGATTCTCGCTGTGAGGCGGCAGCTCTACTCACCGCGCGCTTGTCCCCGCTGAGCAGGTGACACGAGTGAGATATTCGCAAACCCGAGAGCAACTTTCCACCCGAGTCCCTCAGCGCTGCTGCGTTGACTAATGCCGTTAAAACGGACCTCAAAAATACATTTCAAAGAATCGATTTGGCCCGTTGAAGGATGTCAGGCAAAAGGCCGATTGTCACAGTCGGGTCGTTACCCACTCTGACGTGCGGGCCTGGCCTCAATGAGACTCACGGAATGGCACAATTCGGTGCCCGATGCTGATGGCACAATAGGGACGTGGATAGCGAAAATGAAAAACATTGTTTTTGTACATAAAGAGAAAGGATTGTCCCGTGGTTGCTCGGTGAGTTCACTCTTTAGTCAGGGGAGCCTCGTTGAATTTCAATGTCTCTTTTTTTTAGAGGCTTGGGAAAGTGTAGACACTTCTGTTGTTGTCTCGCGCTCGAAAGTGCCGAGGAAATCGTGCACGTTCAGCTGACCGGAAAGATGCCGCTTAATTCCTAAAATGTCGCGTGAATTGTTCCTCTTTTTGCAAAACATATTCTAACACGATGGTTGCTTTTCAACGCCAGTTCATCACAGGGCACCGGGGGCGATTTAGTCCGCAGGCCGATTAACCTATGCAGCAGCATGTCTTTGGAATGTGGGAGGAAACCGGAGTGCCCGGCGAAAACGCACGCGGACACGGGGAGAACCTGCAAACTCCACACCAAAGAGGCACCCGATCCGGGATTCAAACCCGGGTGATTCTTGCTGTGAGGCGCCAGCGCTACTCACCGCGCCACCGTGCCCTATTTGTTGAATAGCTCAACGGTTTGATGCGTTCATGGAATGCACCGTCACGTTCCCAGCGTGGATTTAAAAACACACGTTCACTCTGCATGTGTCTGACCCCGCGGTAATGTTTGAGCATTTCTCACTCATTAAGCAATGTGTACATATTATTAAAGAAATCTATACATATCATTTACATCTCAATCAGCGTTCTCAGCGGATGACAAACGCAGGTAACAATTAGCCGCTGGACAATTAAGCTAACGTTTACCAACGTCCTCAAAAGCGTACAAACAAATGCGTCCGGAACTGTGTAAACGCCCTGATTGCAGGTAACATAACCCGGCGCGTGGTTATGCAACGCACAGTCTGCCCAGTGATCGTAACCGTATATCGTGGTGGAGGAGTTTGCGTCTTTTCATGAACCCCAGAGCTATGTTTCCTAGGAGTCCAGCACTCCTGCTAGCGTCCCCCTTGGTGAACAGGTGTGGAGCATCGTGATCCTTCTAGGTCTCATTTGGGGGTTGTGGACGGCTGTGCTTGCCGGGTTTCTGAAAATGGATGGATGGATATATATTTTAAATTATTATCAGCAACTCGCATGTTTGTTGTGTCGCAGGAGTCCCGTAAAGAGCTTGCAAGCTCACTGGGCCTTTTTTTTTTCTGCTGTGATAATAAACATCTATCTATCTATCAGGGCGAACCTGGGTCAGCGGCCCGTTTAAACCCGGCAAACACAGCCGTCCACACCCCTCACAGCCTTCCCGCGAAGCGACGCGGTTACGGACATGTATCGAAACTCGTCGATGGCAACGGCCAGGTGTTTGGGCCCCAGCTGAGGCTCGCAGGTGTAGAGGTTGCGGTCGTTTTCGGGCAGGAGGTCCACGTCGTGAAGCACCAGGCACTCGTACTCGGCGTCGCTCAGAGCTTCACGCACGCCGGCGTTGAGCAGCCAGTCCCGGTTGAAAGGTCCTTCCTCCGTGGCCTGCGGGCACAATGTCACCTTTTCCTGTTACACGGGCCAGGCGCGCATGGAAGCTACGGGGTCAGTTCTGGTGCAGGAGGAGAGATAGATAGATCCAGCCATCCATTCATTATCAGAAAGCGCTTAATCCTGTACAGGGTCGCGGTGAGCCGGAGCCTATCCCGGCATACAATGGGCGCAGGGCACCCGGGGCAATTTACTCAGTAGGCCAATTAACCTGGGAGCATGTCTTGGGACGGTGGGATGAAACCGGAGTGCCCGGCGAAAACCCACGCGAACACGGGGCGAGAACACGCAAACTCCACACAGAAAGGCCCCCGAGCCGGGATTAGAACCCCGGGGACCTTCTTGCTGTGAGGCGGCAACGCTACCCACTACGCCACCGTGCCGCCACCCAGCTCGACGTTTCCTTCTCAGCTTAAAGCGCAAAGCGAGCGAGCGAACGAACGAACGAGCGAGCGAGCGACGTACGCACCTGCTGCACCGCGTAGACCGCGTACTCAAGCTGCTGCCTCTGCAGGACGGCGTGCAGGTGGCCCAGCAGCATTCGCAGTCGCACCTGGTCCCGGCTTCCCAGCGGAACCACCACGGCCGTGCGGCCCCTGGCCTCGCACGCCGGGGGCCGGTAGCGACCCCCGAGACGCAGCCCCCCGGCCGGCTGAGCCCCCAGGGTCTCCTCGAGCGTCGGTGGCGCCAACAGCAGGTGGAAGAACGTGAGAGCCGGCATCTGGCCGCCTGTCGTGCGGCGCGGCACGGGGATGCGGTGCCGGGTTATGTACGGACCGCACGCGCCGGCTCGTGTTAGAAATACATCTGACACGGCCTGTCCCTGGGATCAAGGTAGAAGCGTTCGCGTCGTTCACGTCGCGATCCCTGTCAAGTAATACTCGGTATTACCTGCAGATTCGACCAAACACTTCGCAGCCGAGGAGCTGAAAGACAACGATGGCCAGAAGCTCAACGGATGCCAGAAGCCCCTCAGTCTGGAGCAAAAAGAGAAGCCAATGCCCGCTCGCCTTTAAGGTCAGCACTGACTATTATATCTCTAAATGTTGAAGGGCTGTCTGCAACTAGAGAAGAACTTGTTGCAATGGGAAACTGTCATGTGGCCATCACGCTTCGAAGAATCGAATCGAACGGTTATCCCGAAAGAACGGCTCTTGAGAGCGATTCTCAGATTTCCCCCCCCCAGCTTGCCAAAAGGCCGAGGCGCACGCCCTTGCCGATTAGTTGTGAAGAGGACTGCCTAGTGGCACGGTGAATAGCGCTGCCACCTCACAGTGGCACCCCGGTTTGAATCCCGGCTCGGGTGCCTTTCTGTGTGGAATGTGCATATTCTCCCCGTGTCCACGTGGGGTTTCGCCGGGCACTCCGGTTTCCTCCCACAGTCCAAAGACATGCTGCCGCATTGATTAATTGGCCTGCGGACTAAATTTCCCCCCGGTGCCCTGTGATGGACTGGCGTCCCATCCTGGGTACAGCCCTGCCTTGAGCCCTGTGTCTCCCGGGATAGGCTCCTGCTCACCGCGACCCTGTACAGGATTAAGCGGTTTCTGACAATGGATGGATGGATGACTGCCTGGTCCTGTGTATGTTAGAGGTCACTGGCTGAATGCAGCTCAGATGGTAGGAAAATAAGCAGGGCTGGCTCTAAGTTGTGAAGCCACGGATGTAATTCTGTCTCAAAGTTTAACCTTTGTCGTCGTGATCTTCACAATCCATCACCATTTATTACCGTCCTGTATTCGCTTAGGTCAACCACGCCGCTCTCAACTGTGTTATGAATAAAAGATTGTCCTTAAGCTGCCGCCCGCCGACACCGATCACATTTGTCATCATCACTCATCGTCAATCAATATTTGCCGAGGTTTCCTTGAATTGCCATCTCTTTGTGAAACGAATTAATTTACGTATTAGAAATAGCTGCCCTCTCAGCATATACATGTAGAATTGTCACTACTTTCCTAAAGATCTCCAATGCCTTAAAACGGCCGATTAATTAATTCGTGTTTGGTTTTTTAAGTTGCGGGACGAAACCGGAGAACCCGAAGGAAACCCACGCAGAACAGCGGGAGAGAACGCCACAAACTCCACACAGAAAGGCGCCCGATTAAACCACCTCAGGCAAGACCATTCTTCTTTCTGTGAGGGCGCAGATGTCACACCACTGCGCCACATCTACTCGAATCTACGCCCAACGTGACTCCGAGCGGGTGTTGTGACACCCGCACTTTCTACAAAAACACGATTCCACCCCTCCCCCACTTTTTCCTGAGGTAATCTCATATAATATGTTGCGACACCCGCACTTTCACAGAAACATGACTCCATCCCCCGCATTTTCTCCTGCAACACCGGCGGCTGCGACGCGCCTCAGCCTGAGAGCAGCGCGAGTGACGACACACGCTTACGTAGGAGCGGCGACACCCGTGGACAGAGAGGCAGGCCCCTGAGCTCTGGCCTCGCGATCCTCCGTCCGGGCTGATCCCACGGCCTGTGAGAGTCCCAGCGTCTCGTGGAGGTGGCGACGTTCGGTGACCAGAGCTGAGGCAGGAGGTCCGGCGGCCAGGACAACAGCAGCAGAAGCCACGACAGACTCCCCAGCAATGTCCCGCAGGTAATAATCCGGCATCGCCCTCTCAGTAGTCTCTTTCTGCACAGCAGCTGCATGCCGCGGTAAGATGGTTGTGTTGCCCTCTGATTCTCAGTGTTTTGTTCGCGTTGGTAAGTTCGAACGTTTGCTGCGTCGCAGGATGCCCGGTGTTAGAGACAGTAGCCAGTGTTAGAGACAGGAGGCAGTGTGTTAGAGATAGGAGCCAGTGTGTTAGAGATGGGAGCAAGTGTGTTAGAGATAGGAGGCAGTGTCAGAGACATGAGCCAGTGTGTTCGAGATAGGAGGCAGTATTAGAGATAGCAGTCACAGTGTTATATATAGGAGCCAGTGTTAGGGACGGTAGCCAGTGTTAGAGACAGGAGGCAGTGTTGTGTCGCAGGAATCCCGCATCCAGATCTTGCAAGCTCACTTGGTATCTTCTGCTGTAATGATACACGTCTGTCTGGTAGTTCACAGATTATGTCTGGCAGACAGGTAGTAGAGAAGTCTCACTTAAAGGTTGACATTTCAGCTGTTTTGGCAGTCACAGGAAATTGCTGGCTCATAGCTGAGAGCTTCGGTATTTCCACTGCAAACGTTTAACCGTTTAGTGCTGGTCGGCTCCCGTCGTGTAGAGCAGAGCCTTGCTTCAGGTATGTTTACAAAACCAGGAAAACTTAGCTGTTGAAAAATAATGAAAAAAAATAACTGCGGACGAGATTAATGTCTTTTTTTTCTCAACAAGCTAACATCCTTCAAACGTGTTCCACTGACTTTTAGTCTTCGGTTATTCCGTCCGAAACAACGTAGGTTGTCAGATACAATCCTTTGCCGTGAGAATTTAAAACCACGTTTCTACATGGTGCTTTAACGCGCGCAGCCTTAACACGGAGAGCGAGGGGCCCGTGAATTAATAAACAGCGCCGTGCCGAACGACAGATGAAGCAGTGTAGCGCTAAGTGCTCTTTAGGTGTTTTGCTATACTCTGTGCAAGCTAATTAGGCTCCCACGTGCTTGTTTAAAGAACTGGGAGGCTCCACACTCATGCCATTTCAAAAGCATGCAGCAATTACTGGATAAAATGGGTCAAGTACTGTATGTAGTACTGGGACAGAAAGTTCTGCTTTCCAACGCTGTTTTTTTGGGGATAGCCGTGTGTGTCGAGCGCGCTCCCCGCTCTCTCCTTCGCGACATTTCGCCTCCCACGTTGGAGGCACCCTCAGGCGTTCCCCTAATTCTCAGAACGCCTGATGATGCCTCCAACGTGGGAGGCGAAACGTAGCGAAGGCGAGAGACGGAGCGCTCAGTGACACGGCTATCCCGAAAATAGAGCTCATTCATTGATTGTCAGAAACCGCTTAATCCTGTACAGGGTCGCGGTGAGCTGGAGCCTATCCCGGCAGACACAGGGCGCAAGGCCGGGCTATACCCATGATGGAACGCCAGTCCATCACAGGGCCCCGGGGGAAATTTAGTCCGCAGGCCAATTAACCTATGCAGCAGCATGTCTTTGAACTGTGGGAGGAAACCGGAGTGCCCGGCGAAAACCCGCGTGGACACGGGGAGAACATGCAAACTCCACACAGAAAGGCTCCCGTGCCGGTATTCGAACCCGGAACCTGAAAGCTTTGGAAAGCAATTCCAAAGGATCTCAAGACATGACTGCTTTGACCTGGAATTTTTGTTCCTGATGTTCTTTTGGTAATATTGCTTCTGGCTTTCTGAAGTATCAGAAGAGTAATCAATGCGTGTCAAAGTGAAGCCGAAATAAGACATACAAAGCCTTGGTGTTGTGGAAATAGAATTTACACTTATGAACGATTCGAACCTCAGCGCGGACATACATACAAACAATTGCTCCATTGTATATAGAGAATATACAGTGTCCCATATAAATGGTACCATAGGGAGGCTTGTTCTGAAGTAACGGCTGACATTTTAAACAGGGTTCACGGTTATTTTGTCGACAGGATACAAATGTGTAAGAATAATAACGGCCAACATGTTGAACATATTATATGACTAAAGTACATTTTCAAACCTTGTCAGTCTTTGCTTTCTTCCCTATGTACTCCCTATGGTTCCATTTATATGGGACACCCTCTAGATTCAGCCATCAGTCATCTCAACGAGTATTGTGATCCTGTTCTACCTCTGCCCATTTCACAGACAGACGGAGAGAACTAACGCATTCATACTTGCAGTGCATTAACGCGAGACAGACATTGACGCACGTTGTTAAAGACTCTCCATTATAAAGCACTTTTGGTTTGGGTCACGTTATAAAAAATCTAGGTGTCGTAAACCTGCCTAAAACCCAACAGCCAATCGGTAAAGTTTGTCGCGTGAACAGAACGTGCCAGTTATTTATTACTTCAGCATACCGGTGTGTTAGAGAGCGGCACGCCATGTGTTGTAAGAGCCAAACCCAGTAACGCGCGCATTTTCTCCGGGCGCGTTGCACCCGTTGATTCGGAGGCGCGGAGCCCTGCTCAAGTCGGTTTGTTGTGAGTCGGTGAAGAGGTGACTTTTTAAGAGCTTATAATGGCAATCAGCTTCACCAGGCAGCTCGACCAAAGGTTCTGGAGATTTTTTTTCAGATTCTCGGTCTTTATCTGTAGGAGGGTTGGTTATGTCACCACCGTGTACCTGTCTAGGCACAGGATCCAGAGGGGTTAATCTGTTCGCATGTTTTATAACATATTTTAATCACGCACCTGTCACGAATTAGGTGAATCACACTCAAGGCAATAGGCTGAGATTATAAATTATGTTAATTGGCTGTGTAGGGTGGAGGCAAGTTTACGACACTTATGTTTTTACGCGACCCAACCCAAAAGTGCTTCATTATGGATAATATTGGTAACATTAAGCATTCACGTTAAATTGCTAAAGACTGTCTGCTGACCAGGATTATCTGCAGTCTTAGGACGGCACCGCATTCTGCAAATGATGGAAGCTGCTGTCCTTAGCATCGCGAATGTATGAATCACATCATCTCATCTAATTTTTCAGAAACCGCCTAATCCTATACAGAGTTGCGGTGAGCCGGAGCCTATCCCGGCAGGAACAGGGCGAAAGGCAGGGCTATACCCATGACCAGACGCCAGTCCATCACAGGGCACCGGGGGCAATTTAGTCAGCTGGCCAATTAACCGATGCATAGTCCATGTCTTTGGACTATGGGAGAAAACCTGAGTGCCCAGCGAAAACCCACGCAGACACAGGGAGAACATGCAAACTCTACACAGAAAGGCATCCGAGCCGGGATTCAAACCGGGAACCTTCTTGATGTTAGGCGGCGGCACTACTAACTACACCGGCGTGCCACCACGCACTAAATCAGTGAATCCTTATTTCGATTTTAGTTGGAAATACGTTACAACACACCACATATCCAGCATGAAATCTAACTTAAAGAAAGGCATTTCTGACAATTCTACACATTTGTAACATTTATTTTAAGATTTAACCGTGTATAATAAAAGACACTCAACTGCCGCCATCGTGACATCTCAAACTTTATTTGCACACAGGTGTATGCTATTCAGATTATAGTATAATTCAACAATATAGCAATTGAATCAACAAGCTTATTATCCTGAAATTTCAGTGTGTGTTTTGTGAGCGCATCAAGTCAATGTGGCCACGCTGTGGAATATTGATGACATATTTTTTTCAGCTGTAGGAAACTCCTCGCATTATCATTTGAATGATGATTCAAATGACCGCATTCTACAGAGCCTTTTTCCATATTTATTTCCATAAATGTCACACTTTAGCGGTTATATTACAAATAAGGATATCGCTCCGTCTATAGCCATGCTGTTATCATACTACAGAACTGTTTATAATTTTCGCCAGCTAAGAGACAGGCTGCTTAATTCCCTGTATAACAAGCTCGCATCAAAACCTGTTCCAAGACGAATTATACATGTGTGCTGTGCACGGTACATTTGAAACCTGATCAATTTGTTGGCAAATGACTCTCATGTGGTGGACATTCTTTCAAATATATTTACCTATGTCCCATCATCAATTCAGTAGGGCCCACCATTAAGTCGATTTGCTTTGATTTTGTTAAAAAGTACAAACATGGCCCTTAGTGAACTGGACTTTCGGTTCTTACTGATTTCTGAATTTTTAGCCAGTTGTTATTTTGTTTGGCCTTGTTACACAACCTTTTCTCTCCACAATAACACACTTTGACACATTTTGACACATTTAAGGAAGTACACTCGGCAGAATTAACAAATTGAAGTTACGTGCGTGCACGGAGGACCTCTGTTAGTTTGCCACTGTATTGCTTCTCATTTTTATAATTTACAAAACAATTAATTAAGATTCCAGCTTGGTCTATATGCAACCTGCAAATCGATCGCTGAATTGTTTTAAACTCTTTACGTGCACACTCACCATTAAGCTCATGTGCAACGAGCTAAATTCTGAGATTGTTTAGAATTCTGGGAAGATGCGACCATTAGTTAACACTGCAGTCTATGTTACTGGGATTTTAATTATCTTGTTTTCCGGACAGAAGTTATTTTACAAACAAGAGCTTGCTTATGTTATGACCTTCACTCAGCATTTGTTTTCACTGCGATAAGTACTTAGGGTCATTGTACAACTTTTGAGGTCACATGAAATGGCCCCACTAACAATAACGCTTGTTTTCCGTCCAAGCATATTCGTCAGTAAATACGAGAGATCATTATAGCGCAGTCAGATTGTTGGCTTTACTTTTTTGCAATAGATTTTATATTTTAAGGGTTCAACCTGAGCTTCCTTAATGAGTCTCAAACGAGCGATTCCACACCATTTTCTGCACGCACGTCAATTCATATACAGTTTTGGCTGTTTCTGCCATCCGCATCCAAAATGTGGCTTACGCCTGACGTCGAACAATTCGGGAAAAGATACAAAATAAAAACGTTACATTGGCCACACGTTAAAAAATCCACAAGTTAAACCCTCGGTCGATCTTCCGAAAAAGCAACCGACTTTGAGAGAAGCGTCATGTTTGGCAAATTTTCTGAGACACCTGGTAACTGACAAGCTGACGCTCAACGACAATGTCTCGTCGTTAACATAAGGAGACACTGAGGAATCGTGAAGGTGGAACAGATGGATCCTCTGTGGGATTCGCAGGCTCTCAGTGCCAGGTGTGGGACACAATTTAAATCCTCGCGCGGCATTTAATTCCTTCGATCTGGTTATATCTGCGGTGCGCCACCTGCATTTGTAAATCCCCAAATACCGTAATTGATAGGCCCATTTTGTGACCCAGGAGCTCTGTGAGGCCACGGGTAATGTATGTGTAAACTCAGACAATATCAGCCGCGTTTGATTTTCGAAAATGCAAGGTTCCTGTTTTTACCCAGCGGAATTTTTCCGAACGTCTCCGCGCGACGTAGATTTAACGTCGTGTTTTAATAACGAACCGATGCCTGTTTGAAGAAGATCGAAGGTACAATACGCCACGGTACAGCGCGGTTTGTATTTACAGAATCACTGGCACCAACAGCAGATCAAGCTTCTGTACAAAACAGTTCGACGAGTGTTGATCAATCGATATATATTACCTGAGTTAATAGCATGGATGCTGGGAAATAAAATCGAAAAGAAAATCTAAAATGCGCGCAAAAAAGGCTGCATCAGAGCACGCTTAAAATTTCACACATTGATCAGAAAAACAAAACCAATTGGAGATATCGTATTGAAATTTTAGGTCGGCGTAAGTGGGCATGAACAGGACATGTTACAAGAAGGGATGTTGGCCAGAGGTCGAGACTGATGATGGAGCTGCAGCTAAAGAGAGAACACCCGAGCGGATTCGAATTCGATTCTTCGAAGCGTGATGGTTAAATGACAGTTTCCCATTGTAACAAGTTTTTCTTTAGTCATAGACAGCCCTTATATCTCTATATAATAGTCAGTGCTGGCCCTAAAGGCGGGCATTGGCTTCTCTTCTTGCTCCAGACTGAGGGGCTTCTGGCATCTGTTGAGCTTCTGGACATCGTTGTCTTTCAGCTCGGCTTCGAAGTGTTTGGTAGAATTTACAGGTAATACCAAGTATTACTTGACAGAGATCGCGAAGTGAGCGCTTCTACCTTGACCCGAGAGGATGACCACCGCTGAGATGGACCGAGGAGAGCAGCTAATTTTTCGGAGCTTAAGCAATTATTACATCGTGAAACCAGAAGGAATCACGACAGCTTGGACAGAGGGTCATCCAGCGGTAGATAGATCAACGATGATGATGATGATAATGCATCAAACGTAAAGGAGGTATGCGTACCGTATATATTTATTTCCCTGAGAAGACACATGCCGGACAAAGCAGAGGAGAAAAGGAGGGCCTTTGAGCCTGGACTTGAATAGGACAGAGAGGCAACAGCGCAGGGAGAGATAGCAGGGTAAAGGAATTTTGACCTTTTGAACTTTCCTGAATCATATTTTTCGATCATCGAGCTTTCATTTTTAGGAATTTTTTTCAGCGGGAGATTTACTCTCAAGAAGCTACTTCATTCAGAAACAATATTAAGTAACTCAGAGCCAGCGAGGAATATATACATAAACTTTAGTATTCTTCAATGTGATAATAACAACAAGATCACATGGGTTAAGCAGGTACATGCCTAGTTCAAAATTAGTTTTTTTTTAAAGTGTGTTTTTGTTTGTTTAATCTCTAATGAGATTTCACTTAAAGAGGCAAACACATGAAACGTACTTTATAACTGAGAGTTGCTACTCTTTCGGGATAGCCGTGTCTAGTGTTCCTGCTTCCTCTTGTGATATTTCGTCTCCCACGTTGGAGACATCATGAGATGTTTAGATGTTAATAGATGTTCATTATTACAGCAGATAATGTCCGGTGAGCTTCCAGACTCTGGAAGCGGGATTCCTACGATACAACGTTCAGCATCATCAGGCGTTGATCATCATCAAAACGCCTGACTATGCCTCCAACGTGGGATGCGAAACGTCGTGAAGCAGAGAGCAGGAACACTCGACACGGATATCCAGAAAGAAACAGCTGTGGAGAGCAATTCTCGTACATCGAGCCGTGACAATCCTACATCACTACATACGTCATCACTGATTTTCTTTGGTTACGAATTGCAGAGAGCGTCCTCGTAAATAAATAATCGAAGAACAGATTCAGCATCACTTCATTGTCCTGTCATCGCGACCAATCGCAGAGCAACAGATTGCTCCTGAGTAGTTTGGACAATGAGCATTTCCTCTCATGATACTCTTGTCTAATTTTACAAATATCAATAAAGAGCCACCCGACATGTCGATAAGCATTTTAAGCATGTAAATGGTAAACATTGGTGTTGTAGGTGTCTTAGAAAAACGACACCAAGCTCTGTAGTGGAGCATTGTGGGTAATAAATTAAACACCTTTCGCGTTCTCTATGTCCACGTAAAACTAATATATGCGTGTTGGCCTACTGGCAATTCCGCGCTTGCCTACACACTGAAACTGCTGGCGAGCCCACAAATGGCGAAGCTGGTGTCGAGTGTGCTTATTTAAGTAAATGCTACTTGTTTACAGAAGTGTGGAAAGCAGAGATACGGAACAGGAACCTAGTTTATCTCCGCCATTCTCAACTGGTGGGTCGCGAGCGTCACCTAGTGGTTCGTGGAGACCAGACCCCCAAGTGGGCCTTGAGGTGCAAACTGTTGATAACTCCTGGTTTATATAACGCGCTATGTGCGTTTGTGAACTTACTACTTTGTTTGATATTGCCTTAGTGTGTTTGTATATACACAATAATTGTGTGTCTTTGTGGAGTGTGGAAAGGTGGCATGCTACTTTCCTAAACACACCCTGGTTTAATTCCAAGCCATGCTTATCAATCATTGATATACAAGCCGGTCCCGTGCCTCCTATAGGTTAACATGACCCAGAGTGAAATAGCTACTGAACATCGGTACTGGGAGGCCAAAACAGCATGGCACGGTGTTTACAAACTTACCACTGCACCTGACTGTATGAGTTGCTCTCTAACAGCACTGGCCCCACAGCCTGTAAGACTATTCGGGAACATCGTATTCCTTGCATCTACCGTGCATTTTTTTTTTTACACTTAAAAATCAAACAGTTAACAAGTCCTGTTTTCTGCTTTCAATAATAATAAATACAATTTCTAACGCGTGGCACATATTGATTACATTTCGTAGGTATTCATTCGAAGAGAGAACGACTCAGAGGCGCGAAGTAACGTGCAGAAGGGGGAGTCAAGCCACCCGCTTAGCCGGTGACAACCTGCCAGGCACGTCCCATCACGGGTATAGCCCTGCCTTGCGCCCTGTGTCTGCCGGGATAGGTTCCGGCTCACCGCAATGTATGTTTGTATGTAACCCGCCAGACACTGCGTCCTATATATTATGATGTTATCGGGCATTTAATGAATGAGTGTGGTTTTTTTAAGTTGTGGGAGGAAACCGGAGAACCCGGAGGAAACCCACGCAAAACAGGGGGAAAAAACACACAAATTCCACACAGACAGACGCCCGAGTCAGGAATCAAACCGCCTCGGGCTGGACATTCTCCCTGTGAGGCGCCGATATTATCACCGCGGCCACCCTGCCATTTTTATTTCCACACCGTTTTCTTTCACGCTCGAATGTTATTTTTGTTACTGTGATCGTTGGGCACTGCGTGAAATTATACTCGTGCGCGTGTCGCTTCGAGTTCTTCCAACAGTGCGCGTTTACGTTTAACTCCTCGTCACAACCGTTACAATTGCTGACTTTATGTCCTAGAATTTATCGCTATTGCTTGACTTTCAGTTGAACTGTCTTGATGTTGTTGACCTGCCGTTCTCTACACAGCTCGGATGAAAAAGCAAAAACCTCAAAAAAAAATAATGTTAATTTTCCAATTGTTGGCGTGCCGTTCTCTCTGCAGCCCTGTGCAGCGCTTTGTGACCCTCGGGTGAAAGGCGCTTTATAAATGCTATTGTTATTATTATTATTAATCAGAGATGCTCCCGGGTTTTGCCGCCAGCGGCGAGGAGGGGGTCACCGAACACCCAACGCCACCCGCGACCTCCGCACGGCCACGATGACGCCGACGGAGGTCACAGCACCCTGTAGTTCCTGTTGGTGATGTCGTTGGAGGGGGGCACGTTGCCCGGGTTCCGTCGCTCCTCGATGGCGTAGCGAGCCGAGCGCCGGTGATGCAAGCCGGCGCCGGCGCGGTACCCGGCGATGGCCACGAGGACGAGCAGCGCGAATCCCAGCAGCACGCCCAGCACGATGGTGGCGACGCGCCACGGCGAGACCGCGGCCTCCGTCGATGGCGCCGTCGTTGCCACCGTCGTGGCTGTGCGGAGAGAGGGGCGGCCGGGGAAAAAAAAACACAAATAAACATTTGGAAGGTCACAGATTCGTTAATGAACGGGCTTCGTTTTTTCAAGTCGGAAGAATTCCAGTTGACAGCTGTAGGTTTTCATGGCTCGATGTATGAACACTGCTCGAGAGAGCTGCTGTATTTGGGATGGCCGTTGTCGAGTTCAGTGCCATCTAACGTGTCGCTAAAAGAGGTCATTTGAAGCGACATCCGAAGAGGAAACCCCGCGACGCGCGCTCGGTCGGGACGCGGCTCTGCCGGGTTCCAAACTGACACTTCTCACGAAATATCGCCGGCGTGGAATTCGCTGGGGCGAAAAGATTCGGGAACAGCCGGCGTGTACCGACTTACCCGCCCAAGGAATACAGCAAGCGATTACAGATCCTGCCTTTGTACACTTTAATTGCTTTAGTGCCATTACAAATTAAGTGTCATTGCAAATTACAGGAGGGGCTCTCTCCCTCCTGATAGCAGATGGGCCTCTTCTCCAGAGGACCACAGCAGACGATAACGACAACGCTACAGAGTACGTTGCATTGGCACCTGTTTTGCCAGTATACAAATAATGTAGGATATATAATAAGGTTTCAGCCTTTCTAGCTCGGGTCTAGTCTAAACAGCTAGACCCGAGCTACTAATGCATTGATACTTGTATTGTCTGACAACTGCTTGCCTTTTGGCAACACTTGGCTAAACACTGAGACCAGGCTCCAACGAAAGCTGTCTCTAGTATTGGGCCAATTAAGTTGAAGGACAATGCATTTATCATAGCATTCGTTTGCATGTTTTTTGCCACAAGCATGTAGTGTGGCTGCTTGCAAACTGGAACCTTTGCAAAAAGGTGTCCATTGGTGTTTTAAGATCTTAACACGTCTCTCATTGCTAGAAAGGGTGAAACCTTATATATTCTACATTAAGAGTGAGTTCCGTTGGCGCCTCGATGGACTTCCCCCACCCAAGCCGTCAGATGGCGCCCTATCTCATCCCGTGAGAGGCCTTGCTCTCACTCTAATGAGTGAGTCTAATCCCTCAATGCCGGGGGCGGCACGGTGGCGCTGTGAGTAGCGCTGCCGCCTCACAGCAAGAATACCCCCGGTTCGATGCCCTGCTCGGGTGCCACCTTTCTGCTGTGTAGTTTGCGTGTTCTCTCTGCCCGTGTGTCCGCGTGGGTTTTCGGCGGGTACTCCGGAATGCTGCCACCGTCCAAAGACATGCTGCTGCCTGTGTTAATTGACCTGCTGACTAAATGAGTGCCCTGCGATGGACTAGCGTGCGCCCTGCATCTGCCGGGATAGGCTCCTCCTCACCGCAACCTTGTACAGGATAAAGTGGTTCCTGATAACGAATTAATTCTTCTTCTTTGCGATTCTTCGAAGCACGATGGCCAGCTTCTGGACATGGTCCCTAATTCACAATACGTGGGGAATAGAAATATTGTTTATCGGTCATTATCGAATGGGCTGACATGACCACTCATCACACTCGGTCTGTATCAGCGAGGGTGAAGTAAATGGACAAAATATGTCCACTGCAGTTGAAGAGAGTTACCTACCGTGCTTACAGCGCAACACAAATTATAACATTTCCACTAAAATCGATGCTTTGTGGAGGCTCAGGCGACCACACACCATGACTTTCTGGGTCACGGAACACGAGTCCCTGTTCAATTGAATCTCAAGACGCCGGGATTTAACGCGACTGAAGCGTGACTGACGAGAGCACACAAAGACAATGATCCCCCGTATACCCTTAACAGATTGAGGGTCAAGTGCCTTTAGCAAGCACCTACGAAGGCCGACACAGCACATGAAAGGGTGGGTGGCCAGCACCGCGCCCAGCTGCCTTTGTCTCCCTAGTGGCAATGTTTACACACAGCTCTAGGTATTCATTTAAGGATGAGTCGACCTAGGGGACCATCCATCCATCCATTTTCTAAACCGCTTGTCCTGGTGAGGGTCGCGGTGGCAGCAGTCCAAAAAAAGTGGCCCAGACATCCCTTTCCTCAGCAACAGATTCCAGCTCTTCCTGGGGGGGGGGGGATTCCGAGGCGTTCCCAGGACAGCTGAACCGGCCCAGGACCGGTTTCAGAAAATTGTCACTGGTGTTGTCCGTGAGCGGGATTCGAACTCGGGTCGCCAGATTCGTAGCCCAGCGCGCTAACCACTGGCCCACTCGCAGACACACAAGCACGCGCTTGGATAATTCTTACCGCTGGTTGTGGCATCTCTGAAATGAATGGGCCCGAAGTCGACGACGTTGCTGTTGGGAGATGACGCTCGAACGCTCCCGGTGTCGTACGCCCTGGAGATTCCGTTGCAGACCTGGGCCGGTGGCAGACAGCGGATGCAGAATTCATGAAACGAGTGAGAAAATTAAAAAAGTAAGACCTTGAAACCCGCTTGAACCGCGATGGTTCTTACGTAACGCCCCGCTGTGTTAATTTGGTAGGTGGCATGATTTACTTTTCATTTCTTAAGTCCATTACCTTCGCCCATTAACGCCTGCTGTTCGGTTATTTCCCCCCCCCAAAGGGAAAACTCGCAAAGCGTCTGCCAAACAATGCGCCAATTGCGCAAGAAGCCGTTGCGAAGTAGTCTCAATCATGCGGGTTGTCCAAACAAGAGCAGCTTGCATAACGCATCTCGGCTTTCGGAGAAAACATAATTCTTCTGTACAGTGTGTTGGTGTGTGCATGTGTGTTGTGTATGTGCGTGTGGCTGGGGAGCGGTAGCCCAGTGGTTAGCGCGCTGGGCTACGAACCTGGCGATCCGAGTTCGAATCTCGCTCACGGCCACCAACACCAGTGACGATTTTCTGAACCGCTCCTGGGCCTCCCCTAGGTCGATTCAGCCTTAGATGAGGACCTGATGCAGTGTGTGAATGTCAACGCAGGGCGCCTGGGGAAATTTAGTCAGTACGCCAATTAACCTGGCAGCATGTCTTTGGACGGTGGGAGGAAACCGGAGTGCCCGGCGAAAACCCACGCGGACACGGGGAGAACATGCAAACTCCACACAGAAAGGCACCCCGAGCCGAGATTCGAACCCGGGACCTTCTTGCTGTGAGGCGGAAGCGCTACCCACTACGCCACCGTGCCGCCCCCTGAGGCATGTTAGTAAAGCAATTTATGACCGCGAAACAATATTTCTTTCCCCACGTATTGTGACTTAGGCCTTGCATTATTCCTTCATTCACGATTAATTCGGCTGTACAGGGTCGCGGTGAGCCGGAACCTATCCCGGCAGACACAGGACGCACGGCAGGGGCTCTACGCCAGTCCGTCGTAAGGGCACCGGGGGCAATTCAGTTGAGGCATTGACTTGCCAGAATGTGTGAGTATGAGAGTGTGAATACACGTGCGGTGCGTGCAGCCGCGGGTGTTGCAGGAAAAAGTGGGGGGGACGTAATCATGTTTTTGTATAAGTGCGGGTGTCGCAACATACGACATGAGACTACCTCAGGAAAAAGTGAGGGGGGATGGAATCATGGTTCTGTGAAGGTGCGGGTGTCGCAACACCCGCAACACCCGCGGCAGCGACGCGCCTGAGTGTGCGAGTGATCGTGCTTGTGGGCACAAGTGGGCGTGTGTGCGTGTGTGCGACATCGCGATCGGGTGCTGTATGATGACATATTGATAAAAAGCCGCGTTTGATCCACGGAGCACGATGCGACTTGCCGCGATTCTTCCTGCCTACGGGGCCATTGCCGATTTCTGCGGTGACGGGCCCGCGTAATGGGCAATCGATGGAGATAATATTTGACGCAGTGATATGGGAAACCTGACCTGGCGGCGATGAAACGCCTCGTTATTACGACGTCTGCTTTTGCTCGCGTATTAACGGCGCGCGTTCGGGCGTGCCGCGTGTAACGATGTCGGCATCTCTCAGTCAGATTCAATTCCGCGTCGGAGCGGCGCCCGCTTGTTTTGTGGCGCTTCGTACGCTGCGGCCTTTTTAAAGCGACGATCCGTTTCGCGTTGGCGGCCCTCGAGTGCTCCCGGTGGCCCCACGGCGGTCGAATTCTAAACGCTTCGGACGCGACGTCTGGAGGCTTTACGTTTTTAACGTACGCGAATCAGAATCGTAAGTTGTCCACGTACGGCAAAAAGCTCGATTTAACGGAACTCTACACGACGGACTTCCGCTACCTCTGAGACAGCGGTGTGCATTTTGGGAATATTACTGTTATTAGACAATCGGGATAGCCATCTCGGGTGCTCTCCATCTCTCACTCGCGGCGTTTCGTCTCCCACGCTGGAAGCATCATCAGACGCGGGAGGCGAAACGTCGCGAGGGAGAGAGGGAGGGTGCTCAGTGACACGGCTGTCTGGAAATAACAGCTCTGAAGAGCAACCATCATGAATCGAGCCGTGAAAACCTACATTGGTACATTGTTATTCGATACATGTGTTACTCTGTTTAACGGTGTTTAGACTGTATGGGTTGTATTAAGATACGGCCATTATTCTGTATGTAAGATCGTCATATACACATCCGGATTTAACGTGATTCCGGACACCCTTCCTTGATTGGTTCAACGTTGCCACCTTCCCTCGTATCTATAGTCTGTGAAACTATGTGAGAGGGAAAAGAACAAGAAAGTCCGTGGCATCTCCGTTGGGAACGATAGGAATAAACTTTCCTACATTAAATAAAGAGTGAATAAATAAATCATCTGAGGATCCAGTGGGGATCGTGTCCCATTGCAAGCAGAAGCCTGCTTCACGGATACAATTCAAGCTGCATGCCACAAGAAATGTTCACAGTGCATCGCATGCAGCATTCATACCGACGGATGAATAAGTAACGGCCATCTGGCGAGGCCCGGCATTAGGATGCCCAGCCCGGGCCAAGCCAGGGCCCACTCACCGAACTCTGCCACGACACGCTCCGCTCATCGTTGCGAATGGAACCGCGATGCCATCCTCTGGTGCCAACGCAAGGTGGGAGCGTCACTGAAATGCCTGAGCTCCGCCGGACAACTAGGGTGGCACGGTGGTGACAACCGCGCCTCACGTAAAGGAGGTCCCGCCCAAGGCCGGTTCGAGTACCACCCCGGGCGCCTTTCCGTGTGGAGTTCGTGCGTTCTCCCCCTGTTTATGCGTGGGTTTCGCCTGAGTTTTCCGGTTTCATCCTAGAGCTTGCAAAAAAATATACGCCTGTTGATTAATTTGCCGATAACATCGTCGTAAATACGACGGAGTGTCTGGCAAATGTTGGCGCCAGCCAGCCGCGGGGCTGCCTTCCTCCCTCTCTGTCTCTCCGTGGTTTCCTCGTGGCGCTAATATGTTTGCTTTTCAAACAAATACCCTTAAACATTGAACAAGTAGGCGCGCGTTAAAAAATTGTAATTATAATTTAATGAACAAAGAAAAATAAACGCTGTTTCCTTACGCCTTCCTGAAGTGTGGCAGTTTGGACAAAGTGCAGCCTACTGACAAGGTGGAGCCTACTGAGAACGACTCAGAAACTCCACACAGAAAGGCGCGCGAGCCAGGAATCGAACCCGAGGTTTCCTTGCCGTGCGGCGGCAGCGCTCCCCACCGCACCACCGTTCCGCAAATGACCAATGTCAGAAAATAGCATGTCTTCAGAACAGCACTGGGCATGGTAGGCTGTGAAAATGTTTCGGTGAAAGGTCTGCGGACATTCCGAAACCTGCAGACACGAACTCCACAGTTGGCGACACGTGAAATGTGTAGTTCGACAGCGACTCACGGGCGTGCAGTTCGTGACGCTGGTCAAGCAGATCCCGATGCTGCAGTGGATGAAGGCAGTCGGGAATTTGATGTATTGAAACAAGGTGATGTTGAAGCTGGCTGTCTTCGATTTGCCGCTCTCGATGACACGGAGGTCCGTGGCCGTGTTAGGGCATCTGTAACGCAGCGGAGCGGAGAGAACGAAAATACGCTGAGTCAACGGTTCAACAGCACGCTGGAAGCATCCTAACGCCTGAAGATGCTTCCAACGCGGCAGGCACAACGTCGCCGAGGGAGCGAGGGAGATCGCTCGACACGGCTATCACGAGCAGCTCTGAAGCGCAACCATCAGAAATTGACATTGCCTGTGCATTTGTTGTCAGCTGTCAACTGGGAGCAACTGGGGTATCTGGGACAGATGTAAAAAAAAAGACCCACATGTCAGTCTCCGGGCAAAATGCAGATCTCACAAACATGCGTGCATCTGAGATACAGAAAGGTCAGATGGGGTGAGCCTCGGGCAAGACCATTCGTTCTGCGAGGCGCGGATGTCACCACCGCGCCACCCTGCCGCCCAGGCGCGTCGCAGTCGCAGCCGCGGGTGTTGCAAGAAAAAGCGGGGGGGGATGGAATCATGTTGCTGTGAAAGTGCGGGTGTCGCAACACCCGCAGCTGCGACGCGCCTGCTGCCGCCCACCTCCACCCAACTCGACCGAGCGCTTAAGGGCCTTTTACCACGAGAACCGAACGCGTCGATTCTCCACGGCCGCTGGCCGCCGCGCGTCTTTCGCCTCGCAAGCCCACCGCGGTGGTGGCCGCTCTCACTTGTTGACGATGAGGTCGAACTTCTCGCTCTCGCCGGACAGCGACGGCGTGGCCCAGCACGCCTGCATCACGGCCGTGACGTTCGGGTTGGCGGAGGAGACGCTCGCTTGCAGGGTCAGCGTGTCGTTGACCCCGAGGATCGGCTCCGCGACCGGGGCGCTGTTGTTCTGCAGCATCTCCACGGTGACGCCGTACATGCCGGTGCCGTACAGCGTGTCGATGATGAGGAAACTCCTGTGGGACGGGTAGACAGATAGACAGATAGATGGATGTTTATTATTACATCAAAATAAAAAAAAATACATACCCGGTGAGCTTGCAAGCTCTTTACGGTACTCCCGTGGAATCGCGTGGGGAGGAGAAGGGAGGCAGGAAAAAAACACGCGGTGAGCCGGGTTACGAACGAGTTCCGTTTTTAAGTCTCTCTGTACGTCGAATTTGTATGTAAGTCGGGACAGTTACGTACAGTTCACATCTAGCGTCAGTCAAATGTTTGTCTTAGTATATAGTATATATTTTACCTAAAACATCTTAAATATGATGATAAACCGCTGAAAACGCGCAGTGTTTAGAGCGTCGCGCGAAAGTAGTCCGCCCGTTCGTTAGTACGAACCATTGTATGTAACTCGATTTTTTTAAATAATAGGCTTTACGGAGGTCGGTACGTAAGTACGTGCGTTCGTAAGTCGGGCGTTCGTAACCCGGGTACTGCCTGTACCTTGTCATTTCTGTACAGGGTTGTGGTGAGCCCGAGCCTATCCCGGTAGACTCAGGGCGCAAGGCAGGGCTATACGCAGGATGGGACGCCTGTCCATCACAGGGCACCGGAGGCAATTTAGTCAGCAGGCCAATTAAGCTATGCAGCGGCACGTCTTTGAACTGTGGCAGGAAACCGGAGTGCACGGCGAAAACCCAATCGGACACGGAGCGAAAATTCAAACTCCATACAGAAAGGCGACACCCGAGCCGGGGTTCGAACCAGGGACCTTCTTGCTGCGCTATTCACCGCGCCACCGTGCCGCCCTATAGTAGGAAGTATGGGAGATTCTTCTTCTGTGCGATTCTTCGAAGCACGATGGTCAGCTTCTGGACATCGTTGTCTTTCAGCTCGGCCTCGAAGTGTTTGGTAGAATTCGCAGGCAATACCAAGTATTACCTAACAGGGATCGCGACGTGAACGCTTAGTATGGGAGATAAAATAACGAGAGGGAGGCTGAGGGGTGGGAAGTAGGAGGAGTTGAAAGAGGAGAGGGGCAACTATGGGGACTTTTTTTTTCCAGTTTACAGAGGACTATAAAAAAAATAGAAAGAGGCTTTAACATTTCTGGCAACAAATACAGGCGTTAAGATGTTCAAACACCAAACCATTTAGAAGGCATCAAGTTTCCATATTCCACCCCTGCTTGTGGGAAAATACACAGAGTATGCGTTGATGATACACACAGTGTTATTCAAACTAATTGGCCAGCCTTCAGAAAGCAAAAAGTGTCCGTTGTTTGAACATCTGAAACACCGCCTGTACTCTTGCCAAAAATGGTAACGCGTTTTCTCCCAGTGAAAGGTGAGTCGCGCTGCCGCCTCACAGCAAGACGGACCCCGGTTCGAATCCCGGCTCGGGTGCCTTTCTGTGTGGAGTTTGCAGCTTCTCCCCGTGGCCTCAGGGGTTTTCGCCGGGCACTCCGCTTTCCTCCCACGGTCCAAATAATTTCTGCTGCATAGGGTAATTGGGCTGCGGACTAAATTGCCCCCCGGCGCCCTGTGATGGACTGGCGTCTAATCCTGGGTATAGCCCTGCCTTGCGCCCTGGGTCTGCCGGGATAGGCTCCGGCTCACCGCTACGCTGTACAGGATTAAGCGGTTTCTGACAATGATGGTGATGGAGGATACGGGGGACAGAGAGACCCGCGGCGCCGTACTGGTGCAACAGGCCACGATATACCCCCTGGGGTCAAAGTCGGCTAGCTTGTTTTATACTCCGGGTATATTCTGGGCTAGTCCACTTTATACATCGGGGTATAAAACGGTCTAGTCCCAGGGGTGCTATAATCTGACCTTGTGGGGTATGAAATAACCTAGCCTAAGTATTACCCCGGGGTATAAAGATGGACTAGGCGAGTATTTTCCCCTGGGTATGAAACAGGCTAGCCCACTTTAACCCCAGATATAGTCTGGACAGGGGGTAGGTATATAATAATGATCTACTTTTGTAACGCGCGCATTTTCTCCGGGCGCGTTGCACCCGTTGATTCGGAGGCGCGGAGCCCTGCTCACTCGGTTTGTTGTGAGTCGGTGAAAAGGTGACTTTTTAAGAGTTTTCTTAAGGCTGTGGGGGGGACTGTGTTTGACGCAACAGGTGTGGCGGCAGGCTGTTACACCGGGGTGTACCCGACGACGTGCGCAGGAGCAACGCTCTATCCCCCTCACCCCGTTGACAGGAATCCGCCGGTCGCGTTCACGTTGTTGCTGATGGCGCAGAACACGGTGATGGCGAGCACCGACGCGGCACCTCCGCCGTTCTTCACCACGTTCGACAGCAGCGTGTGACTGCCGTTCTGCGGAGGAAGGTAGAGGCAAGATGTTTCATGTTAACAGCCGGGCGCCTAAAACTCAGCGATTCGGCACGGTAGGGAGCACAGATGGGCGGCACGGTGGCGCGGTGAGTAAGACAGATAGACAGACGTTTATTATTACAGCAGACAAATACCCAGTGGGCGTGCAAGCTCTTTACGGGACTCCTTCGACACAACAAACATGCGATTTGCCTCACGGCAAGAAGGGCCCAGGTTCGAATCCCGGCTCGGGTCCCCTCGGGTAGCCTTTCTGTGCAGAGTTTGCGTGTTCTCCCCGTGTCCGCGTGGGTTTTCGCCGGACATTCCGGTTTCCTCCCACGGTCCAAAGACATGCTGCTGCATAGGTTAATTGGCCTGGGGACTAAACTACCCCCGATGCCCTGTGATGGACTGGCGTCCTATCTTTGGCATAGCCCTGCCTTGCGTGTCCGCCGGGATAGGCTCCGGCTCACCGCGACCCCGTACAGGATTGAGCGGTTTCTGACAATGGATGGATGGATGGGAGCACAGGTCATCTCAGTCAGTCAGCCAATAGCACCTGGATCTGTCCCGTGACGTCCTGTCAGCGAGCCTTCGACACTCTGCGTGATAGCGTCAAGGTGCACCTGGCCTGGCACAGGCGCCGTGGTGACGTCACCGCCACTTAGTGGAGAACGCCGGTTGTTGTTGTTGTTGTAGTACAGGTGTGCGTGCTGTGCACGTGTGTGTCCGTGTGTGCGTGTGCGTCCGTGCGGAAGCACTCGTGAACGCACGCGTGCGGTAACTGTCAAATGAAAATGCGCGATATTAATCTTCGGCGTATTTTGCCCTGAATATAAGCCCGTGTCGCGCAACGTCGATTTTTGTGTCGCAGTTATTCAGTGGTGGGGAATGAATCGCCGGGAATCGGGGACAGGCCACGGCTTGTTCAATGCCTCTCAATGTTGAATAAGCTACCTTCTAATTTATTCTAATTTATTTATGAAAAAAAATGGTTGCTGATTTTCCGTTCTCTGTTGTTGTTGACATGTCGTTCTCTCCGCAGCCTTGTGCAGCGCTTTGTGACCCTCGGGTGAAAGGCGCTCTATAAATGCTATTATTATTATTATTTATTTTTCCCATCACAATGTATGACTGTTTTATTTGTTTATTTGATCGATTTTGTGCAATGCTGTGTGTAAATGGTGTTGTTGTTTGGTTAATTTCTTATTTTTATATGTTTTTTGTTTATTGTTGTCGATCCGCGTGTTTGTCGTGTCGCAGGAATCCCGAAACGAGCGCGCAAGCTCACCGAGTTTTTTTCTACTGTAACAATAAACATCTATCTCGCTAAAAGGACACTTGAACAAATAGTCACACATTCGAGACGGACGATTGAGAAGCGTTACTTACGTCTGTGAAGTTTGTGTCGTTCAGGAAGAACGGAACAAATGTTACGCGCAGTTGTTGGTGCAGATGTGTTGCGGTTACTACGTAATCAGCCCGTGAGTGCTGTTGCGTTTTGCGTGGTTTTTTGTTTGCAAAGAAAAACGACGTGTTGTTAATGCACCCTAATGACTGGCTTGGGGTTAGGGTAATGTGTAATGGATGATGCAAGTTCTGTGTTAATGGCGATGACTTCTCAATTATAGGCACAAAATCATTTTTACTTTGATTAAGCGTAACATTAATCACCACCGCGCAATTACGTAGAACATGATTGCACTTCGTGGATTGGACGTTATTGACTTTCAGAATATAATTGGCATGTTTTTTGTATGCGTTCCCCCCCCCACCGCACGTTCAAACCGGGTTTCCTGATTGAATTTTAAAACGCAGATGATAATGATGACCACGACAACAATTACGGAAATAATTCTAATGTTATTATACCGATGTAGGTTTCCACGGCTCGATTCATGATGGTGGCCCTTCAAAGCTGTTCTATCATGATTGCCGTGTCGAGCGATCTCCATCTCTCGCTCGCGACGTTTTGGAAACTTCATCAATGCCTGAGAATGCTTCGAAGGTGTGAGGCGAAACGTAGCGAGGGAGAGAAGAATAGATCTTGACTCCCATCTCTAACACTACGACTCCCATCTGTAACACTGACTCCCATTTCTAACACTGACTGCCATCTGTAACACTGTGACTCCCATCTGTAACACTGTAACTCCCATGTCTGACACTGCCTCCTTTCTCTTACCCCGTCCCCGCCGGACAACCGTTAAAAACAGCCGCACAGCTCAAAAAAATAAGTTTCTGATTTTCCGTTCCCTGTCGTTGTTGGAGTGCCGTTCTCTCCGCAGCCCTGTGCGGCGCTTTGTGACCTTCGGGTGAAAGGCGCTATATAAATGCTATTATTATTATAAAGGGGATCAAGGTAGAAGCGTTCACGTCGCGATCCCTGTCAAGTAATACTTGGTATTACCTGCAAATTCTACCAAACACTTCGAAGCCGAGCTGAAAGACAACGATGTCCAGAAGCTCAATAGATGCCAGAAGCCCGCTCAGTCTGGAGCAAAAAGAGAGACCAATGCCCGCCTTTAAGGCCAGCACTGACTATTATATCTCCAAATGTTGAAGGGCCGTCTGCAACTAAAGAAGAACTCGTTGCAATGGGAAACTGTCATGTAAACCATCAGGCTTCGAAGAATCGAATTCGAATTATTACAAACGCTTCCTTGCGGCTTTAAAAACACGAATCGACGCGAGCGACCGCCTCTCCCGCGTCGGCGGCGGCGTCATCGACTCACGTTGGTGAAGTTCGTCGCGCATTCGCTCCAGCCCGACTTGAACTCCAGGATGTCGGAGGTCGCTACCGACAGCCCGGTGCATCCGGGCAGACCCATGTACACGTCCGACGGCTGCACGCCGAAGAGCTCCAGGATCGCCTTCGGCAGCTCCACGTACAGGAACGCGCCGTCGCACTTCACCGTTATCGGCGACACGGGGGTCGCCGCCGCGGTCGACGACGATGTGCCGTTGGTCGCGGGAGCCGCTGCCGTGCTGGCGTTGCTGGGCACGGCCGTCGCGTTATTCCCGGGAGTTGCTGCCGTGCTGGCGTTGCTGGGCACGGTCGAAATCGCGGGCGGTATTACGCCGCCGGTCGAAGTTGACGAGGAGTTGTTGGGGTTGTTGGGCTGGGTCGTGGTGCCGTTTGCTGGCGTGGTTGCGTTGGTGGACGCGGCTGTGCTTCCAGCGGGCGCGACGGTGGAGACCGGCTGCGCGGTCGTGTTTGCTGGACGGACGGACGGAGAGAGCGAGATGTTTCAGGTCGGTGACAAGCGCGCTTTGAGTGCGATGCGCGGCGATTTCGACGTCGCAAGGAAGCGCTCGTCGCCGGCAGACAACAATAAAGCACTTAGACACGGCATCGCGCGATTTTTTTTTTAAACGAACGTGTAAAAACACGGTTATGCATTGCGATGGAGAAAAAACTGGAACACGTTATAGGTAAGCGTATTCAACGTCGAGAGGGGAATAGTGCAACAGTTGCAAACATTTCAAACACAATTCAAGATTTGCGGTCACAACTAGGCCGAAATTAAAATTCTAACTGGGATCTGACTGTAGTGGTGTCACGATCGTGCCCGGGCCTCACCCAGGCAGGTGCGTCCCGGGTACGAGGGGCTGGGGTCGACGAAGCCCGGGTTGCAGCTGCAGTTGTAGGAGCCGACGACGTTGGAGCAGGTGGCGTTCGGCGCGCAGTCGTTCAGGGTCGCGTCGGAGCACTCGTCCAAGTCTGGGCGAGGCACGGACGGACAGTACGCGACGTCACGCGAGCAACAAAATACAAAGATTCCCCTCGTATATAGTCTTAACAGACTGTATGTAGGTGGCGAGTTCGGCACTCTTGACCCCGTGCCCGCGCACGCGTGCGTCTTGTGTGTGAGAAGTTGCCTGCGTCAAAGGCGGCGTGGTGAGAAGCACTGCCGCCGCATGACGCAATTAATAATAATAACAGCGATTTATATAGCGCCTTTCACCCGAGGGTCACAAAGCGCTGCACAAGGGCCGCGGAGAGAATGGCATGTCAACAACGACAACAAAAAAACAACTAATAAAAACAAGCAAAGCAACAAAAATTAAATGATTACGGCTGCTTTGAAAACAATGAAAGGTCGTGAAACTGGCAATCTTAAGAGCGGCAAAAATCTGCCAGCGTCCCCTAAGATGGCCGTTACTTGCTTAAAGATTAACGTAGGTTTGATTCCCGGCTCGGGTCCCTTTCTGTGCGGAGTTTTGGGTGTTCTAGCCGTGTCCGCGTGGGTTTTGTCGCCAGGCGGCAGCGCTACTAACCGCGCCACCGTGCCGTCCATAACTAACAGTCGGAATGATCATCACACATGTTAAGGAAGCGGTCCGTATTTTTCCGTGAACTTTGGTTAGTTTCAACACCTTTGATTTTGTTCCGTGTATTGTTTGTACGACTACTCCTTTCTCAAACATTTCCGCCCCCCTTTGTCTATGGACCGCATGCCCTTGGACTTAGAGCCGTGAATCGTACTCATTTTAAAACCAGGCTCAAGGCTTCTCTTCTGTTCAGCCTTGGCTGCGTTTTGTCCCCCGATGAATTACTTTGATTTGCACCTTTACGATACCGGCTGCTTTCAGTGTAACCTCGTCCTCGGCAGCCCCCGGATGTAACGGAACAAGCGTTCGTTTCAGTGTGTGCCTGTATGGCCGCGCTACGAATAAAGTGCACCTGGCCTTGCACAAGAACCGTGGGGACGTCACCGCCACTTAGTGGCGAATGTCGGTTGTTGTATTTGTTGTGGTTGTTGTTCTTGCACTGTGTGTAAATGGTGACCTGTATTTGTTTGGTTAATTTGTTATTTTTATACTTTTATTTATTTTTTGTCAATTCGCGTGTTTGCTGCGTCGCAGGAATCCCGTAAAGAGCTTACAAGCTCACTGGGTTTTTGCCGCTTTTAATAATAAACATCTATCATCCATCAAACTCTCCTACTCACCCGCTCGCCCACCAGCAGAAAGGGCGTTCTCTGCGATTCTCGGGTTCCAGGCAAAATTCAACGATGAACCCCCCTCTCCCAATCAAACTGAATAAAAGGCACTGACATGAATGACGCTCAGCCAAATGGCCAGCACTCCCAGCCCCCCGCCGCCCCCCACCGTGGGGCGGTGGCCCTACAACAGCCTGCGTTGCCCCACAGTGACAAAGCCAGCGCTTACCGGTGAAGTTGGAGGTCAGCGGGTCGAACAGCAGCCCTCCAGTGCTGTTGAGCGCTTGTTTGAAAGCGTTCAGCACCTGCTCGGGTGTGAAACTCGAGAGGTTTCCGCTCAGGATGAGGTCAAGGATGGCCACGATACTGCCGCTGCGCAGCTCCGTCACCCTGATGGTCACCGGGCCAGTTATGTTGATGCTCGATTGAAGGCCAGCCAAAATCTGCCCAGTGAACCCACACACGCAGGGGAGAGGGAATGGTGGGACACGGATAGATGTTTATTATTACAGCAGAAAAATACCCAGTTAACTTCAAAGCCGAGCTGAAAGACAACGATGTCCAGAAGCTGCCCATCGTGCTTCGAAGAATCGCAAAGAAGAAGAAGAAGCTTGCACGCTATTAATCATTCGTACGTTGTCAGTATATTGCATGTCGCATCAGCGGCACGGGTAAGATTCCACAGTGGGAAAAAAACACCCTGCAGGCTCTTGAGTCACAGCAGGCACGACCGGGGGCTCCAGTGCCAGGCATGTCTCAGCATAGCCCTGGCACGGCTGTGATTAGAGTATACAAAGTGTAATTACTTATGAGCGGTGCCAGGCCCTCCTGTCGGTGGTCGTGGAAACGCAGCAGGAGTCGACTGTTCAGGGTTAATGGCGTGAATTCTTGCGCAAGTTGTTTTTGTCAGTGTAGCAAAGCCTCATTGTAGTCCCATTGTTTTTTTCCTCAAAAGATGAT
>JAZEWU010000026.1:5482120-5501631 GCA_036362915.1 Geotria australis | reverse complement strand
ACGCAGGAAGAGATTAGATCCTTAATTAAAATTTGCCACGTAATTGTTTTGCGAGTGTGCGTGTTGGCAAACTGAATTATACCGCTTTTTCGGGTTTCATTAAAAACCAACACAACACGGTTGCCGCAGATCGAAGGGAGGAATTACGGCGCGTGAAGGTGACGGAAGATTAATAAACGGCCGCGCGCGTTTTCACCTGTGCGATGATTTCGTTCGAGATGTTGGCGAATTCCGCGCTGCTCGCGTTGGCCATGGCGGCCGTGAAGTTCCTGTTGATGATTCGAACGGAGCCCTTCAGCTCTTGAGACACTGTTCAGGGAAGACATTGTTCAATTCATTAGTTAATTCGTGGTCAGAAACCGCTTAATCGTGTGCAGGGTTGCAGTGAGACGGAGCCTATCCCGGCAGACACACGGCGCAAGGCAAGGCTATACCCAAGAATGCGACGCCAGTCCATCACAGGGCACCGGGAGCAATTTAGTCAGCAGGCCAATTACCCTATGCAGCAATACGTCTTTGGATTGTGGGAGTGAAACCGGAGTGCTACTGAATGACAGCGACCAAACAAACAAGCATCAGATGTAGGTTTTCACGGCTCGATTCCTAACGGTTGCTCTTCAGAGCCGCTCTTTCGGGGGATAGCGTTCTGGTTGACGATGCTTGCAACGTCGGTGACAAAACGTCGCGAGGTGTGAGAGGGAGCTTGCTCTTACGCGGGCGAAAGCGCAGCTCGGCGGAGCGACCGTCAAACAAGCGTCGGCCAGCCTGGAGCAACCCACCGGTCTTGACCTTCTGCAAGAGGGCGTCGCTGCTCTTGCCGCAGCGCCTGCCGATGATGTTCACGGAGTAGACGATGCCCGGCTGCAGGCCCGTGAAGGTGAAGCGCGGCTCCAGGCTGCTCAGCGCCAGGGGCTCCAGGCCCTGCTCCGCGGCCGCCCATAGCCTCAGCTCGTAGGTCTGCTGCAGCTGCTGCTGCTGCGTCAGGCCCGAGTCCCAGCTCAGGCTGAATGTCGTGGCGGTCATGTTGGTGACAACCGCGTAAGGTGGCATCACCGGATCCGGCCCTGGGCGCGTCGAGGTTTTCGGAGCGGAAGGAATGACACTCGTCAGACAAGACGCTTGTCGGATAATAATAATAATAGCAATTTATAGAGCGCCTTTCACCCGGGGGTCACAAAGCGCTGCACAAAGGCGGTGCATTTAACCATTCAACAACAGTCGAGTTCGACTCACCACAGGCAGTGGTGGGTGGCGCGGCAGAGCTGTTGCTGGTGTTGTTGCCAATCCCAGGTGCCACAGATGTCGCAGGTATCACAGGTGCTGCCGAAAGGGTTGCGGAGGCAGTGGTAGATTGCGACGGGAGCGGTGATGATGCCGAGGGAGAGACCGACGGTGATGTTGAAAGAGTCTGCGACGGTGATAATGGCAGAGCTGAAGGCGACGGTGAAGGTGGCGTCGACGACGCTGCCGGTGGACTGAGTGTCTGAGATGCTGATGGGACTTGTGATGGAGATGCCGCTGATGGGCTTATTGTTGGAGATGTTGATGCGGCTTGTGATGGGGATAGTGACGATGCTGCTGATGGATGAAGTGATGGGGGTGTTGATGGGGCTTGTGATGGAGATGTTGATGGAACCTGCGATTGAAATATCGATGATGGTGCCGATGGGTTAAGTGTCTGAGATATGAATGGGGCTTGTGACGGAGATGCCGCTGATGGACTTATTGTTGGAGATGTTGATGCGGCTTGTGATGGAGATGTTGATGGAAGCTGTGATAGATGCATTGATTCTGCTGCTGATGGATTAAGTGGTAGAGAAATTGATGATGCTTGTGATGAGGATGTTGATGGAAGCTGTGATGTATATATTGATGCTGTTACTGATGTACTTAGTAATGGAGATGTTGATGGAAGCTGTGATAGATGCATTGATTCTGCTGCTGATGGATTAAGTGGTAGAGAAATTGATGAGGCTTGTGATGGGGATGTTGATGGAAACTGTGATGGAGATAGTGATGATCCTGCCGATGGACTTAGTGTTGGAGCTATTGATGGAGTTATTGATGAGGCTTGTGATGGAAATGCTGCTGATGAACTTAGTGTTCCAGATATTGATGGAAGCTGAGTCGAGTATATTGATGCTGTTACTGATGTACTTAGTAATGGGGATGTTGATGGGGCCTGTGTTGGAGATGCTGCTGATGCACTTATTGTTGGAGATGTTGATGGGGCTTGTGATGGGGATGTTGATGGAAGCTGTGATGGAGATAGTGATGATGCTGCCGATGGACTTAGTGTTGGAGATATTGATGGAGCTTGTGATGGGGATGTTGATGAGGCTTGTGATGGAAATGCTGCTGACGGACTTAGTGTTCCAGATATTGATGGAAGCTGAGTCGGGTATATTGATTCTGCTGCTGATGGATTAAGTGGTAGAGAAATTGATGATGCTTGTGATGAGGATGTTGATGGAAGCTGTGATGGAGATAGTGATGATCCTGCTGATGGACTTAGTGTTGGAGATGTTGATGCGGTTTGTGATGGGGATATTGATGACAGCTGTGATTGATACATTGATTCTGCTGCTGATGGATTAAGTGGTAGAGAAATTGATGATGCTTGTGATGGGGATGTTGACGGGAGCTGTGATGGATACATTGATGACACAGCTGATGGAGTCAGTGTTTGAGATATTGAAGGGATTGGTGATCCTGGGGACGACGGTGGTTGAGACGACGAAGGCAGAGCTGACTGAGATGACACGGAACTAGTTCCAAGCGACCCAGTTGCTGAAACCGTTGGTGTGCTGCCTGACACCGCAAGTGAACTAAAAGGCAACGTTTGAGAATTTGTGACAGGCGTGGGTAGTGGGGACGTGACGCTATTGGTCAAATCTGCCACTGGCGTTTGTGTCGGCAAGGTAGCATTGGGTGTCGTGACAGCCATCGCTGTGGGAGAAAAAAGAAAACAACATTGTTTAGATTTTTGTACACTGAAACGGTATGCTGTGTACATATACAGTAGTGGCTCGGTGATCCGGCATTCTACCGCTCTACTAACCGGCAACTGAACACATTTCCCGCCTCGGGTGCATTTCTGCGCCGAGTTTGTGTATTCTCCCCCCTTATTCTGCATGGGTTTCCTCCGGGTTATCCGGTTTCCTCCCACAACAGTAAAAAAAAACCCTAATTAATTGGCCGATAACATGAAAATATCCACGAAGCGGTGTCTGGCAATGTCTTGCCGGCTAACCGCGTGGCTGCCTTCCCACCGCCCACCTCTCTGCATTCTCCTCGCGCCTCTCAATCGTTCTCTCTTCGAACGAATACCTTCCACGTTCGCCAAATATGCGCGGCGCATTATACATTGCGATCATAGTTATTAGTAACATCCACCAAGGTTTGTGTACAGCACAGTGTGAACATTTTGCTTTTGTCACGCGTTCCCAGCAGTCTCCCCCTGCACCGTGGTCTCTGTTAAAGCGTCAAGCACCAAAGCTGAAACATGAAGGATGATTGCGTTAATGGGATTCCGTACGTAGGGCGGAGTACGTTTGGCTTTGCTGGTGTTACGCGATACGAACAGCCTCCCCCAGCACCACGACCGCCGTTAAAGCCATCAAGCAGAAAAGCTGAGAAATGGAAGAGGGTTGTGTGAGTGTGATTCTGTTCGGAGTGGGACATCGAGGAGAGCTTCGAGGCCACTATGGCCCGGTATGATGTTCGCCGAAGGCTCGTCGGATGAAGAGGAATTCACGAGCTTCAGTAACAACATCTCGAGAAGAAACCAGACTCTAGCTCTGGACGGAAAAGCTTGAGAGTGACCCTCCTCCAACTGGCATGGGAATCCCCCCTGCTGAAGACCTCCCTCCTGGCTCAGAAGCAAAGTGGATTCAGTGGAAGACACTCAACCGCCTGAGAACTAGAACGGGACGATCCAAAAGATGCTTTGGTCAGATGGGGCAATAAGACCGACCCAACCACCTGTGAATGTGGAGAAGCAGACCATACTGTGGAACACTGCCTTGTCTGCGCTCTACTACCCCAACCTCTGCAGCTCAAAAGACCTTGCAGAGTTCAATAAAAATGCAAAAAACTGTGAAAAGAAATGGGAAACTGTCATATAACCATCACGCTTCAAAGAATCGAAAAGAAGAAGACGGGCTTCAGTGTCCGTAAGGAAACAATTCCGTGAAATTTCAAACGCGGTAAAAAATATATATAAACGATCAGGTTCGACTTTTGACTGAAGAATAAATACTAGTGGTACGAGATCTGCAGGGACACTGAAGTCACAAGGATTGTAACTGATGCTTGATATCAAAGGCCGTGTTTGATTAATATTTATACACCGCACTAGGCACTCATTTGACCGCAATCACATGAAGGTGAAAATAACCCCGAGGTAATTAATGGTCGTTCAGGTTACTTGTTTTATGAGAGGCAGAGAGAACATTTCAAAAACGAATACCTTCGGTAAAAGCTAACCTGGTAAAACCAGTTCTGATGAGAACAATAGATTATTTACCTGGATCATACTGGTTGCACAATTTCAGAGGGTGGATTTTGGAAGTTGACACTCGGGGAGTGGCGGCATAGAGGAATGCGTGCTGGCGATCTGGGTTCAATGTGTGGCCATGCTTGATTGACAGCAACCATAGACAACTGATTTACTCATTCCTAGCCCGGGCGTCTCCCACGCTGATTCGGCCAAACGCGGCCCGATGGAATGTTTACAAATATATATATATACTTTTTGTGTTTTATGCGGAGGGACAAATGTGGGAAGGAAGCATAGTGTGAGAATCGCTGTACAAAGCTGCTCTATCGGGCCAGCCGTGTTGTAATTACCTTTGGATTTTATGTATTGTTTTATGGTGGTTAATTCCTACGTTTGTTGTATCGCGGGAACGGGAGGCTGCAGCAAAAGGCTCGGTAGGGCGCACCGGTACCAAACTCGCGAGCGCGGCTCGAGGTAGCTAATGGCCACAACTGGGTTGCCTCTAGAGCTAGATTTAAAACTCACGAGCCGTGATAGACGGCAGCTCAGACAGAAAAGCGAGCGGAGCGATGACACTCTCCGATTCGCGAAGCGTGGCTGGGTGGGAGGTCGTGTGATGTTTCGGAGAACACCGCTCGATTAGGATAGAAAGCACCGGTCAGAGCGATGGAGGCCACAGCTGTCGGATAACTCGCGGGAGGTTTAAAGGTGTTAAAACAAGACCGGGAGGGGAGGGGAAAGCGCGCAAACGAAACGAAGTTCCGACTTCGCTGCTGGGAAATCCGATAACGTCCTGGTGGGCAACCGTTGGTTAGTAGGGGAGACGGGTTAGTGGGGGTGTTAGAGAGAAGCAAAGGTGGGGGTGACCAGGGTCCCTGGACGTTCGGACCTGAATGAAGCTCTACTCACCACATGTTGTCCAACTTCCTCTTCACACGAATAGATAATATCTCAAACAAACAAAAATACGTGTGTTTTACGATTTTGAAAAAAAAAAATACAATTCTGACAATGAACATCGGAGCAGGTTATGCGTGTACGTTGTTTTTTAAACGTGCATTTAAACGCGTGTGGAATCGTACGTGTGGGTAGGGAACACACCGTATGCTGTTTCCATTAATTGACAAAGAGAGATATGCACCACCTTAATTGAAGTCCGCTTAGGAGCTCACATCTGAGACAAAACGCTTCGGGCCCCAAGCAGCTTAAGGGGCCCCCTATTTGCTTTTTGTTATTATTTATTTTCATATGATTTTGCTTCGTGGCCCAAAGTATATTTCTGCTTTAGGGTCTCAGTGGGCTACCTCCGGCACTGGCAACAGCCACGGGGGGCAATACAGCAACGCCCGGGTCGTGACCCCCGTGGGTACCTGGCTACGCCTGTGGGAACCAAAGCTGCAGCTCGCTGGTCGAACCCACCACTCAGTCACCCATCGACTCTCTCACCCACTCGCCCACCACTCACTCACCCACCGACTCTCTCACCTACCCACCACTCAGTCACCCATTCATTCTCTCACTCACTCACTCACCCACCCATCCCACTCACCCACCCACTCAGCACACCTACCGAGTACCCCGGCTACACCTGGGCTACCCAAAGCTGCGGCTCGCTGGTCGCATCCTCGCGATCGGGCCAACTCGTGACATCACATCGTACCCTTGCGTGCGTACGCCTCGGCTCGGTAAATTTAAAGAAAAACCAACGCCCACACCGCCCTGGGTGTTGAAATGCCGGTCAAACAACCCAACACGGCGCTGGGAGGCCGTCACGCGCCGCTCGATCGACAAACGCCTGCGTGGTGCGGTGTGGCGGGACTCCCGCGCGCGGCCTCACCCAGGCAGGTGCGTCCCGGGTACGAGCGGCTGGGGTCGACGAAGCCCGGGTTGCAGCTGCAGTTGTAGGAGCCGACGACGTTGGAGCAGGTGGCGTTCGGCGCGCAGTCGTTCAGGGTCGCGCTGGAGCACTCGTCCAAGTCTGGGTTTAGGCGCGGACGGACAGTGGCGGCCGTCAAGCGAGCCCACAAAATACAAAGATCCCCCGCGTATAGCCTTAACAGACCGTAGGTGGCAAGAGTCACGTTAGCGATTGCCCAGTATAGCCTTAATAGATTATTATTATAATAATAATAATAGCATTTATAGAGCGCCTTTCACCCAAGGGTCGCAAAACGCCGCATCATCGCCATATAGCGGTCAACACAGATCCGGCCCGGGCGGCCGCAGGATCTCATAAAGGCCAGTCACATACAAGAGGACTTAACATCATCATCGCCCCGAGCGATCGTCAGAACGTGCCCCTCCGGGGGGGGGGGCACAGGGGGGCACGTTCTCTCGCCCGCTCACCCGCTCGCTCGCCCGTTCTCTCGCCCGCTCGCTCACCCGTGAAGTTGGAGGCCGCCAGGTCAAACTGCAGCACCCCGCTGCTGTTGAGCGCCTCCGTGAGAGCGGTGAACAGCTGATCGGGCGTCACGTCCGTCACGTTCTTGGCCACGATGAACTCGATGGTGGCCACGACGCTGCCGCTCCGCAGCTCCGTGATCTTGATGGTGAGCAGGCCCTGGCGCGCCAGGGCTGCCATGCTGGGTGGCAGGCCTCGGATGATCTGGACGAGACGCAGACCGCGGCGGCGTGAGGAGGGCACGTACATCGCCGCGGAGTAGGTCACTTTACCGAAACGTCATCGTCATTGTCGTCGTTGTCAGAAACCGCTTAATCGTGTACAGGGTCGCGGTGAGCCGGAAGCCTATCCCGGCAGACGCGGGGCGCAAGGCAGGGCTATACCGGTCCATCACATGCTGTTGTCTAGGTTAATTGCCCTGACTAAATTGCCCCCGGTGCCCTGAGATGTTGTAACTTGCTTACCACTCCCCGCTGGACAGCTGCTAACGAGAGCCACAGAGATTAACGGTGCCTTCCAGCTTAAATAAAAAAATGACTGACTGAGTGACCCACCCACTCATGTGCCTTAATAGGTGCTCGCTAACACAACTTGACCCAACAGTCTGTTAAGGCTACACTGGGGGGGGAATCCTTGTATTTGACAGAATCAACAGTCTCCTGACACCGTGTTTCTAAAAGGCCACCATACCCATTGCGTGTTCTTGTTGCCGGTTTAATCGGCCGCTGTGCGGGTTGACCCGGGTTGGCCGGTTGACCCCCGAGTAGTGGGTCAACCCTCCTTTAAGTCGGAGGGTTTCAGATTCTTATTTGCCTGATCTAACAACCCAAGTGTGGGTGGGGGATTTAATCGTAAAGCGCCTCCGAATCGCCAGGCGCTATGAGCACAGGGCATACGTGCGCGTTTCTAGCTATTGTTTAACTTTCAGTTGAACTGTCTTGATGTTGTTGATATGCCGTTCTCTCCACAGCTTGGATTAAAATAAAAAACCCAAAAAAATGTTGCCGGTTTTTCCGTTCTCTGTCGTTGTTGGCATGCCGTTCTCTCCGCAGCCCCGTGCAGCGTTTTGTGACCCTCGGCTGGAAGGCGCTCTATAATTTCTATTATTATTATAAATGTATTTATTATTATTATTGTTATTAATTTCGGGGCACCCGAATGTTCTGCGGAGACCTGCGCTCACCTCGTCCATGATTTCCTGGGACATGTTGGCGAATTCGGGGCTGCTCGTGTTGGCCATGGCGGCCGTGAAGTTTCTGTTGGTGATTCGGACCGTGCCCTTGATTTCTTGAGACACTGTTCGGGGAAAAAAATGATCCGTGGGCAGTGTTAAGAAACGATCTCGTGATGCAGCTGGTGCACTGTCACTGGCGAACCGATTAAACAAAAAAAAACCCAGCTCTCCGCAGCCCTGTGCAGCGATTTTGTGACCCTCAGATGAAAGGCGCTCTATAAATGCTATTATTATTAACTCGACATATTGGTGAATGTCATGGCCTTCTTCTTAACACACGTGTTTTGAAGACAGCCACTGTCCTGACAACTTACTTGCTTCAGCGGCCATTATGGAATGAATGCTACGAACTGGTTGTGATCACGTGGCAATGCTGGTCTAGCCAGTTCCGTCTCACTCCCCCGTCAAGCCTGGAGGTTTCACGGCGGACAGAACCCCAAAACACACCGATTGAGCGGCGATCTACACAACACCATCGCCGTGACCTGTCGGGCTGCTCGTAAATTACGGTGAACTTCGAGCGACCGGCCAGCTTCGGCCTGGAGCAACCCACCGGTCTTGACCTTCTGCAGGAGTGCGCCGCTGCTCTTGCCGCAGCGCCTGCTCGTGATGTTCACGGAGTAGAGGATGCCCGGCTGCAGGCCCGTGAAGGTGAAGCGCGGCTCCAGGCTGCTCAGCGCCAGGGGCTCCAGGCCCTTCTCCGCGGCCGCCCATAGCCTCAGCTCGTAGGTCTGCTGCAGCTGCTGCTGCTGCGTCATGCCCGAGTCCCAGCTCAGGCTGAATGTCGTGGCGGTCATGTTGGTGACGACTGCGTAAGGTGGCATCACCGGATCCGGCCCTGGGCGCGTCGAGGTTTTCGGGGCGGAAAGAATAATAATAATAATAGCATTTTATAGAGCGCCTTTCACCCGAGGGTCACAAAGCGCTGCACAAGCGCCGCGAAGAGAACGGCATGTAAACAATGAAAGAAAAAAACAACCAATAAAAACCAAAGGAACAAAAATTAAATGATTAAGGCTGCTTCGAATATACCGAAAGGGCGTGAAACCGGCAATCTTAAGAGCGGCAAAAATCTGCCAGCGTCGCCCCTAAGATGGCCGTCACGTGACAATCGTCAGACAGGACGCTCGTCGGATATAGATAGTTAGTAATAATAATAGCATTTATAAAGCGACTTTCACCCGAGGGTCACAAAGCGCTGCACAAGGCTGTGGAGAGAACGACATGACACAGCCAATTAGTACGTGAACAAAAAACGTGCCAATTCGTTACTACGTCACAACCCCCCCCCACAAACCGCACCCAACCCCCTCCCTTCCCGCACCCTCTATAAATACTACCGGGGGAAGGGTGGGTGAGTTGCTCGTCAGATCCTTTGTTCCTGACGAAGCTGATTGTAACAATCAGCGAAACGTCGTACCTTCATTGTAAGGTATGTGGGCCGGCCCCTCGACATACCGCTGTGTCGGGTGGAGGCTGGTGTGCGACACTTGTCTATCTTTACGTGAGCTAACTCATGAAAAGAGCTAGACTATAGATAGATAGATATTTATAATTACAGCTTGCAAGCTCTGGAAGTGGGATTCCACGCTCGGCTCCGAACTTCGAGTCGGCGTGAATCAGTTACTCAATACTGGTTTTCCTGAAAACATATTGTAGCCAGGGAATTACTCATCGCCGTGTTGAGAGTTCCTCCTGTCTTGTTGGGGATGTTTCACCTCCCACCTTGGAGTCATCGTTACGCTGTTGTCAAAAGTCTGGTGATGTAGGAAGCCTGATGGTGCCTCTGTCAAATCCTTTCTCTTACGTAACTTACAACGTCGAACCGGTCGGTGCTTTATCTCTCGCGAGCGTATATACCTTGCGATTTTTCCGTATGATTTTTTTTCTATTTTTGATATGTGGCTCTCTTAATCTCGGTCTGCGATCCATTGGCAAAGTGTCCAAGAACGGGGCTGCGTCGTAAATTATTTTCCCCCCTTTCGTGAGTGTTTTTTTTTGTCAGCGCAAAGAACACTTTGTGAAAGCGAGTTGGACGGCTGTTTATTCAACAACGTGTCCAAAGCTCTATTTAAAGTTTAAAATAGGCTGCGGTACAGCGCCGCTTTTATCGCGTCGTGAGAGATGGCTCTGGCAGCACGACGGGGTTCAGTGGTAGAGCGCGAGTGAAGTCTAGAGATAGAATAGGAGGCCGAACTGATGATGCCCCCAAAAATGGGGTAGGCGAAACGTCGCGAGCTGGAGAGAGATGGAGATCGCTCAGTGACGCGGCTATCCCGAAAAGTAACAGCTCCGAGGAGCATCCATCACGAACCGACAAACCCCCTGCATCAATAAATCTAAAAAAAAACCGTCTCGCGGGCAAACTCCCCGCTATGAATTTGCACATTCCTCAGCACCAGCAGCAGTGAGTAAGCAAGCTGGGGTGCGGTGTGTGACGGGCGAACGCGCACATACCGCACGGCGTTGTGGGTGGAGGAGACGAGGTCACGGTGGGTTGAGAAGGCGAGGTCACGGTGATTGCTGTCGGCGCGTTGCTGGTCCACCGGGGCGTTCCGCTAGAACTTGTGCTCACCGTGGTAGTTGCGAATGTCACGACCGGCTCACCTGGATTCCCAACAGTCCACACAAGCAGGCGGATGGGGGGTTTAGCGAGGTATTTAGCCCGCGCGCACGACACAACCGGCATCCTGTGTGTGGGGGGGGGCTTAGTCGTGGGGAGCGGTAGCCCAGTGGTTAGCGCGCTGGGCTACGAATCTGGCGACCCGAGTTCGAATCCCGCTCACGGCCAACACCAGTGACGATTTTCTGAAACCGGTCCTGGGCCTCCCCTAGGTCGACTCAGCCTCAAATGAGTACCTAGTGCGGTGTGTAAATATCGCCACTAGGGAGACAAAGGCGGCCGGGCGTGGTGCTGGTCACCCACCCCCTCGTGTGCCGTGTCGACCTTCATAGGTGCTCGCTAACAGCACTTGTCCCTACAGTCTGTTCAGGCTATATAGGGGATCTTTGTCTAGTCGTGGAAACAAACAGAAACGTCGTCTCACCTGTGCACGCGTGGCTTCCGATTTTGTTGACGCAATCCGATGCCCTCTGGCAGGAATTGAGCTCGGGCCTCTTGCACTCGTTGACGTCTGATCCGAGAGCGAGAGACACAAGCGTCGCACGCACGCCCCCCGTTGCGAGGCTGTTATTATCCGAGTATAAACTAACTCCGCGCGGCACATCGCCAAGTCTTGTCAGAGCGGGAGCTCGGAGTGAAAATGTCCCGCGCGGTCCAGATGTCTCATCACCCTCGTCTAATTATCTAGAGCGTCCGTTCAGTGTTCTCCTCGTGTCCACGTGGGTTTTTGCCGGGTACTCCAATCTCCTCCCATATTCCAAAGACGCGCTGCCTAGGTTTAATTGGCTTGCCGAATAAATTGTCCCAAGTGTCCTGCGATGGACTTTGCGTCCCATCCTGTATCTGGCCCTGCCGTGCACCCTGTGTCTGCCAGGATAAGGCTCCGGCCGCCCACGACCCAGTACAGGCTGAAGCGGATACTGAGAACGAATTAATGTTGGTAGCAAGAAGGTCCCGGGTTCGAATCTCGACTCGGGGTGCCTTTCTGTGTGGAGTTTGCATGTTCTCCCCGTGTCCGCGTGGGTTTTCGCCGGGCACTCCGGTTTCCTCCCACCGTCCAAAGACATGCTGCCAGGTTAATTGGCGTACTGACTAAATTTCCCCAGACGCCCTGCGATGGACTGGCGTCCCATCCTCGGTGTTCCCCTGCCTTGCGCCCTGTGTCTGCCGGGATAGGCTCCGGCTCACCGCGACCCTGTATAGGATTAAGCGGTTTCTGAAAATGAATGAATGAATGAATTATGAAGCTGCTGCACCCAGGACTCGTGTGAGTTCATTTAAGTTTAACGTGCATCGGCGGTGACTGTGTTTCCACGCTGCATTGACCTCGATTTTACCCCCTAATCTTCCATTGCTGCCTGACTGTTTGACTCATCCTGGGTAAATGAATCGAGTAAAATAGTGCCTTGGCTGGAGCGAGCCCTTAACCGGACTTACGATAATTAAGGTAATTCCTCTGATTTAGGAAGGCATCACTGAGTCTCGAGACACTCATGAGGGTTACCGCATTGTGGACATCATCATCATCATCATTTTCAGTCCCCGCGTTAATCGTATACAGGGTCACACGGGGCCAGAGCCTATTTCGCGGATACACGGTGCAAGACAGGGCCATACCTAGGACGGGATGCCGTTCAATCACAGGGGGCAATTTAACCAGCAGGTCAATTAACCTAGCCAGTAACAGAAACGTGTGGCTCATGAGCAACAGTAGTATCTAATCTCTGCTTAAGACCGTCTAATAGACCTATAATCATATACTCCCCTTGCGGTTTCCACGAATTTCCAATAATTATTGTGGGAGCAAAGAGGTGTCCCTGGCGAAAACCCACGTGGACACAGAGAGAACATGCAGACTCCGCACAGCAAGGCCCCCGCATTGTGGTATTTGGCCAAATACACAAATGTACTGAGGTAGGTTTTCACGGCTCGATTCATGATGGTTGCTCTTCAGAGCTGTTCTTTTTCAGGATTTCCGTGTCGAGCGATCTACCTCTCTTCCTCGCGACACTTCGCCTCCCACGTTGGAGAACGCCTGATTATGCTTCCAACGTGGGAGGCGAAGCGTCGCGAGGTAGAGAGGGAGAACGCTCGACACGGCTATCCCGAAAGAACAACTCTGAAGAGCAACCATCAAATACACAAATTGCTGTTTGGTCGAAATGTGTGAATAATAAAAAGAATCGTGTGTGGAAGCGCAACACGAGCGGAATTCTAGGTGTGATGCCCAAAGACAATGTAAACAATGTATTAATTGGCCTGCGGACTAAATTGACCCCGGTGCCCTGTGAAGGACTGGCGTCCCCTCCTGGATATAGCCCTGCCTTGCGCCCTGTGTCTGCCGGGACAGGTTCCGGCTCACCGCAACCCTGCATAGGATTAACCTATGCGGCGAAAACCCACGCGGGTATTGGGAGAACATGCAAACTCCACACAGAAAGGCCACCGTGCCGCCCCGTTCTAAATATAGTTAGTAATATGTTTTGCTGAGGAAAGGGATGTCTGGTCCACTCTCCTTGGACTGCTGCCACCGCGACCCTGACCAGGACAAGCGGTTTAGAAAATGGATGGATGGATGAAAAAAATTAAAATCCACGCACCTTTCAATCTCGCGAACATCACCCGGGGGGCCTTGAACGGCAGCTCTTGCAACTTGATGCCGAGCGCCAGGCGGTCGGCCCTCGGAGGCCGGAACGCGACGATGAGGAAGGCCTCGGTGCTCCGCCAGAACCCGAGCGGGCACGGCGCGAAGCCGGTCACGTAGACAGCAGCCACTCCCCAGCCCTCCAGCGCTCCCGACACCTACGCGCACCCGCGTACCCGACGCCAAACCCGGGTTAGGGGGGGTTAGCCGCGTGCGTGACCCCGTCAGCCAGCGCCCCGGGCGTTCGACGGACGGTCGCTTGATGAGACTCGCAGCGTCGCGGTGCACGGTGGCAGAGTGGTGACGCTCGCGGCAAGACGGGGCCCACGGTTTGATTCCAAACTCGGGTGCCGCCTGCCTGCCTGCCTGTCTGTGTAGAGCTTGTGTGTACCCTCCGTGTGGTGGGTTTGTCACGAGGTGCGTGAGTTTTAGGTTTCCTCCCGTAGCTGGTTTGTTGTTATTGTTGTAACTTATAGAATGTGTTAAAGATGCCAGCCAGCTTAACCATCGACATAAATTAAAGAACCTCACCTACATTAGTCTTTGAGCCTCTAAGCCGATCATGCTGCGGCTATCATCACCGCACAGTCGCTTGCATTGCTGGTCGTCGATAGACTTTACGACCAAACGGTGGGTCTCGAAAATAATATAACAGGGTTTACTGGGACGGCCGTCGTAAGTCCGGGTGGTCGTAAGTCGCACGCGTCGTAAGTCGAGGAGAGACTGTATATAGATTATAATTAGAAGCCAGGCGGATGAGAGCGGCTGCTGTTTGACGGAGTCGTAACGGACTCACCATTGAGTGGACGAGGCGAGCGGCGTCCACGTAGCTGGCGGAGTGAGGGTTCAGGAGGTCGGCCGAGTATTCGATTGTCGTCGTCAGCTCCACGCTGTAGTAGCCGGTAGCCGCTGAGGACGAACAACAAACGACAGACGTCGGCTGTCAGACGTGGACATTAACGCTCCATGACGACGAGCCTATTCGTGGTGATGCGTACAGTGGTCATGATTGCGGAGATGGTGGTTGAAGAAATTACTAGTGTGAAATTAATTTTATGATGACGATAGACGGAAACCGCTTAATCCTGTACAGGGTCGCGGTGAGCCGGAGCCTATCCCGACAGACACAGGGCGCAAGGCAGGGGAACACCGAGGATGGGACGCCAGTCCATCGCAGGGCGCCCGGGGAAATTTAGTCAGTACGCCAATTAACCTGGCAGCATATCTTTGGACGGTGGGAGGAAACCGGAGTGCCCGGCGACAACCCGCGCGGCCACGGGGAGAACACGCAAACTCCACACAGAAAGGCGCCCGAGCCGAGATTCGAACCCGGGTCCTCCTCGCTGCGAGGCAGCGGCGCTACCCACTGCGCCACCGTGCCGCCCAAAAAAAACCAACCAAACAAAACATTTGCACACAGCACGACAACAGCAGCGGGCCCGACGAGGAGACCAACCAACGGGAGCAACAACCACCGTCAAAAACCACGACGCTTGGTCATCAATCTCTCGGCCTGCGTCTCACGACGGGGCGCCGGGCACATCGCGCGCGCGGCTCGCGAACCACGGGACGAAGGTGGCCTCCTCACCTTGTGCGACCGGCTGGCCGCAGGCCTGCTGCGCGCCGTCCGGGCAGCACTTGGTGGCGTTGGCGCAGTCCGTGTCGACGGCGCACGGTGTCGCCGAGCCGCCGGGCAGCGAGACGGGGCAGTCGCCCGGCTTCGACAGGAACACGCTCGACTTGTTGAGAGCTGCCGGCCGGTGAGAGAGATTGATTGAGAGAGAGAACAGGCGGGGAGAGAGGTTTGTACATTTAACACGGAAGGCTTTTCATGACCAGTGTTGATCACCGTGACAAGCCGTTGTGGTTGTGTCGGGCAGAGGCGGGTTTACGACGCTTATTTTTCGTCGCGTGATGTAACTTGTAAAAAGAGCTAGACTAGGGAGAGAGGTGTCCGCGTTTTGGGTTAGGGGTCGCCGGTGACGTGGGTGGTGAGGGGAACGGACGCGCGGGGAGCTTGGACTGGGCTACAAACCTGGCTATGACCCGAGTTCGAATCCCGCTCATGGCTAACACCTCTCCTAGGTCGACTCAGCCTCAAATGAGTACCTTGTGCGGTGTGTAAACATCGCCACCAGGGAGACAAAGGCGGCCGGGCGTGGTCCCGGTCACCCACCTCCTCGTGTGCCGTGTCGACCTTCATAGGCGCTCGCTAATGGCACTTGCCCCTACGGTCTGTTAAGGCTACACGGGGGGGATCTTTGTCTTTGTAATGCGGTTTGGCAGTAATGGCAGGAGGCAGGTAATCATAACTCCGGAGATACACAAGTGTCGGGTTTCTCTGACGACGGGCGAGCTGCTCTGATCGTGTGACGGGCGTATTCCCCCCCATTCGAAACGCGCGACGGTGCTTTTGCTTGTTGCGCGATCAGAATAACACGGGGGGAAAATGTTCGGATATCAAATGACGCGAGCAAAACACGCGCGCTTCTGGTTTCGCGGTGCGTACGGTTCCGCCGATTCGATTCTTCGAAGCGTGATGGTTGTATGACAGTTTCCCATTGCAACAAGTTCTTCTTTAGTTGCAGACAGCCCTTCAACATTTTGAGATATAATAGTCAGTGCTGGCCTTAAAGGCGGCAGGCATTGGCCTCTCTTCTTGCTCCAGACTGAGGGGCTTCTGGCATCTGTTGAGTTTCTGGACATCGCGGAGATATGTTTCGCGGATAGATGGTTTCGATGTAGGTTTTGACGGCTCGATTCATGATTGTTGCTCTTCGGAGATGTTTATTTCGAGATATCCGTGTCACTGAGCGATCCACCCTCTCACCCTCGCGACGTTTCGCCTCCCTGATGATGCTTCCGCCAAATACAACGATCCAAACAAACAAACAAATTATCGTTGATTCATGTCAGAAACCGCTTAATCCCGTTCAGGATTGCGGTGAGCCGTAGCCTATCTCGGCAGACACAGTTCGCAAGGCAGGGCTATACTCATGATGGGACGCCAGTCCATCACAGGGCACTGGGGGGCAATTTAGTCCGCAGGAAGGTCCCGGGTTCGAATCTCGGCTCGGGGGCCTTTCTGTATGGAGTTTGCATGTTCTCCCCGTGTCCGCGTGGGTTTTCGCCGGGCACTCCGGTTTCCTCCCACCGTCCAAAGACATGCTGCCACGTAAATTGGCGCACTGACTAAATTTCCCCAGGCGCTTGGCGTCCCATCCTCGGTGTTCCCCTGCCTTGCGCCCTGTGTCTGCCGGGATAGGCCCCGGCTCACCGCGACCCTGTACAGGATTAAGCGGTTTCTGAAAATAGATGGATGGATGGACTCACGTAGCACGCAGTAGGGCCCGCTCCGCTCGTATCCCGCGCAGCACACGGTGCCGTTCTCGAGCTGCGTCTGGGCGACGGACCGGTACGCCGTGCGGTAGGCCGTCTTGTAGCACAGCTGCACCAGCCAGCCCGCCGGGCACAGCGACAGCTTGGAGAACGACACCGTGTAGGGCACCATCACCGTGCGGTTCACCAGCACCGGACCCTGGCACAGGTGGTAGCCGAGCAGCGGCCGCGTGAAGCCTGTTGGCAGAGGTCGGAAGCAGAGGCGTGCGGAGAAGTGGACGAAGGGGGCCACCCAATCAAAGAGTGAAATTAAACAGCCCCGCAAGCTGGTCTGAATGTGCATCCGTGTATTAATAAGCGAGACCAGAGTAGAGAACCTGTTACAGAATTTTTCATCATCCACTGTGCGTAGAACATCGATCCCTGATGATGCTAGCTGTAATGCCAGCGAAACGTCGGTGCCATCTTTCGAGGTAAGTGGATGTGCTCATTCGTTTGCTCCGGTATATCGACGGGTGCACTTCACTTGCACACCTTCACATGACCTAAACTCACGAACAGAACCTCACTAAAAATAAGTAGGTTGATGTTAGGTTCAAAGTGCAATTCTCAAATAGATTGTTTTATTATTTTGAAAATTCTAAACTCCCATGGCTGTTGGCTTTCTAACCCTGACAGCTTTCGTGGAAGAAAGACTTAGCATCCAACGAAGACCGCGTATTAAGACAGTCGCATCGAGAGTCATTTCAAATTTGAAGTCATTTCAAATTATCTACCTACAGGTAGGTAAGAGCGCCGTGAACCGAGAACGTTTGAGAACCACTGCTGTACAGGATTAAGGGGTTTCTGACAATGATGATAATGATGATGATTTGAGAGAGCCATGTCGAGCACTCTCCCCCTCGCCTTCGCGATACCCTGAGGATGCCTCGTGGGAGGCGCTCGATACGGCTATCCCGAAATAACTTTGGAAAGCGATTCTCATGCATGGAGCCGTGAAATCCAACAAAAGTCGATTTAATCTATTTACCAATCTGTTGTCCAATTGTACTTAAGACGACAGCAACACTGTGTTATTTGTGATGCTATGTTTGTGGCATCATTGGTGTCTCGGCTGAGGCCATCACACTCACCACACTTGAAAAAACCAGTTCCATCACGGTTGACTAATCGTCATCACCACCATTCATTCACTCGTTATGAATACCGGCTTATTCCGGTAGAAGGTTGCCGTAAAGCCGTAGCCTGTCTCGGCAGGCACACGGCGCAAGGCAGGGTTATACCCATGATAGGACGCCAGTCCATCACAGGGCACAGTGGGCAATTTAGTCAGCGCGACAATTGACCTAGGAAGCAGCAGCGTGGCTTTGGACTGGGGAAGGAAATTGGAGTACACGGCGAATAACCCACGCGGACACGGAGAGAACATGCAAACTCCACACAGAAAGGCACCCCGAGCCGAGATTCGAACCCGGGACCTTCTTGCTGTGAGGCGGAAGCGCTACCCATTACGCCACCGTGCCGCCCGTAATAATACACATCTATCTATGCATCTATCTAATAAAGTATGAGTAATAATCGAAATTGCATAAAACGTATGCTGTGTTGATTTGGACTGTTATTCTAGTTTGACGAGTTTATGAGATTTTGCATAATTTGGGAACGACCAAGCTTAAAGTGACAGTCGTAATTATGATCGGTCCCTTTGTTGTGCATTTTGTTACTAATGACTGCAATGCATTGTCTGTTTACTTCAGAAAGATTTACTGAGTCTGTTTACACATGTCAGTACGGCAATAATTTAAAGCGGTCCGATTGCCTGTTATTCCTGTCCGTCACCAACGGCAGTTTACGAGTCTCCATGTTCTGACGCAAGGAGAGGCTGCGAAATACTAAATCAAATAATGACTCAGCTGGACGCACTCTTTCTATTTTGAATCTATATTTGACAACGACGTTTGTTACTTTATCAGTTACTGAAAGACAACCGTTTTTACTACGTTACATTTTTAATCTAAACAATGGCAACTCTGTATTGCTAGAAGGAGCGAGCGGTAGACAAATAAAATCACGCTGGTATATTTTATACTCTATATATGAGGTGGCACAGCACTCTGTTTACAGGAGACACACATCTGTGATATTGTCTATCCGCGGCATTAGTTTACACGGAAATTTAACAAGGCACACTCAACAGAAATATCCGCGCAAGTTTAAACTCGTGCATAGTATATATCGTAAACAAACAAATCTATAAATGAATTATTAAAAAAGGAATGTCGCTTACCTGACGCAACCTCTTTTGATCCAACAACAATCGCCAGGCAGACACAAACAAACCTCGCTACGTTAGTCACACCTGCCATTGCTGTCAAACTTTATATGAAATAATATACCTACAAATATACGAGTTATTTTTTTGGTTTTAAATATGTAGTTTTTTTTCCTCTATCGTAATCAATGTTCTCTCCTAAACACGACGATGTTTCCGTCTTGTGTTTCGTCCGTCAACTTATTTTCAGCTTCTCGCGTTGTCTCCCTCGGCGCCTCTTATAACCGTGCGAAGGTCAGGCAGTCAGCGAAGGTCGGCTTGCGAAATGATTCCTTGGCCCAGCAATTGTGTACGATGTCAGCTTGGCACATAAGAATGTTTACCTTACCTGCCTACCCGCCTACTAACATAGCCTCACCCCTCGGCACATGACCGCACGCCCGCCCACCTGCTTCGAATTCTTTTGTGAAATATATTAGGAGGGCGGCACGGTGGCA
>JAZEWU010000026.1:5423722-5481958 GCA_036362915.1 Geotria australis | reverse complement strand
TGTGCGTGGTTGTTTGAATGTTTCGCGGTGTGTGCCTGCGGAGCGGTGGCGCAATGGTTAGCCTGCTGGCCGACGAACCCGGCGACTCGAGTTCGATTCCCCCCAGTGCATGGCCAGCAACTGTGACAATTATCTGAGCCGGTTCTGGGATTCCCCTAGGTCGGCTCAGCGTCCAATGAGAACTGTACCTGTTGTGCAACTATGGCCAGTAAGCAGACAAAAGCTTGTGGGCGTGGTGCTGGCCACCCACTCCCCTGGTGCGCCGTTTCCTCGCGCCTCTGAGTCATTCTGTCTCCGAATGAATACTTTCGAAGTTGAATTGATATGTGCCACGCGTTATAAATTGTATTGTTATTATATTGATATCTGACTAAATTTCTGACTAAATTTCCCCGGGCGCCCTGCGATGGACTGGCGTCCGATCCTCGGTGTTCCCCTGCCTTGCGCCTTATGTCTGCCGGGATAGGCTCCGGCTCACCGCTACCCTGTACAGGATTAAGCGGTTTCTGAAAATGGATGGATGGATAGATCGATATCAGGGACGGAGTCCAACAACCGCTGGCGTCTAGCATTCAAATCCCAGTCTCCCAACTTGATATTAAATCAGGTGCTTTTTTTTCTTTGCGATTATTCGAAGCACTATGGTCAGCTTCTGGACATCGTTGTCGTTTGGTGTGAGGTTTGAATACGTTGTGCCTTTCAAAATATATGTCCTGTTTTTTCCGGTGCTGGAAATGTTCTCAAATGCACCTGAGCCACTTTCATAGAGACTTCGTTCTAAAAATAAATTAATTCTTACTCAGTCCTGTCCCCCCCCTCCTTCCTCGCCATTCAAAACCGGGTTGATCCTTTCTTGCACAACATGCCATTGACGAATATATCCTAAAGGCGCAAGAAACACACCACACCTCGTCGAGGAAAGGGCGTTCCTGCCTACAACAATTAACATTCCAGCCTTTATCTGCACGGCAGTTTAAGATTCCCCCCCCCCCCAATAAAACTCTCGAAGCTAGCAGTAGATCACCTTGCTGTGTTGTAAAATAGCCCGAGAGATGGCACATTTTTGAAGTGGCATCACATAACTGTATTATTCCAGCGTTGAGCGGCACAGTAAGTTATCTCTGCATAATTGTCAAGATCGGAATTCATCCAGAGTATGTCAAACGCCAAATACGATGTGCCGGAGACTTTGTCAACTGCCATTGCCGGAAGTGGTCTGCTTCTTTGCGATTCTTCGAAGCACTATGGTCAGCTTCTACCAAACGAATTCTCCCAAACACTTCGAAGCCGAGCTGAAAGACAACGATGTCCAGAAACTGGAAGTGGTGACACCGAGTAACAAACAGCACTTGGGAATCTATATTGATTGTTTTTCTTTCGTTGTTGACATGCCGTCCTCTTCGCGGCCCTTGTGCAGCGCTTTGTGACCCTCGGGTGAAAGGCGTTATATAAATTATTATAATTATTATACATAACGCGCCAGTCGGGGTGTCAATACAGATTGTTTGAGTGCTCCGATTGGCTGAGCGTGTCACCGCGGAAAAATTAGTCAGCAGGCCAATTAACCTAGGCAGCAGCAGCGCGTCTTTGGACTGTAGGAGGAAACCGGAGTACCTGGTAAAAAATATGACAGTGGCCCAACTCTAGTCATTGTGACGAGTGTTGGGCCACACAACCCGCGTGCGGACTAAATTACCCCTGATATCCCGTGATAGACTGGCATCCCGTCCTTGGTATAGCCCTGTCGTGCGCCCTGTGTCTGCCGGGATAGGCTCCGGCTCACCGCCACTCTATCCAGGATTAGGCGGTTACTAACAATGAATGAATTAATGTCGGCTGTGTCCTTGCACTGCTCACCTTTTGGTGACTTTCGTTTCCACTCCACTGCTGGTGAGATAAGGACATTAAAGGTTGTTGTCTGTGTCCAGTCAGTTTCCACGACAAAGCACGCGTTATCGGAGCACATCTGTTTATGTTTTTGGTTTATAACACAGGTATGTGTTTAAAAAACAAAAATGATGTAAGTTTCTACGGCTCCATTTCACGATGCCCGCTCTGCAAAGCTGTTCTTTCGCCTGAGGATGCTTCCAACGTGGGAGGCGAAACGGCGCCAGGCAGAGAGGGAGAGCGATCGACACGGCTATCTCGAAAGAACAGCTTTAATGAGCAACCATCACAGGTGTGCGCGGTCACGCAAACGCGATGCCTTGTAATAGGTGTCTATTCGGTGCGTGAAAATCTTACCATATATATTTCACTGTACAGGATAATGCTATTATTTTGTCGCATTACAAGTGTCTGTGCCCATAAATACAATACTGTTACAAGCGTGGATAATCCAGCTTCTGACCGTTGCTTGAACGTTGTTCGGCGTCTATCAGTCTGTCAGTTTGAGTTTATTTAATCTGAAATGAACCGTTGAGCTTTGTAGCTCTTTTTAACGGTTATCCAGCGGGGAGGGGATGGATGTGTGGGTAGGCGCTTAGGTTGCTGTGTACGTTGGTAGGCAGATTGTGGCTGTGTACAGATGTACGTTTTCACAGCTAGGTGTCTTGTAGATAGATCGACAGATAGATATTTATTGTTACAGCAAAAAATAGACCGTGAGCTCGCAAGCTCTGGAAGCGGGATTCTTGCGATATAATAAAGGTACAAAGTACAATTAATAATAATAGCATTTTATAGAGCGCCCCTCACCCGAGGGTCACAAAGCGCTGCACAAGGGCTGCGGAGAGAACGGCATGTCAACGACGGCAGAAAAAACAACTATTAAAAACCAAAGCAACAAAAATGAAACGATTGAGAATTGCTCTCCACAGCTGTTTTTTTCGGGATAGCCGTATCGAGTGTTCCTCCTCCAGGACGTGTCGCCTCCCACGTTGATGCCTCCAACGTGGGAGGCGAAACCTGGCAGGCGACTGAAATTCAGTCATTGCGACTACGTTGATTGATAGCTGAACAGGGTAGGTGGTTTCCACCAACAGGGGACAATGGTTTCTGTTTGTGAGCCCTGTTTAATAACACACGGGTCATTTTCATACGTACACAATTGAAACTCTGACGCCGGCACGCAATGGCCTACTCTTACAAATGACGTCAGCGCATCTGGAACATCCACTGTGAAGCAGATGGCAAGATATTACGGTTATCAAACCGACAGTAATTATCACGGTTGCGGCACCCACAACCTGGAACAGCCTGCCACACCTATTGCGTCAAACACAGTCCCCTACAGCCTTCAAAAAACTCTTAAAAAGTCACCTTTTCACCGACTCACAACAAACCGACTGAGCAGGGTGTCTCCGCGCCTCCGAATCAACGGGTGCAACGCGCCCGGAGAAAATGCGCCACGCGTTACAAAAGTAGATTATTATTATGATTATAAGTCTCATTCACGGCTCGGTGTTGTGTTTATTAATGCGCGCCGGTGACGGCAAGCAAATGTTTAATTTGAACGATAATTGGATCCCATCATAGATAAGAAACCTCTTTAGTATTTCCAAAAAAAATATCATTTGATAATTGTTTGCTCGGGATCGCATCCAGTCTTTGGGGTTGTCGTTTCAGAGCAATATCCGTTGCGGATTCTCGTAAACACGACCATTACATTAATGTTCGCGCTGCGAACAATGCGTTTGCAGTGCAATTTATGGAGACACAAAAAAATAAAATGATTAAAACCACTACGGGCTTGTCTCTTCCCGCAGGAGAAATAGACGTGGGGAATGCAAGCCGTGTTGTTATCTTTTTGTGCACTCATTTATTAAAAACCCGTTATAATTTGTTAAATAGTTTCATTTGTTTAGCTAATCCCTCTGCCTTCACCGAGAAGGGGGAGAGTGGGTGTCGGTAATGGGGACCAGCCACCCGTGTACATAGTGAGGAGGCTTTTATAGATACTCTCACACTTGAAAACCGGGTATCAAGGTAGAAGCCTTCACGTCGCGATCCCTGTTAAGTAATACTTGGTATTTTCCTGCAAATTCTACCAAACACTTCGAAGCCGAGCTGAAAGACAACGGATGTCCAGAAACTCAACAGATGCCAGAAGCCCCTCAGTCTGGAGCAAGCAGAGAGGCCAATGCCCGTCTTTAAGGCCAGTACTGACTATTATATCTCTAAATGTTGAAGGGCTGTCTGCAACTAAAGAGGAGCTTGTTGCAATGGGAAACTGGCATATCACCATCACGCTTCGAAGAATCGAATCGAATTCGAACTTGAAAACCCACAACTTAAAAAAAACACACTCATTAATGAATTGTCCGATAACGTCATAATATATAGGACGCAGTGTGTGGCAATATGTTGGCGCCGGCAAACCGCCTGGCTGCCTCCTCAGCCTCTCTGCGGTTTCCTCGAGTTCTCTTCTCGAATGAATACCGTGGACATTGAATGAACGTGCGCACGTTCATTCAGTGCGTCCTATATATTATTAAATTATAAATTATTAAATTATTATTATTCCCCGTCATCGCACCGAAAGCATGATCGGAACACTTGCCTTGATTACACGTGTACAATAATGACAACGCAACCACGCTTCACTCCGCCTGAGGCGGCACTGTGACCCTCGGGTGAAAGGCGCTCTATAAATGCTATTATTATTATTACATTGGGGTCATGCATTCATTCATTCTCGAATATTTGTTCCTGCCCTGCGATGGACTGGCGTTCCAATCCTCGCTGTTCCCCTGCCTTGCGCCCTGTGTCTGCCGGGATAGGCTCCGGCTCACCGCGACCATGTACAGGATTAAGCAGTTTCTGAAAATGGATGGCTAGATATTGATTCCAGATAATAGTTTCCTCTTTTGAATACTTCTACCCCATTGCGTATAATAATAATAATCTACTTTTCTAACGCGCGCATTTTCTCCGGGCGCGTTGCACCCGTTGATTCAAACAACTATATATTCATGATGGTTGCTCTCCAGAGCTGTTCTTTCGGGATAGCCGAGTCGAGCGATACAAATAGGTGACAAATACGTATTAATATCCTTGAGAAAACAAGCATCAGGAGTAACCGATATTAATTTCCTCCCCTGAAAGTGTAATTGATTTAATCAGTTGAGACCTCGAGGGACCAGGATGTCTCGTTCGTAAGTTTGTATTTAAGTTGGAAGGAACCGTTGAACTAACAGTTGTCCAGTGGGGGGGGGGTAAACAAGTTACATCATCTCAGGGCACCGGAGAGTGACCCTACTCTAACTGGCATGGGAATCCCCCCTTCTGAAGACCTCCCTCCTGGCTCAGAAGCACCGTGGATTCAGTGGAAGACACTCAACCGCCTGAGAACTAGAACGGGACGATCAAAAGATGCATTGGTAAGATGGGGCTACAAGACCGGCCCAACCACCTGTGAATGTGGAGAAGCAGACCGTACTATGGAGCACTGCCTTGTCTGCGCTCTACTACCCAACCTCTGCAGCTCAAAAGACCTTGCAGAGTTCAATAAAAATGCAAAGAACTGTGTAAAGAAATGGGAAACTGTCATTTAACCATCACGCTTCGAAGAATCGCAAAGAAGAAGAAGACCGGCGACAATCATCATCATCACTGTCAGAACCCGCTTAATCCTGTACAGGGTCGCGGCGTGGCTATACCCAGGATGGGATGCCAGTCCATCACAGGGGCACCGGGGGCAATCTTGCCAGCAGGCCAATTAACATATGCAGCAGCATGTCTTTGGACTGTGGGAGGAAACCGGAGTGCCCCTCGAAAACTCACGCGGACACGGGGAGGACATGCAATGCTCCGCACAGAAAGGCACCCGAGCCGGGATTCGAACCCGAGAAATTCTTGCTGCGAGGCGGCAGCGCTGCTCACCGCGCCACCGTGCCAGTGTGTTAGAGAGCGGCACGCCGGTGTGTTAGAGCGCAAAACACACAACACATGCGACGTAGTACGACGTTTCTCTGACAACTGCAATCAGCTTCAACACAGATTGTGGAGATATTTTCCAGATCCTGGGTCTTAATGTGAATATTCGACCATTAATGTGTACACCTCTAATTGCATTTAATAAAGAGCTCAACACATTCGCCAAAAACACTGCCTTAAAAGGAACAATGTACAGTGTTTTTAAGAGCTTTGAAGGTTTTAGTTTTACTTCTGTTTAGTTGAAGTGGTATTACTTATCCGGATATGAACAGGCAACAATTGCCCCCTTGACACATTTAAACAAATAACGATTTACTGACGTCAAGACATTACATTAACGGCTGGCTTACATCAAGAGAACTTAAGGGAGGCTACTTCTACGTTAAAGCTTAACGATTTAATTAAAGGTTCCTTTCAACCTTGTGTCAATATACAGACCAAGGCGAACCGTATGTTGTGGACTTTTGGCAGCGCCCGCGTTGTTGGCACACACTGAGAGCAGAACTGACGTCCACCGTCCTCCCAAAACTCACCTTTAGCCGAACCGGAACCTCGAGATCTGAAGGAGGTTTATGGCTTATTGTGATATGTAAGATTGTGACTCAGTGGTCTGGCAGATGCTGAGTTAAGGCACGATGGTCAGCTTCTGGACATCGTTGTCTTTCAGCTCGGCCTCGAAGTGTTTGGTAGAATTCGCAGGCAATACCAAGTATTACCTGACAGGGATCGCGACGTGAACGCTTCTACCTTGACCCCCTGTGATATCAATGGAGATGGCCAAATATCCCACGATAGGACCGCAGAGCCTGGGAATTTTTTTTTGGTGCCATTTCTGGCTGCCTTCTTTGCCCTTAATTATAAAAAAAATGTTGACAATTTTACAACGCGCACGATGTTTGTCCACTGTGCGCGTTCCCTATAAGTACCTTGGGCTATGCTCAGTCAGGTGTAATTGGACCTGTTAGTGCGATCCTTTCACAGTGTAAATCATGTTGCGCACGCCTTATCAAAGCACTCATTATCGCCCCTGATTCTGCTCAATGTGGCTGCGTTCCTTCTGTTCGGGTCAGTGTGTGTGTGTGTGTGTAGATGTTGTTTGAGTGGCGTTTGGCGTGTGGTGTGTGTGTGTGTACAAGTTGAGTAGCAAGTGTGTGTGATGAGTGATAACGCGGGTGTGTGAGAGTACCAGCGAGTGACTGTGCCGATGACTGGTACCGGCGGTGTCAAGATCGACCTGTGTGGAGGAGGTTTGGTGAAGGACGCTACAGGGCAGTTGGAGGCAGTCGACGTTGAACAACACAGGGCGGAGGAGCGACGCTCACAACAACGAGCGGAGCGCAGGGGGTAATAAAACGGAGCCAGTTGGCACGGTGCCGAGCGCAGATGGTGTATCGGCGCGTCACCTCTGACGGTATTTCTTGCTGTAATAATAAACGCCTTACGTCTATCTAAATACATTGGAGAGAGGTACACTTTACAAAACCGCAGGATGTCGTAATACTGTTCACGTCTATTCGTCAACAATTCAGCCTTAAAATAAACATCTATATATAATATCAGAGGGGCGGCGCCGTGAGTAGCGCTGCCGCCTCACAGCAAGAAGCCCCCAGGTTCGATTCCCGTCTAAGGTGCCTTTCTGTGTGGAGCTTGCATGTTCTCCCCGTGTCCGCGTGGGTTTTCTCCAGGTTTTCCAGTATCCTCCCACTGCGCAAAGACGTGTTGCCTAAGTTAATTGTCCTGCTGAATATATTGCACCAATTACCCTGTGGTGGACTGGCGTCCTATCCTGGATATAGCCCTGCTTTGCGCCCTGTGTCTGCCGGGATAGGCTCCGGGGCCTCCCCCACGACCCTGTCCAGGATGAAGCAAGTACTGGCAATGTACTGATGTAATGTTAAATAAACGTGGTCAGTGTTGACTTTAGTTTCATTGCTAATCCTTGCACTGTTTTACGTTCTCACGGTATAAGTTCAATGACCAGGATTTTACAAGAAGACTCTGCCATATTCTCGGACAACACAGCCTGCTGCCAACCACTCAGTCTGTGAAAGCCGGTAACAAGCTGTTTACATTCGCATTGCGTGAGAAAATGTGCCTGGTCGCATTAGGGCTGGCTGGCTGGCTGGCAGTGACGGACAAATAGTCACGAGTGATTGAATGTGGCCACTTTAGCAGCAGACGTGTTTACGACTGGCTCATGGGCCCTACATCCTTGCTTTTGTGTTCGTAATGATAGTTACAATTTATAACGCGCCGCCGCGCTTATTCGTTCAGTGTCGAATGTATTCGTTCTAAGAGATAATTATTCAGAGGCGCGAGTGAGGAAACCGCAGAGAGGCGGGGAGGGAAACGGCAGTAAGCCGGCGGCAACATTTCCCGGACACTGCGTCCTGTATATGACGTTATCGGCCAATTCATTGATGAGTGTGTTGTTTAGTTGTGGGAGGAAACCGGAGAACCTCGGGAAAACACACGCTTGATGATGCTTTCGACGTGGGAGGCGAAACGTCGCGAGGAAGGGATGGAGATCGCTCGACACGCTATCCCGAAAGAATAGCTCTGAAGAGCAACCATCAACAAGAATACACAAACTCCACACAGAAAGGCGCCAAGCCGGGACTCGAACCGCTTTGGGCAGGACTTTCTCTGTGGCGCGCAGAGACACCGTGTAACCACACCTTAGATTGGAATGTCCGTTCGAATTCGATTCCACTCTTCGAAGCGTGATGGTGATATGACAGTTTCCCCATTGCAACAAGTTCTTCTTTAGTTGCAGACAGCCCTTCAACATTTAGAGATATAATAGTCAGTGATGGCCTTAAAGGCGGCGGGCATTGGCCTCTCTTCTTGCTCCAGACTGAGGGGCTTCTGGCATCTGTTGAGCTTCTGGACATCGTTGTCTTTCAGCACCTCGGCTTCGAAGTGTTTGGTAGAATTTGCAGGTAATACCAAGTATTACTTGACAGGGATCGCGACGTGAACGCTTCGACCTCGATCCCCAGAAATGTCAGTGCAAGGAGTTGTAAACGGAGTAAGTAGTTTGAGTGTTACGGCAGGAGACCACTTTTCAAAGACGGTGACCTTGCACATTATAAGTTTACACGTGTACGACAATAACAAAAAACTCAACTCGGCACTGATCCCACAGATAATTATATTTAATCGGTGACTTTTCTTCCGAGCACAAGTAAGGAACGTCACGTACCTGCCATTAAGTCACGGAAATGCCATGACGTTATTTCAGTGCATTCTCAAAAGGGTACATACGCGTAGGTCTGGGGTTAGAGATTGTGGTTTAAAGGGTTTTCAACAGTTGTCCAGTGAGAAGGGGTAAGCAAGTTACAAGATCGCAGGGCACCAGGGGCAATTTAGTCAAGACAATTAACCGAGGCAGCATGTCGTTGAACTGCGGGAGGAAATCGGAATACCCATCAAAAACCCACGCGGACATGGGGAGAGAACATGCAAACTCCACGCAGAAAGGCACCCGAGCCGGGGAATCGAACCCAGGGAGCTTGTGACTGTAAGGCAGCAGCGCTACTCACCGTGGAAGGGAGTGGTCATCTTCTGTCATGGTTGTAACCCAACCACTGTTAGGAAGAGTGCCTAAGGTTGGCAGTTGTAACATCTGCGCCTCACTGAAAGAATGTCCTGCCCGAAGCGGTTTGATTCTCGCCCCGGGCGCCTTTCTGTGTGGAGTTTGCGCGTTTTCTCTCCCTGTTTGGCGTGGATTTCCACCGGGATCTCCGGTTTGCTCCCACAACTAAAACACACTCATTAATCAATTGGCCGATAATATCATTATACATAGAACGCAATGTCTCTCATTTGCATCAACTTCCAAGGAGAGAGAAGGTACACTCGTTGACACGGCTATTCCGAAAGAGCAGCGATGGAGAAACATAGTTTTTGTTCTAGATCTGTGCCTTGTTATTGTCCCCCGCCCCGACCCCCAGCTTAGCTTAACTTAATTTTTCATCCTAGTATTTTTAAACCCTTGTTGTTGTGTTCCAGTCCATGTATTTTCCATCACCGGGGTCTGAGATAAACGGCATTTCGAGCCTCTATACGTCCCGTACATATGGCAGAATTGACAATAAAGTTGAATTGAATGTAATCACACATCGAACGGTGGCAACCCTGGATCAGTAACTTCCAGATACCATCGATGCCGAAACGACTTGGAAACGGTATTCCACTCCTCCTGGGGTCTTAGATTGGAGCCTTTCAGTTTTCATAGTGAGGTTCTGTTTGTGAGTTTCGGTCATGTGAAGGTGTGTAAGTGAAGTGCACCCGTCGATATACCGGAGCAAACGAATGAGCACATGTGTCACTTACCTCGTCGGTGCCATCTTTTGAGGTAAGTGATGCATGTGCTCATTCGACGGGTGCACTTCACTTACACACCTTCACATGACCGAAACTCACAAACAGAACCTCACTATGAATAACATTGGTGATGAAAGCCTTCGAGTTCATTTTTGCCTTTCAGTTTGGCTCTTGATGAAGCCTTTGGAAATCTCCCCATCTTAATACTCGGAATGCTAAGAATTCTAAGCACGCTTCGGTATTCTGAAAATGTGCAAGTCGTGAAAACAATTTCCCCGATTGGTTTACCAGTGGGGAGTGGTAAAATAGTGGTTAGTCACTCAAGTCAGAACCAGTCTTCTTCTTTGCGATTCTTCGAAGCACGATGGTCAGTTTCTGGACATCGTTGTCTTTCAGCTCGGCCTCGAAGTGTTTGCTATAATTTGCAGGCAATACCGAGTATTACCTGACAGGGATCGCGACGTGAACGCTTCTACCGTGACCCCCGTCAGAACCAGTCATAGATGCATTACCGTGGCCCCAAGCAACTCCCACCTCCCCCAGTTCACGTGGTTAAGGTTGGGCTATACCCAGAATGGGACACCAGTCCATTGCCGGACACTGGGGTCAATTTACGTAGTAGTCCAATTAACCTAGGCAGCAAAAGCAGCATGTCTTTGGACAGTGGGAGGAAACCGGAGTGCCCGGCGAAAAGCCACGCGGACACGGGGAGAACATGCAAACTCCACACAGAAAGGCACCCGAGCCGGGACTCGAACCCTGGATTTCTTGCTGTGAGGCGGCAGCACTAACTCACCGTGGTGTTCGCCAAATATCCGCACACAGGATCGTCATGAAAAAGTCTTGATGCTCAGTGACACTCTCCATGAGAAACAGATAAAATATTATCCCAGTGCTCTATTCCCCATTTTTACACCGAAATAAAAGGTCTGTTTATAGCAAGAGACTTTATTGACTACTGTATAAAACCCAGCACTCTGGTGAATCCATCATGACCCAACAAACTTTTCAATGATGCAATTCAACGACGTTAAAGTGCACCGTTGAAAGCGACAGTAAAAGTACGTTTTACCAACGCTTCATGTGTACCTCTATTTATCGTGATTTTGGCTGTGTAACTTTTGAAACATTAAACAATTTTGCAATTTTTAAACTGTACTGATGTAGGTTTTCACGGCTCGCTTTGTGACCCTCGGGTGAAAGGCGCTATATAAATTGAATTATTATTATTATTATTATGATGGTTGCTCTTCAGAGCTGTTCTTTCGGGATAGCCGTGTCACTGAGCGCTCTTCCTCTCTCCCTCGCCACGTTTCGCCTCCCGCGTTGGAAGCATCATCCTGGAGGCGAAACATCGCGAGGGAGAGAGAAGAAGCGCTCGATGCGGCAATCTGGAAAGAGCAGCTCTTCAGAGCAATTCTCACGTGAAAGAGACAGAAATGTGTATTCTTCTTTAAAGTTGTGTTTGTAAATCACCTTTGTAAACCCCCCTCGGAACCTGTCAGTAGAAACTCCTCATAATCTGCTCGGCCATGCCAGCAAATGCCGAACATTCTATCGTAGAACTCAAAAAAACACAAGCCTGGACATTTATAACAAAATATTTATGCTATGGAAAAGCCCTCTTCGAAAGCAAATAAGTAGGTACTGTAAATATTACAGCAAAGCTGTGAGTGTGGCTGGGACCTGGGGCACAAAGACAAGCTTGACTTCTGAATTTGTTTTGTGACGGTTTGTGATTTTCTATTATGGACCGGCAAACGCCACTTGAAATGTTTGCGAGTAGACGGCTAAGTGACTCAGAAGGTCACAGCGCTGAACCACAACTGCTCTGCTGCAACGTTTGGCTTTCAGCCACCTCTGAGTAAACAGGGCTTACACTAGTGAAGCTCTGTTTATGAGTTTAGGTCATGTGGAAAAGTGTGTAAGTGTAGTGCACCCGTCGATATGTTGGAGAAAACGAGCGAGCACACACAGCACTTACCTTCAAAGATGGTACCGACGTTCCGCTGAGTGGAGAGAAATCTCTCCAACATACCGGTGTGCTGAAGTAGTAAATTGTCTGTATCGAGTGGAGACGGGTTGATGGCACTTTTTTTTTACTTGGCCCAACTTAAAAATGTGTTATATCGTGGATTGGAAAAAAAAATGCTCCAAAATTCCAGTTCTGATGCTTGGAAAACATTTGTTTGATAGCTGCTTTTCAAAGCTGTTCTTTCGGGATAGCCGTGTCGAGCGCTCCCCCTCTCTCCGTCGAGAAAGCGCTCGACACGGCTATCCTGGAAGAACAGCTTTGAAACTATTATGCATCGGTCCATGAAAACCTACAACAAACCTATTGCTTTTCCGTTCAGATTGTGTTGACCTAAACTCATTTCCGTGCACCCTGTGTAAATAATTAAATGCCACTTTCAGGGATTTTGTTTCTCTTGAAAGTCCCGTGCAAAATCTTTTACAGCATGTTTGTTGTGTCGCAGGAATCCCGTCCAGAGCTTGCAGGCTCACTGGGTATTTTTCCGCCGTCAAATACACATCTATCTGTCAATCTTACAGCAGCCATACTCTGACGCATGGGGCTTTGTGAGATTCCCAAATGGACTGTTCATCTCGTGACATGATACTGATAGCACATTCATTCATTGTCAGAAACCGCGTAATCTTGTATAGGGTTGCAGTGAGCCGGAGTCTATCCCGGCGGACACAGGGCGCACGGCAGGGCTATACCCAGGATAAGATGCCAGTCCACCACGGGGCACCACGGTAAATTTAGTCCGCAGGCCGACTAACCTATGCAGCAGCATGTCTTTGGACTCTGGGAGGAAACCGGAGTGCCCGGCGAAAATCCACGCGGACACGGGGAGAACATGCAAACTCTGCACAGAAAGGCACCCGAGGCGTGCTTCAGACAATGAATGAATGAATGACACCTGTGATACAATGTTATCTGTTCTGTGCCACTACATTAATTACTGTAAGTATAGGCAATGCAAACTAGAGCGTCTTTTTTTATCACCTTTCTGTTTGTAGAATATATAAGGTTTCAGCTTTTTCTGGCCATGAGAGACGTGTTAAGATCTTTCCAAGTCCTGATGAAGCTGAGTGCAAGTCTCAGCGAAACGTCGGTACCATCTTTGAAGGTAAGTGCTGTGTGTGCTCGCTCGTTGTCTCCAACATATCGACGGGTGCACTACCCTTACACACTGTTTCACATGACTTAAACTCATAAACAGAGCTTCACCATATAGAGGGTCTTCATTGACGGCGTGTGTGTCATATTGGTCACATACCGTGGCAGCACCGCACCGATTGCAACCGGTTCGTGTAACCGGTTCGAACACGTGCGGTGACGTCTACGCTTCGACCGGTTGCAGAGTGAGCTTCGTGACTCTTGAGCTCTGAAAACAAGAGGTGTGTTTTAAGCGACGATCAAACCCGGGGCAATGTTACTGCTGTTGCTGAGCGACACGGTTTACTTGACAGGGCCATGCTGTAGCTACAGCGCAGGTTCAGCAGCGTCATTTATAGAGAGACAGGTGATGGTTTCTCTTCGGAGCTGTTCTTTCTGGATAGCCGCGTCGAGCGATCTCCCTCCCTCCCTCTCTCTCTCGCGCGACGTTTCGCCTTCCACCTTGGAAGCATCATCAGGCGTTATGGTTGTATGTGGAAACGGACCCACCACCACCCCTTTGTCGGTCACCTTTAGAAAGGGTCAGGGCACCGGTGGCAATTTAATCCGCAGGCCTATTAACCTATGAAGTAGCAGCGTGTATTTGGACTGTGGGAGGAAACCGCAGTGCCCGGCGAAAACCCACGGGGCGACAACATGCAAACTCCACACAGACACAGAAAGGCCCCCGAGTCGGGATTCAAACCTGGCTCAATGCTGTCGTGCCAGGATGTTGGCTCTCTTCCTACCTGCGCCTTCATGGGAACATTTATTCCTTCCTCTGGCTTGGACTGTTGGTGCGGGTCAGTGCTGCCGTGCCGAGATGTTGGCTCTCTCTCTCTCTTCCAATCTGCGTCTGCTCGGGTACATCTGTTCCCTCCTTGCTTGTTGTAACATTATTATTATTGTTTTCCTGTTGTCTTTATGTCCTATGTCCTATAATGTATCGCTATTGCTTGACTCTCAGTTAATCTGTCTTGATGCTATTGACATGCTGTTCTCTCCGCAGCCTTGTGCATCGCGTTGTGACCCTCGGGTGAAAGGCGCTATATAAATTGATATTATTATTATTATAAATGCTATTATATTCTTGCTGTGAGGAGGCGGCAGCGTTCCTCCCCGCGCCACCGTGGGGGGTGTGGATTGTGTTGAGGTCATCTAACGCTTGGCTATAAGCTCTCGCATCTGCTCCTCGCTGGGTGGGCGAGGGGGGGCGCCCCCCATTCGCTTCACGGCTTACCCGCCCACCCTAACCTTACACGCAGCTGCGGCAAAGTAATTACGCGACCAAATGCCACCGGTGTGGGCTTTTTGCGATGGCCGCATTGTGAATATTGCCCTCCGTGTAAATTTGCCCAGGATTTAGTTATGGAAATGGCCGCACGTGTAAGACTTCACTCGAATCCGAGCACCTTCCCCCCCACCACACACACACACAACATCGCAAGAGGAAAAGCCCCTTTTTTGTCTTACAGAATTATATATGCAGAATTCGGAGGAGCGTCGGCACATTGCGGGAGTCTATGCAGAGTTGCAACGCTTGGGTACCATCGTTTGTTCCAACATACCGACGGGTGCACTTCACTTACACACCTAAACTCATAAACAGAGCTTCACTGTGTCATATAACCATCACGCTTCGAAGAATCGAATCGACTTCGAAGCACCACCCGAAGCGTATTACACAAGGCTGGTCAGTGGCAGACCTTGATCCGTCGCGTGAAGGGCTGTGGGGAACGTCTCGCGTGTGACGGGGAGTGCCAGGGTCAACAACAACGTCGCTGTGATGGCAAACGTCGCCTTCTGTTCGTAATGTAGATTTTGTCAGCGTCGAGTTTCTGTTTGCGCAACAGGGCGGCCCGCCGGTGGCAGTCTGATCGATCGTCGAGCGTCCACTGTACTTTTGAAATGCCGTAAACTATTATTACGTACTGGGCACGGACTGTGTTCTATCTTCTTCTTTGCGACTCTTCGAAGCACGATGGTCGGCTTCTGGACATCGTTGTCTTTCAGCTCGGCCTCGAAGTGTTTGGTAGAATTCGCAGGCAACATCAAGTATTACCTGACAGGGATATGTTTATTATTACAGCAGAAAATACCCAGTGAGCGTGCAAGCTCTCTGCGGGATTCTTGCGACATCTATGGTAATTACATTGAGAATTGTATTGGTGTAGGTTTTCGTGGCTCGATGTGTGTTGGAATTGCTGGCTGAGTACTCAGAACACCTGAGGATGCCTCCAACGTGCGAGGTGACGTTTCGGGCAACGGGTCCTTTTTCAGAGCACAAAACGACAACTTCGCGGAGACGGCCACACATTCCACTTTATCTTAACACACTCTCATTAACCAGTAGTCACCGTGTATTGATGTAGATTTTCACGACAATGAAGAATTACTACTGATGTGGGTTCGTCACGGCTCGATTCATGATGGTTGCTCTTCAGAGCTGTTCTTTCGGGATAGACGTGTCGAGCGATCTCCGGCTCTACCTCGCGACGTTTCGCCTCCCACGCCTGATGATGCTCCCACGTTGCCCTGTGATGGACAGGCGTTTCATCCTGGGTATAGCCTTGCCTTGCGCCCTGTGTTTGTCGGGATAGGTTTTGGCTCACCGCAACCCTGTACAGGTTTAAGCGGTTTCTGACATTCAATGTCTAAGGTATTCATTCGAAGAGAGAACGACTCAGACGCGCGCGGTAACCGCAGAGAGGCGGAGGAGGCAGCCAAGCGGTTTTGCCGGCGCCAAAGTTTCGCCACGCACTGCGTTCTACGTGTCATGACGTAATCGGCCAATCAATCAATCAATCAATTAATTAATTCGTTTCTTCGTTTTAAGTTGTGGGAGGAAACCGAAGAACCTGGAGGAAACCCATGCAGAACCGAGGTAGAGAACACACAAACTCCACACAGAAAGGCACCCGAGGCAGGAGAGTAACCATGATGAATCGAGCCGTGAAAACCTGCATCAGCACATTATTACCATTGTCAACATCTACAAGTGATGTGGGCGCGGGGTTGGGGGGAAGGTGGGCATCACGTGTAGGTGGTACCACTGCCAAGGACGTAGATCTAAAGGATTAACGTGTAAACATCTGCCCCAGCAGCCGACATTGGCACAACGTTGTGTTTTTTTACCGTGTGTGCACAAGGTGGCGGGTGCCAGTCAAAGTAATTGCGATCGTAAGTAATAATAATAATAATTTAAATTTATATAGCGCCTTTCACCCGAGGGTCACAAAGCGCTGCACACATAATAATAATAATTTCAATTTATATAGTAGTGTCAATTCATACTTTCGACCGTTTACGGGTTTTAAAATGTTGCGTATTACACTTACTTGTTCCGTAAAGCCTTCAAGCCGTCGCGCTAGGACCACTTATGCGGCTCAACGCTGTCTTATGACCGTTCTCTGTCGTTGTCGATTTGTCGTTCTCTTCGCGGCCCTGTGCAGCGCTTTGTGACCCTCGGGTGGAAGGCGCTCTATAAATGCTCTTATTATTATCACACACGTGTTATGTAACCCAGCACGGAATACTCAGTGGAGGGTGGAGGCTGTAGGTGAGATAGTGGCTTAGAAAGTATTTGATATCCAGGGGTCTTCGGTACACTTAGTACATTTTTCTTTAAAGTCGATGTAAATATGTTTCAACGGTAAACTTTTATTCCTGCGAATTACAATCATTACACGGGCGGCACGGTGGCGTTACCGCCTCACACCAAGAAGCCGCAGGTTATAATATTAATAGCATTTATAGAGCGCCTTTCACCCGAGGGTCACACAGCGCTGCACAAGGCTGCGGAGAGAACGACATGTCAACAACGACAGAGAACGGAAAATCAGCAACAATTTCTTTTTCGGGGGGTTTTATATAATCCGAGCTGTGGAGAGAACGGCATATCAACAACGGGGAGACAGAAAACTGAGAGTCAAGCGAAAGCGATGAATTATAAGACATAGGACACAAAAACGACAGGAAAATAATAATTCTACAACAAGCAAGGAGGGAACAAATGTCACCGAGCAGACGCAGATCGGAAGAGAGAGAGAGAGCCAACATCTCGGCACGGCACCAATAACCTGTTCCGTTCCGTTCCCGGGTGCCGCCTTTCTGTGTGGAGCTTAAATGCTCTCCTCGTGTCGGCGTGGGTTTTCAACGGGTACTCCACACAGAAAGGCACCCGAGCCGGGAATCGAACCTGGGACCTTCTTGCTGTGAGGCGGCAGCGCTACTCACCGCGTCACCGTGCCGCACTCGCAATATATATCCATGCATCCATTTTCAGAAACCGCTTAATCCTGTACATGGTCGCGGAGAGCCGGAGCCTATCCCGGCAGACACAGGGCGCAAGACAGGGGTATACCGAGGATGGGACGCCAGTCCATCGCAGGGCACCTGGGGCTATTTACTCAATCGGCCAATTAACCTGGCAGCATGTCTTTGGACGGTGGGAGGAAACCGGAGTGCCGGGGGAAAACCTACGCGGACACGGGGAGAGAACATGCAAACGCCACACAGAAAGGAACCCGAGCCGGGAATCGAACCCGGGGCCCTTCTTGCTGTGAGGTGGCAGCGCGACTCACCGCGTCACCGTGCCGCACCGGCTATATATTTGTGTGTTTTAAATAGTATTACTCAATCACGAAAACGTGTTGTGGCTGTGTCACGGCCCTATAATGCAATTAGGATTATGGGATTGGTAACGTTACGATCGCGTTTTATCCCTGCACAATTTAGCGCTGTAAATTCGTGAAATTAATTGTGTCTACTTCGGATTTTATATATTTTTTGTGTTGGTGAAGTCGTAGCTTTGTTGTATCGCAGTAATCCCGCTTCCAGAGCTTGCAAGTGTTAGTTACAGGAGCCAGTCTTAGAGACAGGAGCCAGTGTTAGAGACAGGAGCCAGCGTTAAAGACAGGAGCCAGTGTTAGAGACAGGAGCCAGTGTTGTAGGGCAGGAATCCCGTTTCCAGAGCTTGCACGCTCACTGGGTATTTTCTGCTGTAATAATGCACGTCTATCCGCTCTATTTATTTCCAAAGAGCGAAATGTAACTCTGTATCACCAACACTGTGAGAGAAACACTTAAACTTCCATCCATCCATTTTCTAAACCGCTTGTCCTGGTGATGGTCGCGGTGGCAGCAGTCCAAGGAGAGTGGACCAGACATCCCTTTCCTCAGCAACAGATTCCAGCTCTTCCTGTGGGGGGGGATTCCCAGGCGTTCCCAGGCCAGCCGAAGGATTTACTTAAACTTGTTTAACGAAGCAATGCGTGCGGCGTGTCCGATTACAAGGTAACTGGAGAAAGGAAGAGTTGCGTGTCGATTATACTCCCCTGTTCGCATCTCTCGTGTAACTGTTTGAACACGACTTTACCGCCAGCACAATGGGGGTAAAGCAAGGTGTGGCCCTGATTCGATTTCATCCGAGTGTCACATCGTAACACCCCTCGGGTTACGGATGGGTGAAAGACACATGGGGGCGGCACGGTGGCGCGGTGAGTAAGAATAATAACAGCATTTATAGAGCGCCTTTCACCCGAGGGTCACAAAGCGCTGACGCCTCACAGCAAGAAGGCCCCCGGTACGGATCCCGGCTCGGGTGCCTTTCTGTGTGGAGTTTGCATGTTCTCCCCGTGTCTGCGTGGGTTAATCGGCCTGCGGACTAAATCGCCCCTGGTGCCCTGTGATGGACTGGCGTCCCATCCTAGGCTCCGGCTCACCGCGACCCTGTACAGGATTAAGCGGTTTCTGACAACGATGGTGATGAGAAATATCTGAGAATTGTTCTCCACAGCCGCTGCAGCCATCAGCTGGTGGTCACCTGATTATGTCTCCAACGTGGGAGGCGAAACGTCGCGAAGGAGAAAGTAGGAGCACTCAACTATAGAGGACACGGTCCCGCGGTGAGTAGCGCTGCCGCCTCACAGCAAGAAAGTCCCGGGTTCGAATCCTGGCTCGGGGGCCTTTCTGTGTGGAGTTCTCCCTGTGTCCGCCAGGGTTTTCTCTCGCCACTCCGGTTTCCTCCCACGATAAATAAAAAGACACGCTGCTGCATAAGTTAATTGTCCTGCGGACTAAATTGTCCCCAGTGCCCTGTGATGGACTGGCGTCCCATACTGCGTATAGTCCTGCCTTGCGCCCTGTGTCTGCCGGGATAGGCTTCGGCTCACCGTGACCCTGTACATGATTAAGGAGTTTCTGACAATGGATGGATGGACTTGTTCCAGGAAAACGTCCCGATTTCCCAGGACAGCCGCCGCCTTAAAAAGAAGGACGATCCCGGGAAACCCGGGACAGGTGGCAACTTTATTCGAGACCGCGAACTCGATCTTTCGACGTTCCATCCTTTGGCAGGGTTTTAGCCGAAACCTTCGGTTGTACCGCCCCCTGTTGAACATCAGAACAAGGCGTTATAACGTTATCGCTCGGGGCGGCACCGTGACTCGGTGAGTAGCGCTGCCGCCTCACAGCAAGAAGGACCCCGGGTTCGAATCCCCACTGGAGCCCAGACACCCTGCACACTGGAATCTAGACGCGGCAGAGGTCGAGAATGTATTTAGAACTTTATTCAGACAATCACACAGTTGCGGTGTTAAGGACCCGATACTAACATACTGCTTCTATGATAACTAATACATGTGAGTTGAGTGAACACTCTCAGGGTCTGTATTCACAGACAGGCGACATCGAGCCTATAGGCAGGTTCAGGGATTCAACCAGTCCGTCTAAGCTCAGCGGCCTGCGTCTCCCGTTCCGCTAGAGGGCGACAGTCACAGTGAGCGGCGTAGCCAGCCAGGCAGCTTGTATTTAATAATAATAATAATAGCGTTTTATATAGCGCCATTAAGCAGGAATAAACCGTTGGGCTATGTAGTACTTTCTATCAGTTGTCCAGCGGAGACGCGTTATGTCCAGCGGGGCGGGGTAAGTAAGTTACGACATCTCAGGGCCACAGGAGGCAATTTAGTCAGGAGAATTGACCTAGGTAGCACGGTGTCTTTGGACTTGTGGGAGGAAACCGGAGCACCAGGCAAAACCCCACGCGGACACGGGGAGAACATGAAAACTCCACACAGAAAGGCGGTACCAGAGCCGGGAATCTAACCCGAGGGCTTGCTTTGAGGCGGCCCTTGTGCAGCGCTTTGTGACTCTCCGGTGAAAGGCGCTATATTAAACGCTATAATTATTACTCACCGCGCCACCGTGCCGCCCCAGTGAATTGTGACCGCGTCTCAAACCGTTGTTTATTGAATAAACACAGAGCTGCGCTGTTATCGTGAAAGCAATGTACACAGAACGCCGTGTGTTGTTCTATAAACACCTGCAGACAGTGATAGGACACAGGACAGACAGGAAAAGGAGGGAACTTCATAAGAGGGTCACAGGCGTAGAATTTGGACGAAAGGCTTGAACCTCGACTTGAACCAAGAGGATGCAGGAATTTTCAATGTGGGAAGCGAAACGTCGCGATGAAGAGAGAGAGGGAGATCGCTCGACACGGCTATCCCGCAAGAACAGCTCTGAAGAGCAACCGTTATGAATCGAGCCGTGAAAGCCTACCATCAGTACATTTCTGGGGATCGAGGTAGGAGTGTTCACGTCGCGATCCCTGTCAAGTAATACTTGGTATTACCTGCAAATTCTACCAAACACTTCGAAGCCGAGGTGCTGAAAGACAACGATGTCCAGAAGCTCAACAGATGCCATAAGCCCCTCAGTCTGGAACAAGAAGATAGGCCAATGCCCGCCTTTAAGGCCAGCGCTGACTATTATATCTCTAAATGTTGAAGGGCTCTCGACAACTAAAGAATCACTTTTTGCAATGGGAAACTGTCATGTAACCATGACGCTTCGAAGAATCGAATTCGAGTACTATTCTCAATATCTCCACACTCAGTTGAAATGTTAGCCACGAGGTGGCAGCAAGGCACCAACAACGCGGAGTCGCCTCAAAGCTTCTGTGTCTCTGGATGAGGCAGGACTCTGGTGTCGGGCAGCAAACGGTTCCCGAACAGCCGGCAGTTCCGAACTAGGTTCTTGTAGGTGTGGGGCTGTGAGGTGGATGAGTGTCCAGTCCCTCTGTCACCGCGCCACCGTGCTGCCAACATTGTTCTCCAATTCTTTACGTTTCTTTAAAGTTGTTGATCACCGCATTGTACGGGGGTATACCCTAAAGAACACTCCAGTTTAATAATAATAGTCATACAATTAATAACCCGCGCAAATTCCACGCCTGGTCATGGACGAGACACGGATAGGGGGGGAGCCAGCCAGGCGGTCAGCCGGCGCCAACACACCAGGCACTGCTTTCCTATATATTATGATGTTATCGGCCAATTAATTTATTCGTGTTTTTCAGTTGTGAGAGGAAACCGGAGAACCCGGAGGAAACCCACGCAGAACAGGGGGAGAGAACACACAAACTACAAGCCCCAGGCGCATGTAGTTTAAACTGGGGGTCTTTTGGGAACAACCCCGTTTGTTGCACAGGTTCAAACATATTGTTCTGTGTTTGCGGTGGGCGTTTGCACCTAATTTATAATGCCATTCCGTCGTTTATGAATTTCCTTGTGAGCTCAATTGGTTTTGACCTCGTTCAATAAAGTTTAATAACCAACCGAATATTGGGGGGGGGGGGGGGTGTTGTAAAGATGATGTTCCAGACGCGATACAATAAAGCAGCTCAAGGTAGAAGCGTTCACGTCGCGATCCCTGTCAGGTAGTACTTGGTATTGCCTGCGAATTCTACCAAACACTTCGAAGCCGAGCTGAAAGGCAACGATGTCCAGAAGCTAGCCATCGTGCTTCGAAGAATCGCAAAGAAGAAGAAGCTCTCTGCTTTGCTCAACGTCTGTCGCGCTCGGTGTTCTTCTCCAGATGAAGAATACCCATTGCTGCTGTTGTCGAGGTTAATTGGCCGACTGAGTGAACTGCCCCCCGACGCTCTGCGATGGACTAGGGTCCTATCCTGAGTATAGCCATTCCTTGCGCACTTCTTCTTTTCGATTCTTCGAAGCGTGATGATTATATGACAGTTTCCCATTTCTTTACATAGTTCTTTGCATTTTTATTGAACTCCGCAAGGTCTTTTGAGCTGCAGAGGTTGGGTAGTAGAGCGCAGACAAGGCATTGCTCCATAGTATGGTCTGCTTCTCCACATTCACAGGTGGTTAGGCCGGTCTTGTATCCCCATCTGACCAAAGCAGCTTTTGATCATCCCGTTCTAGTTCTCAGGCGGTTGAGTGTCTTCAACTAAATCCACGGTGCTTCTGAGCCAGGAGGGAGGTCTTCAGCGGGGGGGATTCCCATGCCAGTTGGAGGAGGGTCACTCTCAAGCTTTTCCGTCCAGAGCTGGAATCTGGTTTCTCCTTGCGCCCTGTGTCTGCCAGGATAGGCTCGGGCTCACAGCGACCGTGTACAATGTACAGGATTAAGCAATTGCTGACAATGGTCATGATGATGTTTGGACCACAGGCAATGCGAGTTCAGTTCTCATCAGTTTGAAACGTCCCAACATCATTATCGGATTAAGTAGGCACACCGAGGCGAGTTGGGTGGGGATGAATGGCGTGGAATAGTCAATTCCAGAAAACCTACGTCTGAAAATAACAAAGGGTGCTTTGTAATCGGAACCAAGGTCGCGCTGCCGCCTCGCAGGGCCTTTCTGTGTGGAGTTTGCATATTCTGCCCGTGTCCGCGTTGGTTTTCACCGCGTACTCCGGTTTGCTCCCGCCGTTCAAAGACACGCTGCTTCCTAGGTTATTTGGTCTGCTCGGTAGATTTCCCCCGGTGCCCTGCGATGGACTGGCATCTCATCCTTTGTATATCCCCCCCAACTTGCGCCTCGTTGTCCGCTTACCCCTCCCCGCTGGGCAACTGTAAAAAAAAGATCCACGAAGCTCAACTGTTCCTTCCAGCTTAAATTGCAACAAAAAAACTAACCGACCGACGGTACGAACATGATGTTCCTGGCCACCTGGTCTGTTGTTAAATCTGTGGCAGCTTCGGACCTGTTGAGGGGGTCTTAGTCGATGGGCACAATGGGGATCTGTCAACAAAGCAAACGGCTTGTACCTCGCAAGAGCCGGTCTCGACACGCGAGAGAAACGGCCTTGGAAACGGTGCGGGCCCCTTAGTAACAAGGCGGGGATCAAGGTAGAAGCGTTCACGTCGCGATCCCTGTCAAGTAATATTACCTGCAAATTCTACCAAACACTTCGAAGCCGAGCTGAAAACAACGATGTCCAGAAGCTCAACAGATGCCAGAAGCCCCTCAGTCTGGAGCAAGAAGAGAGGCCAATGCCCGCCGCCTTTAAGGCCAGCACTGACTGTTATATCTCTAAATGTTGAAGGGCTGTCTGCAACTAAAGAAGAGCTTGTTGCAATGGGAGGCTGTCATGTAACCATCACGCTTCAGAAGAATCGAATCTAATTCGAGTAACAAGGCCGCACTGCGTGTTTGCTTTTCCGGTCTTGTGTGCAGCACGGTCAGGCGCGTCGCAGCCGCGGGTGTTGCAGGAAAAAGTGGGGGGGATGGAATCATGTTTCTGTGAAAGTGCGGGTGTCGCAACACCCGCAACACCCGCGGCTGCGACGTGCCTGGCAGCACCGTAGATTTGAACCCGGGTCCTTAAGGTGCAAATTAAGATTGTTTATTGACAGGCGTCAACGGAGGGAGATTGGGAGGGTGACTTGGCGGTGAGGATGGCTGGAGGCGAGGAATTTCGAACAACAAGCCAGAGATGGATTGTTTCGTGATGCCGTGTTGGCAGTCGTGTGCCAACACAATCAAAAATACTACCCAACATTTTCGCCGGTAACACTCTGGCAGTAACAGCAAACAATCTATAATTTACAAAGTGATAATTTGTTTTCAGTGGCTGCGTATGGTTATTCATTGTATATCAAACAGGATGTTTTCAAAAGACTCCCACAGTCTTCACTACATGTGCCTGAAGCACAGTGTGGAATTTGTGTGTTCTCTCCCCCTGTTCTGCGTGGGATTCCTCCGGCTTCTCTGGTTTCCTCCCTCAACTAAAACAAACACTCATTACTGAATTGGCCGATCACATCATAATATATAGGGGAACGCAGCGTCTAGTGGGTTGGCGCCGGCGAACCGCGTGGACGCCTCCACCCTGCGATTTCCTCGCGCTTCTGAGTCACTTCAAATTAATACCTTCGACATTGATTAAATATACGCGCGATATAAATTGTGTTTATTATTATGATCTTCTTCTTCTTTGCGATTCTTCGAAGCACGATGGTCAGCTTCTGGACATCGTTGACTTTGAACCATCTTCTCAAACATAATTTCCATTCGAATCAAAGCCCCTTTGTAGCAGCAGCAACAACAGCAGCAATAACCTCAGCTCAATAAGTGTGGCGTGTGTCTAGTCAACATCAATAACTTTACCGTATGCGACCTGGGGCCATGATAGTCATCAAACGTTAGGGCCTGTCTTTACTGTGTCTCATTTCACCGCTGCTAAGATAATTTCACATGAACCGAAATCTCCCATGTGTTTGCAAACTGGCACGCGTGCGTCAAAAGGACGCACGCGTGCGTCACTGCCAGCAATTAATTTTAATTAATACGAGTATCGTAGGGCCCGTGGTTATTATTCAACGTCTCCAAATCTTGGCGGGTCAAATAATTATTCGCGGTTAAGGAACTTGTGCCGCGCCCTGTGTTTAAATGTTGTTTAAATGCAGTGTTTGTTATCTTCATCGCGTTGCTTTAATTATTCATTTCAGATGAGCAATACAAGTTCATATTCTATTAGAATTAGATAGACTGTTAGATGTTTATTATCACAGCAGATAAATACCCGGTGAGCGTGCAAGCTCTTGACGGGACACCTGTGCCAAAACAAAAAACAAACATGCAAATTGCTGACAATAATTTAAAATATCATAGAGCGGTTTGCAGTGAGCGAGCGGCGTGTCTGCTCGTGAAAGATAACAAACTTTGGGGGGGGATTAAAACAAAACTTATAAATTGTGGGGGGTCACAAGACATATGGACCACAGGGCAGAATGTGGTTCGGTGAGTCGGCACCAGCATTGCCCCCAAAATGCTGCCACGTGACGCACGCGACGTGTGTTTATGGCTCAGCAGGTAAGGCTGGAGGAATGCGTTCAGTGCAAAGGTCACCAACGACGTTTAATGGTTCGAAGGGCACCTAACTTTGAGCTTGTAAAGCTACAACACACATGGGCAAGTTCAAGCAATAGTATCGATAGAACTGCCTCTGCCCGGCGTGTAATTGTGCTTCAAAGTCCATCTGCATTGTTTCAACGTTGTGTGTATATTCGCGTGCGTGTGTGTGTACGTGTGTGTGTGTCTTGGTCACTTATTAAGCTTCAAGTGAGGAGCGGTGGCTCAGCGGTTAGCGCGCTGGGCGACAAACCTGCCAACCTGAGTTCGAATCCCACTCACGGCCAACACCAGTGACGTTTTTCTGAACCGGTCCTGGGAGTCGCCTAGGTCGAATTAGCCTCAAAATGAGTACCTAGTCTTCTTCTTCTTTGCGATTCTTCGAAGCACGATGGCTAGCTTCTGGACATCACCTAGTGCGGTGCATAAACATTGCCACTAGCGAGACAAAGGCGGCCGGGGGGCGTGGTGCTGGTCACGCACTTCCTCGTGTGCCGTGTCGACCTTCATAGGTGCTCACTAACTTCACTTGACTCTAAAGGCTGTCAAGGTTAACGCGATTCGGGGGATCTTTGTCTTTGAGTGGATGGGTAGGCACCCGAGCCGGGATTCGAACGCGGGCTTTTCTTGCTGTGAGACGGACACGCGCGTGCAAACCACACAAAGCAAGCAAATACCCCCCCCCCAGTGAAGTTAACACCCCCGTTAAAGAAGGACATGAGAACATAAAGGTATCCTAGACGCCAACAGAAAGCATACAGAACAAACTCTACAAGGAAGTCGCTATGCAGGCCGCAGGTATGCCTTGGCTACAGGCCACCATTAGTTGTCTCTGCAAGACACAAACATCTTACAGATCTGAATTCTGACGTAGGTTTTCACGGCTCGGTTCATGATGGGTGCGCTTCAGAGCTGTGCTTTCTGGATAGCCGTGTCGAGCGTTCTCCCTCTCTCGCTCGCGACGTGTCGCCTGCCAACGCCTGCTGATGTTTCCAACGTGGGAGGCGAAAGGTCGCGAGGGAGAGAGGGACGACACACACGGCTGTCATTAAAGAACAGCTCTGAAGAGCAACCATCAATTATTATATGTTACGTAATCCGGTTTCCTCCCACAGTCCAAAGAAATGCTGCTGCATCGGTTAATTAGCCCGCGGACTAAATTGCTCCCGGTGCCCTGTGATGGACTGGCGTTCCGTCATAAGTATAGGCCTACCTTGCGCCCTGTATTTGCCGGGAGAGGCTCTGGCTCACCACGACCCTGTACAGGATTAGGCGATTTATGAAAATGAACGGACATTTTTTTTCACACCAGCAATGCCATCATGTGGATCGTTTGTTTTTGTGGGAAGCCGGGTTCAGGTTTGTGGGGACTGCGATGTGGTGTGGCCCCTTGACCCTACAGTTTGTTTAGGCCATACGGGGGGGTCTTTGGCGTAAACGTGTGGCCCTCTCTGGGAAATCACGTGATTCTTTCTGGAAATCCCCTGGCAGGAGTGTGTGTGTTTGTCTGTGGCGTACAACGTCCCGCAGATCCATCTCTCCTCCTGTCACGTCTTGCTTCATCCTCGTATCTCCCCGCTGCTTCCCGCCCGCATAACGTGGCACGTTTTCCCTGCAAGCTGCACGCAACCTTTACACTGCCCTCCTCCCCTGCTCTGCATCTCTCCCTCCCATCGCTGTTTACCTGCGCCATCCATCATCACCCTCAACCCTTCCCGCTTCTCTGCTCTTCACCTCGTCACCCCCCACAACCTCCACCCATCCCCCTCACCTCCACTCTCCCCTCACCTGCACACCCCCTCACCTGTACCCCCCCCCTCCCTACCTTTACCTGCGGCCGCCATGTCGCCCCGCGCCGACCGCACGTCCTCCGCTCAGCCCTGGGTTCGGGTGTAAACCCGGCGCCCTGGGGACACCGAGGCAGGGCTCGGTATTTACTTTAACAAGTTGCGAGCGTTCGCTGAGGCAATGCAAGTCCATTGTGTGGTCAACGACTACGGTGCTGTGTACTCGTGTCGTTCTCTCTGCAGCTTTGTGCAGCGCTTTGTGACCCTCGGGTGAAAGGCGCTATATAAATGCTATTATTATTATTATTATTGCTCTTAAGAGCTGTTTTTTCGGGATAGACGTGTCACTGAGCGCCTTCCCTCTCTCCCTTGCGACGTTTCGCCTCCCACGTTGTAAGCTTCATCAGTCAGTTTTTAACGCAAGCCTGATTGATGATGCTTCCACCGTGGGAGGCTAAACGTCGCGAGGGAGTTTGTTGTGTCGCAGCAGTCCTGTAAAGAGCTTGCAAGCTCACTGGGTATTTTTCTGCTGTAATAATAACCATCTATCTAGTGCTGCTGTGGATGCTAATTGTTTACCCGAGAAAGCCTGGCGCTAAGTCTCAAGACACTTTTTCAACTGTGGTTCTGCATTACGGGCGTGTGGCGCGCACACTGTAATGGGCGTTTGGCATGTTGTGAGGAAACGAGAGAAACCCCCCTAAACATGAGGAAATACTGGTTCTACAGAGACAGGCTCACGACGCCGCATGCCTTGGCCAGGCCGCATCACATTCCAATGGTATTGGGAACAATACTTATTCCAAGTGATTTACCAACCCCGGTACGTTTGTACTTAAGTTGGAAGGAGCCCTTGAGCGATGTCGCTGTGATGGTTGCTCTTCAGAGCTGTTCTTTCGGGATAGCCGTGTCGAGCGATCTCCCTCTCCCTCTCGCGACGTTTCGGCTCCCACGTTGGAAGCTTCGTCAGGCGTTATATGATGCTTCCGACATTCGACACGGCTGATGATGCCTGAAAATAACAGCTCTGAAAAGCAACCGTCATGAGACGGGCCGTGAAAACCTACGTCACTACGATGTAGCTATTTTTAACAGTTGTCCAGCGGGGAGGGGTAAACAAGTTACAACATCTCAGGGAACGGCGGGGAAATTTAGCCAGGACAATTAAGCTAGGCAGCATGTCTTTGGACTGTGGGAGGAATCCGGGGTGACCGGCGAAAACCCACGCGGACACGGGGAGAACATGCAAACTCCACACAGAAAGACACCCGAGCCGGGATTCGACTCACCGCGCCACCGTATCGCCCTCCGTGAGATTCCATAAAAAAAGAAGAAAAAAAACGTTAATGAAAACTGAAAAACCACACCAACAATATTTTTTGTCACAAACGCCAATCGTTCTCAGCGATGTAATGTTTTTTGATTACTCGCTGCCGCTCAGTCGTTCTTGGTAACGAGCTTATCGAAATCCCAGTAGGACCATTGCTGAAAACCAGGGACTTTATTTCGTGATTACATTGTTGTTGAAAACACACACACACAACACACATGTTTAACGAAAACTAATATCAAGCGGTGACCGTTCTCAGGAATTCTGTTAGTTTCTCGCCGCGCAAGTTTACCGGTTATCGAGCGCACGAGGGTTTCATGAGGTCACCCCCGGGTATGTAAATGCACGCGGTTGTGAGTTTGAGTGGCTATCGCGATGGAAAACCGACCGCCGGCCGCAAGCCGTTCTGTCTCACGAGATTACGTCGTGGTTCCAAGCAGGGTGGTCCAGATGTATCGTGACCCCTCGTGTTAAATTCTCAAAAGCGATTAATGCTGTGTATACAATTTGGCGTGTGGTGTAATGTAAGCGATATATAAATGACACGTATGAGCGTTCTACTGATGTAGGTTTGTGACGGCTCGATGTGTGAGAATTGCTCTCCACAGCTGAGCGTTCGGTATAGCCGTGTAGCTGAGCGTTGAGACGCCTGAGGATGCCTCCAACGTGGGAGGCGTAACGTCGCAAAGGATAGATGGGGAGAACTCGATACGGCTATCCCGAAAGAACAGCTCTGAAGAGCAACCGTCATGAATCGAGCCGTGGAAACCTACATCAGTACGGTCGGCACGATGGCGCAGTGGGAAGCGCTGCTGCCTCACAGCAAGAATTTCCCGGGTTCGAATCCCGGCTCGGGCGCCTTTCTGTGTGGAGTTTGTGTGTTCTCCGGTCTCCTCCCACGAGTTAAAAAAAAAACCTCATTAATTATTTGGCCGATAACATCACAATATATAGGAAGCAGTGTGTGGCAATATGGCGCCTGGCTGCCTCCTCCACCTCTCTGCGCTTTCCTCGCTCCTCTGAGTCCTTCTCTCGTCGAATGAATTATCTACGACACTGAATGAATATGTGCGCGTTACAAATGTAACCATTAAATTAAATTTAAATCAGTAAACAAAACATATACCTATATCTATCCGTACACACCGTGTGGCCGCGCCCGCACAGGTCGCAACGGAAATCGAGCTGCTGCAACTCTTCCTGCAGCCACACGCTTATCAGCCGGGAGGAGGCAGGAAACCCTCCAGCTCTCTGCGTCAAGCCAGCATGTTTCAGCTGGCAGCTGTGTTGCCCTGAAACAGGATGTGCGACTTCTTGAGAAGCCCTCTGGTGGAAAACTAAAGCCCGCAATTCCTGGGCACGTTTTCACTTCCTCCGCCACCCCCCCCCCAACCCACCGCCCTCCTCGGTTTGATTCCCACGATCGTGAGCAAGTTATATCGCCGCCGCACGGACTGAGCTGGGGCGGCACGGTGGCATAGTGAGGAGCGCTGCCGCCTCACAGCAAGAAAGTCCCGGGTTCGAATCTCGGCTCGGCTGCCTTTCTGTGTGGAGTTTGCGTGTTCTCCCCGTGTCCGCGTGGGTTTTCGCCGGGCACTCCGGTTTCCACCCACCGTACAAAGACATGCTGCCAGGTTAATTGGCCTACTGAGAAAATTTGTCCAGGCGCCCTGCAATGGACTGGCGTCCCATCCTCGGTGTTCCCTTGCCTTGCACCCTGTGTCTGCCGGGATAGGCTCCGGCTCACCGCGACCCTGTACAGGATTAAGCGGTTTCTGAAAATTGATGGGTGGACGGACTGAGCTACAGGATCACGCCGCCCATGAGTGGCTTCCCATAATTCGGTCGAATTAGCAGAATACCCGCCCCACGGGTGATCTTGTTCCAAACGTCCATCCATCCATTCTCAGAAACCGCTTAATCCTGTACAGGGTCGCGGTGAGCCGGAATTTATCCCGGCAGACACAGGGCGCAAGGCAGGGCTCTGTCCACGATGGGACGCCATTCCATTACAGGTCACCTGGGGCAATTTAGTCCTCAGGCCAATTAACCTATGCAGCAGCATGTCTTTGGACCGTGGGAGGAAACAGGAGTGCCCGGCGAAAACCCACACGGGGAGAACATGCACACTGCACGCAGAAAGGCACCCGAGCCGTGATACGAACCCGGGGCCTTCTCGTTGTGAGACGGCAGCGCTACTCACCGCGCCACCGTGCTGAAACGTTTATACAATTTAAACATTAAAATTCACACTTTTGCACCAGTACCACCATCAAGCCTCTTAAGCCACTCTTCCGCCTTTAATCCAGTAAGAAATCCGGGTAAAATCAGTCATGCCGGCAGCAGAAAACGTCATCAGCAAGGGACGTCAGGAGGACGTTGTTACACGCTTGGGACAACATGGCCCGTAGGGCGGGCACTCTGCTAGTGACACTAATAACCACTGTAGTCCGTGCGGGAACACCAGGGGTCAGCGTGAGTCACGGACTTCGTGTCAGGTCGCTGTTTATAACACGGTCGCTACGTGGCCTCCCTGTCATCGCCAGTCATCGTGGACCCGTGGCACTGATTCGACAGATATTCTCTATCCTTCATCTGGACCGTTTGAGAAGTCCCTTATTCATCACGAGTTTGACATTCTACTCCTGCCTACGATGATATGAGGGCGACACTTTTTTTTAGGGGAATATTTGGTTTTTATCGTGGCTTTGCATTTGTTTTTCCTTTTCAGAGCTGCAGTTTGTAACATGCAGTAACTATGCAAATAAAGCCGAATTGATTTCCAGATTCAGATGGCTGTGTAGCCCACTCGTTGTGGTGTGCTTCGGAGCCAGGCTGCCAGTGGGGTAGGCGCGGCAGTGAGCAGCGCTGCCGCCTCACAGGGTCGCGGTGAGCCGGAGCCTATCCCGGCAGACACAGGGCGCAAGGCAGTGGGACACCGAGGATGGGACGCCAGTCCATCGCAGGGCGCCTGGGAAAATTTAGTCAGTATGCCAATTAACCTGGCAGCATGTCTTTGGACGGTGGGAGGAAACCGGAGTGCCCGGCGACACCCCACGCGGACACGGGGAGAACATGCAAACTCCACACAGAAAGGCCCCCGAGCCGAGATTCGAACCCGGGAACTTCTTGCTGTGAGGCGGCAGCGCTACTAAAGGCGCCACCCTGCCGCCCCTCTGATATTATATATAGATGTTTATTATAAGGCTGAATTGTTGACGAATAGACGTAAACAGTATTACGATATCCTGCGGTTTTGTAAAGTGTACCTCTCTCCAATGTATTTAGATAGACGATAGACGTTTATTATTACAGCAGAAAATACCGTCAGAGGTGACGCGCCGATACACCATCTGTGCTCGGCACCGTGCCAACTGGCTCCGTTTTATTACCCCCTCGTTGTTGTGAGCGTAGCTCCTCCGCCACCGTGCCGCCCCACGTTACAAACCGTACAATTCATTACAACCTGAATACGATTGCTGCTTCTTTATGTTGCGGCCTTCCGACGGGCGTGGGTGGTCTGACAGACGAGCCCAGCTGCCAGCTCACACGTGGGAGCCGCAGAATGATCTCTCTCGCAGCCTGACAGAAACGACCCGTGCCGCCTTGGCAAATGCCTACGGACGCGAGGGTGGCAACCAGTTGTGTCCCTGCCACATCACCTCGGGTTACCCGAGGTCACCCCCGGGCAAGTGCGTCCCATCCGCGGGTGTTGCGAGTGTGGCGACACCCGCACTTTCACAGAAACATGATTCCATCCCCCCCCCACTTTTTCCTGCAACACCCGCGGCTGCGACGCGCCTGCCCCCGGGGGGTCACGCGAGGTTACGCGCGAATAACGGAAGGAAGAAAAGGGAAATAGTTGAGGAGAGGGCTTTCTGTTTGGTTTGTGTGTTCTTTCTCTCTCTACCCTTGCTCTGCGTGGGTTTCCTCCGGGTTCTCCGGTTTCCTCCTGCAACTAACAAAACACTCGTTAATTAATTGGTCGCTACCATCGTTAACATATATGACGTGGTTTCTAGCAGGTTGGCGCCGGCTGACCGCACGGCTTACTTCCCCATGTGAAGAGCCAGTATTACAGATAGGATTCAGAGGCCGAGCTGAAAGACAACGATGTCCAGAGGCTGACCATCGCGCTTCGAGGAATCGCAAAGAAGAAGAAGTGTTAAAGATAGGAGCCAGTGTTAGAGATAGAGCTTGCAAGCTCACTGGGGGATTTTCTGCTGTAATAATAAACATCTCTCTATCTGTGTCTGCCGGGATAGGCTTCGGTCGCTTACTACCCTGATTAGGATTAAGCGGGGACTGAGAATAATAATAATAATAGCATTTATATAGCGCCTTTCACCCGAGGATCACAAAGCGCTGCACAAAGCTGCGGAGAGAACGACATGTGAACAACGACAGAGCACGGAAAATCAGCAACACATTTTTTTGGGGTTTTTATTTTAAAATCCGAGCTGTTGAGAGAACAGCATATCAACAACGGAGAGACAGAAAACTGAGAGTCAAGCGATAGCAATGAATTATAAGACATAGGACACTCTGTCAGATGATGTTGCTCGACTGACCTTGTGTATATGTTACCTGCGTCACCGCCTAAAGTACAAAGGGAGTTACACAATATGAGAATGTCATCCTGGGGTCTTATGTGACGTAAAACTAACATCAATTAAATTATATTCTTGTCCCTTTGGGCGACATTGTTGATAGAATCGCGTATTTAATATTTTCCGTTTTGTGAATCACCGATTGTTTCAGCAGTTTTACTAATGGGCCAAGAGGGGAGAACACATATACACACACAGGTTCCACATGTGCTAGGCAAAATAATATATTGAGCTTTTATCAAGAATTTCTTAAGGTGTGTCAGAGTACTTTTAACAAAACACATAGTACAGTTCTTTTGTTTTTGAAGTAACCTTTAATGCGCTGACTGTCCAATGATTGAGAGCTGCGTGACGCCAAGGTATAACATCAAACCGAGACTGGAAAAACGGAATTGTGAAGTAGACAATTTCACGTTTAACGAAATTGCGTATATTTCATAGACGCTTTGACAATTCACAGACGTCAAGATACTTTGAGTGACAAGACAGAGTGTGAGTTAGCTATCCATCCATCCATTGTCAGAAACCGCTTAATCCTGTACAGGGTTAGAGCCGGAGCCTATCCCGGCAGACACAGGGCGCACTGCGTGACTGAATCCGTATTAATTAAGTATGTAGAGCACCACGTATCTATTGTCAATCAACAACTGTTCGCGTTGTGTATAAAAACGCTGAGTGAGCAGTGTTACCTTACCAACACAGGTGTGTACACTCCACACAGAACACAAACAACACGGTCCTCTGCAAAACATTGAACATTCTCATAGTGTAAGAGGCCTTACCAATCACCTGTGAAGACAGTTATAAATAATAATAATAATAGCGTTTTATATAGCGCCTTTCACCCGAGGATCACAACGCGCTGCACAAGGGCCGCGAAGAGAACGGCATGTCAACAATGAAATAAAAAACCAACCAATAAAAACCAAAGGAAGAAAACAAATTAAATGATTAAGGCTGTGTCCCCTAAGATGTCCGTCAAATACAGGGGTTGAGCGTCACGCCTGGGAATAGCTGACCCAATACAGGCCGCACCAGTTACATGATTCGCTGCTGAGTGTATTTGCTTGTTGCACCAAGATTGGCTCAACTTCATTCGCAGATTACATAAATAGTGCATAGACGCGTCAGCAGTATGCATGTCAACATCAACCCGTCAACGTCTCAGATGGTGGTTTGTCTCTGTAATGGGCGCCAAGTGGGCTGAGGTGACTTAGGATTAGATCAGCCGCCGTCTGTTTACGATATCTGATCACGATTGGCCACCAGACAAGATAACTCGGCAGACGATACGCCTGTTCTCCGAGTAAAAAAAAAACAAATGCGCCATTGTTTAACGTCCCATCAACCGCATAGATAGCTAGAGGTATATGCCAACACTGGGGTCTGAGAGAAACGGAATTTCGATCCTGGATATGTCCTGTACATATGACAGGCTTGACAATAAAGTTGAATTGAATTGAATGTTATTGATGTAGGTTTTCACGGCTCTATTGGTGATGGTTGCTTTTCAGGGCTGTTCTTGCGGGATAGTCGTATAACTGAGCGCTCTCCCCATGTGAAGAAATCATTACCGATTTTTTTTTGCAACAAAAATAATAATAACAATTAATAATTTTACGTTTATAACGCGCACATATTAATTCAATGTCGAAGGTACTCATTCGAGGAGAGAACGAGGCGCGGATGTTACCACCGCGGATGTTTCAAAAAATAATCGAAGCATTTAAAATAACAGGTGAGCCTGTACCTACGTAAACTTTTGGTACTATTTTGTAGATGGCGCCACTCGGCCTGAAGTAAGCCGATACCTTACCCCCTCCTAACCCGCTCACAATCCCTGCAAATCGGCAGTCACAGCAACGGCTTGACATTGCGATCGGATGTCCGTCGTTAAGTGGCTCCATGCGATTCGCCTGCAATGCCGTCTAACAGGTTTTTGTTGCCCCATTGTGGCAATCGGGCATTGTCGTGTCGTGAAAAGGCTCGCGTTATTAAAATAGGTGTTGTATTATTAGAACACAAGCCTATCCCCCGCCCCCTTAATTTGGCCAATTAATGATTGAAGGTCATCATCAAATATAAACACAGGCTTTCTGCGGCCAAGCCAGCCCAATACGGCCGCGTCGTGGCTTATGTAAGACGTAAAAACTGGCAAGACAGGCACCCGAGTGGCTTTCCATGGAATTGGTGACATTCCATCTGCTCACTCTAATGTTTGTTTAGGGTTTCGCGGTGCCTCTGTTGGCGAATGGAAATCCGAGTATTGCACATCTGATATGCTCTAAACGACAGGGCCCCGTATTGTAAAGAGAGAGGGGGTCGGAATTTCACTGTTATGTCGAAATCGGTCCAGAGTTTGCGTGTCTTGAATCCATCCATCCATTGTCAGAAACCGCTTAATCCTGTACAGTGTACAGGATTGCGATGAGCTGCAGCCTATCCCGGCAGACACAGGGCGCAAGGCAGGGCTACACTCAGGATGGGTTACATAGAGACCCATAGAGTTGCACAGACATCTATAGAGTTACACGGAGTCTTATATAACGCAGCCAAAGACCGTGGCGGTTTTTACAGGATATAAATGTGCAAGCTAAGAGAAATAACACGTGATATTACGTGAAATAAACGTTTATTCGTGTTAATTGTACTGCAGAGAGACGTGGAATGGCACCGCCAGAGCCAAGAGCAATGTAAATATTATAAAACGATGTTTAATTATTATCAGAAACATACTTTATAAATGAACGATTTATAACGCAGCGTACAAATAAAATCTAAAGGCTGTTGTTGCAAGGCCAACGCACAACGCAAACTCACATTATTTTCCAGGATACATCGTAAAACATAATAATTGCTTATATAATAATAACACGTACGAGGTATAACTCGTGGCACGTATTCATTCAATTTCGGAGAGATAACGACTCAGAGGTGCGAGGAAACTGCAGAGAGGCAGGGAGGGGGAAGGCAGCCACGCGGTTAGTCGGTGCCAACATATTGCCAGACACTGCGTCCTATATGATGTTATCGGCCAACTAAATAATGAGTATTTTTTTAGTTGTGGGAGGAAACCGGAGAACCCACGCAGAACAGAGGAAGAGAACACACAAACAGAAAGGCGCCCGAGGTGGGAATCGAATCGCCTTGAGCAGGAATTTCTTTCCGTGACGCAGTGGTAACATCTACTATTCTACTCAATGCTGTTGGTTCAGGGTCAACACTCAACCTGCAATAAACGTAAGTTTACTTTCCAGCCTACGTACAGTATATACAGTATATGCGTCTGTATTAATGTAGGTTTTCACGGCTCGATTCCTGATGGTTGCTCTCGAGATCTGTTCTTTCGGGATAGCCGTGTCGAGCGCCTCCCACGTTGGATGATGCTTCCAACGTTGGATGAAGCTTCCAACGTGGGAGGCGAAACGTCGCGCGAGAAAGAGACAGGGAGATCGCTCGACACGGCTATCCCGAAAGAACAGCTGTGAAAAGCAACCATTATCTGTAATTTTGGCAGCAATTGTCTACTAAAAAAGCTGTCTGGTGTTTGGCCAATAAGTTTGAAGGACAATGCATTATCGTAGCATTCATTTGCATGTTTTTTTTTGCCACAAGCATGTGTGGCTGCTTGCAAACTGGAACCTTTGCGAAAAGGTGTCCATTTAGTGTTTAAACACTTTTTCTCGTTGCCGGAAAGGGTTAAACCTCGTATATGCTACATCATCTGTATGGTGCCCATACACATCAATAAGTGGGCCACAACTATATCAAACCTGCTTGTCTCCGCACGTCATGGCATTGCAACACACACCGGCACACTGTCAGTCCTTCGTCTTTGCGATCCTTCGAAGCACGATGGTCGGCCTCTGGACATCGTTGTCTTTGCAGAGACAGGACATACCTCGTAGCGGCAATTTATTAAATGGCTCTGAGCATTAACCTGTCAAAAACCAACGACCGTTGTTACTATTTTTGTGCTACCTCTTTGACTATGCGTGATGGCCGGGCGTGTTGCTTGTCACCCCCCGAAGACAAAGACAAAGATCCCCCGTATAGCCTTATCAGACTGTTGGGGCAGGTGCCGTTAGCGAGCACCTATAAAGGTCGACACGGCACACGAGGGGGTGGGTGACGAGCACCACGCCCGGCCGCCTTTGTCTCCCTAGTAGCGATGTTTACACACCGCACTAGGTACTCAATTGAGGCTGAGTCGACCTAGGGGAGGCCCAGGACCGGTTCAGAAAATCGTCACTGGTGTTGGCCGTGAGCGGGTCGCCAGATTTGTAGCCCAGCATAGCGCTAACCACTGGGCCACCGCTCCTCACCCCCCACACACACACAGCGTGTGCCGTGCCGGAAATTGTAGGTGCGACTCTTTAGCAGCACTTAACCCTACGTTATGTCAAGGCTATACGGAGGATCTTTGTCTTTGTGTGTGAGTGGCTATGTCTTTAGCCCTGGGGAACTCTTTGACTATGCGTGATGGCCGGGCGTGTTGCTGGGTTGCTAGGTTCCCCCAGGGCTAAAGACATAGCCACTTGAGAGTGACCCTCCTGCAACTGGCATGGGAATCCCACCTGCTGAAGACTTCCCTCCTGGCTCAGCTGCACCATGGATTCAGTGGAAGACACTCAACCGCCTGAGAACTAGAACGGGACGATCAAAATATGCTTTGGTCAGATGGGGCTACAAGACCGGCCCAACCACCTGCGAATGTGGAGAAGCAGACCATACTATGGAACACTGCCTTGTCTGTGCTCTACTACCCAACCTCTGCAGCTCAAAATACCTTGCGGAGTTCAATGAAAATGCAAGGGGCTGTGTAAGAAAATGGGAAACTGTAATTTGACCATCGCGCTTCGAAGAATCGCAAAGAAGAAGAAGGGGAACCCAGGCACTTGGAGCCCCTCCCCCCCCCCGCTTTCTCAAGCGACATTCGTGTACTATTGATTTGCATATATCTTGTGTCGCAGGAGTCCCGTAAAGAGCTTGCAAGCTCACTGGGTATTTTTTTCTTCTGTAATAACAAACATATCTATCTATCTAATGATTTGATCAACTCATTACATCACTTGCTATCCACCCATTGTCAGAAACCACTTAATCATGTACAGGGTCACGGCGAGCCGGAGCCTATCCCGGCAGACACAGGACGCAAGGCAGGGTTACACCCAGGATGTCCATGACATGGGCACGGGGTGGTGGAGGGGATATTTATTCCGCAGGCCTATTAACCTATGCAGCAGCATGCCCATTGGCCTGTGGGAGGAAACCGGGAGTGCCCGGCGAAAACCCACGCGGACACGGAACGTGGGGAGAGACAACGTGCAGACTCCACAACAGAATGTAACAACCTTAACGTGCCGGCGAGTGGCCAAGATCTATTAATAATTATAATAATTTCCATTTATATAGCGCCTTTCACCCGAGGGTCACAAAGCGCTGCACAAGGGCCGCGAAGAGGACGGCGTGTCAACAACGAAAGCAAAACAACCCAACTATTCATTAACATCTGCTCCGTTCCACCTCGCCTGAAGGCACTGCGTTTGTCGGTCGTTTCTGCCATTCATTAAGCTGCTAGGGAACGCTCGACACGGCTCATAGAGATACATAGAGACTAGAGCAATATTTTTGTCAGGTGTGGCCAGCCTACTTTATTTCAGCTCGAGGGCTTGGTTGATTTGTTGTGGTTTTTTTTCCTCCTCCGGCTGGGAATTTCCCAGGTGAGCATGTGACCGACGTCCGGCCGAGCGGTGACTGGCTGAGGTTGTTTAAACTGTTTCCGGAAAAAAAACGTATGCAAATTATACGCAGAGCCCTAATATGGGCACGAGGCGGAATGGTTGGGTGTGGATGGTGATGGTTGCGTTGGAGGCAGCCGCGCACAGCCCCCTCCAACAACAACAACGGAAGGGCGGAGGAACGACGGCTCACAACAGCGCGAGCCGACCGCCGGGCGGATAAAGTTTCGGTAATCTGTCACGGTAGGGAGCCACAGGTGGTCACCCCCAGCCAAACACATCTCAGTCAGGCAGCACGTGGCACCTGGGTCTCAGCGTGGCCTCAAGGTGCAACCTGGCCTGGCACACGCACCGTGATGACGTCCGAGCCACTTAGTGGCGAACGGCGGTTCTTGTTGTTGGTGGTGTAGTGATGTAGGTCTTCACGGCTCGATTCATGATGGTTGCTTTTCAAAGCTGCCCTTTCGGGATAGGCGTGTCACTTAGCGCTCTCCCCCCCTCTCTCTCTTTTGCAGTGTTTTGACTCCCACGTTGGAGGCATCCTCATGCGTTGAGTGTGAGGTTGAATGCGTTGTGTCACTATATATCCTGTGTTTTTCGTGGTGCGTAATAAAGGGTGGGACTTTCTATCCATGAAGTTGAAGGATGGTGGTGATCGGGTGGATGGTGGGGAGCGGAAGTGTAGGTAGGTGGCTATCGAGCTGATCTACTAAGTCAGTGTTTATTTAAGCAACGTTGAGCTATGTAGCTGAATAGGCATGAATACAAAGATATTAAACAGATGAGATATTTGTACATACCGAGTTCGAGTGCCGCCCACGGCTTACACCAGGGACGAGTTTCTGAACACGTGCCGGGCCTCCCCTAGGTCGACTCAGCCTTAAATAATAACATCATAGTAACAATGTTCTAATTTTTTTACGAAACAATAATTTACACAAACATCTCAAAGCGATGTGTAAAACATAGCAACTAGGGAGACAAAGGCGGCCGGTTGTGGTACTAGCCATCCACCCCCTCGTGCTTTGCGTCTGCCTTCCTAGGTGCTACTCGTTTACCGCTCTTGACCCTACAGTCGGTTAAGACTATACGGGGGGGACCTTTGTCTTTATGTCTCATAGATGCTACTCGCTGACAGCACTCGCCCCTATAATATTTTCGGCTATACGGGGGATCTTTGTCTTTGTGTCTCATAGCTGCCGCTCGCTGAGAGCACTTGACCCTACAGTCTGTTAAGGTTACACGGGGGATCTTTGTCTTTGGGGCGCTGGGAGGCAAGGAGCTGGCATGTTGACAGCATGTCATAAGTCTGGTTTGTCCAGTTGCTGCTGAGCTTGTTTTGGCACATAATGGCTAGCAATTTATAAAAGCTCTCTGGCAATGCACGTTAATCTTTCAACCGCCAACATTCCATCCATCCATTTGTCAGAGACTGATTAAGCCTGGGGGGTGGCACGGTGGCGTAGTGGGTAGCGCCTCCGCCTCACAGCAAGAAGGTCCCGGGTTCGAATCTCGGCTCGGGGTCCCTTTCTGTGTGGAGTTTGCATGTTCTCCACCGTGTCCGCGTGGGTTTTCGCCGGGCACTCCGGTTTCCTCCCACCGTCCAAAGACATGCTGCCAGGTTAATTGGCGTACTGACTAAATTTCCCCAGGCGCCCTGCGATGGACTGGCGTCCCATCCTTGGTGTTCCCCTGCCTTGCGCCCTGTGTCTGCCGGGATAGGCTCCGGCTCACCGCGACCTGATTAAGCCTGCACAGGGTCGCGGTGAGAGGTAGTGTTACACCCAGGATGGGACGCCAGTCCATCACAGGGCACCGTGGGGCGATTTAGTAGGTGGGAGGAAACCGGAGTGCCCGGCGAAAACCCACGCGGACACGGTGGAGAACATGCAAACTCCACACAGAAAGGCACCCGAGCCGAGATTCGAACGCGGGAACCTTCTCGCTGTGAGGCGGCAGCGATACCCACTCACGACGCCACCGAACGCCTTAAACTGAATTACAACTCAACATTGGCCACCTGCGCGGCCAGAGCAGCAGGGAGAGAGCCTCAGGGTCAAAGTCTCGGTTTACAGCCTCTCCCCGCCACGGGGCCTTATCTCTGTGTCGTGGCAACTCCTCGTTATTGAGGGCGCACAGGTGCGTGTGTGTGCTGTTTACTCTCCCCGGGGTTGTGACCTAAGGCCATTAACCGGCTGAAAAACACAGTTTTCTCGACTTGACTGTGTTGCGGTGGCCTCAAAGCGCACCTGGCCTGGCACAAGCGCCGTGGTGAGATGATACTGGACAGATGGACGTTCTAAACATGGATGCAATCTGTACTGATGTAGCTTTTCACGGCTTGATGTGTGAATAAGAGAGCAGCAGGAACACTCGACACGGCCGTCCTGAAAGAGCAGCTATGGAGAGCAATCCTCATGGCTGCAATCTATTGAAAAAGGGATTTTATAAGAAATTAACAATTTACTTTAATTTCAGTTATCATGTTTGCTCAACGCGGCATTAGTAAGCGTGAACATTCATCTCACGCGACTTGAGATAAAGTGACCGGTCTCAAATCGCTACCGCCGATTCATAATCGGCAACGCTCGATGGATTTCGAATTTTCTCGCTTTATCCAGAGAATGATTACCGGAAAAATGAAATAATCGCTGTTGCCTATTTGCATAATTATTTCGTTGAAAAATCTGCTTCTCTGCGATAATGACCTTTAGCGGCAATGGGGTGCTTGCGACTGGGAGATTCTCAAGACTTTAGAGCGCGGCTGTTCTCAAACGGATTACACTTGTATTAATAATAATAGCATTTTTAGAGCGCCTTTCACCCGAGGGTCACAAAGCGCTGCACAAGGGCCGCGAAGAGAACGGCATGTCAACAATTAAAAAAAAGGAACAATTTTAATGATTAAGGCTGATTCGAATATACTGAAAGGTCGTGAAACTGGCAATCTTAAGAGCGGCAAAAATCTGCCAGCGTCCCCTAAGATGGCCGTCACTTCCTTATTGATGCAGGTTTCCCCCGTGTCTTGTGATGGACTAGCGACCTATCATGGGTATAGCCCTGCCTTACGCCCTGTGTCTGCCGGGATGGGCTCTGGCTCACTGTGACCCTGTACATACAGGAATAAGCGGTTTCTGATAATGAGATGAGATTGCAGCGCTTTGTGACCCTCGGGTGAAAGGCGCTATATAAAACGCTATTATTATGTAGGTTTCCATTGATCGATGTGTGCCAGTTGTTCGAGCGTTGCTCGACACGGCTATCGCGAAAGAGCAGCTCTTACGAGATAAACCAGCCTCCCCCTGCACCTTTGACAAACCACCACAACGATCGTTGCTCTTCACAGCTGTACTTTTGGGATAGCCGTGTCGAGCGATCTCCCACTCGGCTATCCCGAAAGAACAGCTTTGAAGAGCACCCATCATGAATCGAGCCGTGAAAACCTACACTCTTACGAACAAAACACCGGCAAGAAAAAATAACTTAAAAGCAGAAGTTGAAAGAAGCAAACTGATGTAATTAATGTGTAACTCCGTGGGTATTTCAGCAGCAGTGTTATTACAAATTCCAACCTTGAGGTTAAATTAGATTAACCGGCTATAAATACTCTCCGGTAAACCCTGTGACCTGACTGGTGCCTGGGTAAGTCGCTGTTGTTTTGACTTTAAAAGTTTGATGTCAGATTTATAAAAACAATTTTTTTATCAACTACTCTTTTCCACGTTCGAGAAATATTGAGTATTTGACAAAGTGTTTTAAGTGGCACGGTGGTGTAGCGGTGAGTAGCGCTGCTTCCTCACAGCAAGAAGGTCCCGGGTTCGAATCCCCGGCTCGGGTGCCTTTCTGTGTGTCGTTTGCATGTTCACCCCGTGTCAGCCTGGGTTTTCGCCGGGCACTCCGGCTTCCTCCCACAATCCAAAGACATGCTGCATAGGTTAATTGCCGACGGTGCCCTGTGATGGACAGGCGTCCCATCATGGGTGTAACCCTGCCGTGCGCCCTGTGTTTGCCGGGCCAGGCTCCGGGTTTATCACGACCCTGTAGGGGGGTCAAGGTAGAAGCGTTCACGTCGCGATCCCTGTCAGGTAATACTTGGTATTGCCTGCGAATTCTACCAAACACTTCGAGGCCGAGCTGAAAGACAACGATGTCCAGAGGCTAACCATCGTGCTTCGAAGAATCGCAAAGAAGAAGAAGACGACCCTGTACAGGATTTAAAAAAAAACACAAGACTCTTCTACAAGTCCCATCAGCTACGCAGTTTTCTGGGAGCAAATCTTTTTCAGCAACGCTGAACAGAACTGGGGGGGGGCGGTTCCAAACAACTAACGATGAGCAGACCTTCCGACTAAGTCAACCTTAGATTATTTTATGCAAGCAAACTCTGGACAATCGTATCGGTTCACATCATAAACCGTGCTATTTATCGGGTTGCAGCAGCAGCATCTATCACGGTGTTCTCCCGTGGCTATGCTATACGGCCGTGTCAAGGTCGGTTCCATGTGACATTCCAGGCCCCGGCTGGGCACTCGAGTGGTTATGCGCATTCCCAATCAACCGCAGTGACGTACGTGCGTTGTCAGAAAGCCAATTAGTCGATAAATCACCTCCGCCCCACAGGTGTGACTTCTTCGCGGCGAACCGGTGAGCACACGTGTCAGGGGCGTTTGGCCCCGTGACTAAGACTCACAGAATGCATGAGATCGGCTGCTGCTGTCAACGGGCATCACTTGTCAGAGAGACAGACAGATGTTTATCATTGCAGCATACAAAATAGGCAGTGAGCTTGTCTGGCTTTGGAAGCGGGATTCCTGCGATACAATCAACGTAGAAATTAACCAACCGTAAACAATTTATACAAACGGAAAGTAATGCAGGGCGGCACCGTGGCGCAGTGAGTAGCGCTGCCGCCTCACAGCAAGAAGGGCCAGAGTTTGAATCCCGGCTCGGGTGCCTTTCTGTGTGGAGTTTGCATGTTCTCTCCCCCCGTTCCAGCGTCGGTTTTCGCCGGGCACTCCGGTTTCCTCCCACAATACAAAGACATGCTGCTGTTATAGGTTAATTGGCCTGCTAACTAAATTTCCCCCGATGCCCCGTGATGGACTGGCGTCCCGTCCTGGGTATAGCCCTGCCTTGCGCCCTGTGTCTGCTGTGATAGGTTCCGGCTCACCGCGACCCTGTACAAGTGTACAGGATTAATCAGAGAATGATGATGATGATGATGAAGGTAATACATCTCAGGCATGCAGAATCGTATACAAAGCATCAGCATGGCCTTGTCACCGCGACATCCACACAGGTCACCCACAGCAAAAATAATAATAGCATTTAAAGAGCGCCTTTCACCCGAAGTTCACAATGCGCTGCACAGGGCTGCGGAGAGAACGACATGTCAACAACGACAGAGAACGGAAACTCAGCATCACCACTCCACAACATTCGTACAGGTTGTACAGGTGCAAAAATGTGCTTTAAATTGCAAAACGTAACAAGATTTGTGGCACGCGTGTCAAGGTTGACGTCTCCGTTGTTGTGCTCGTTCTGCCCTCGTCACGGCGACGCAGATGAAAAGAGACGAGATTGCAGCGTGTTTAAAAACGTAGGCAACAAGGGTCAACGATTGAACATCGTACTGGTTTCACGATTGTGAGATTAAGCGGTCTTTGGCGGCGTGCGGCAGCCTAGGCCGGCTGCGTGCTGACCCTTTGCAGTCCCGTCAAGCTGTTTGTCTCTCACAGGCTAGAGTACCGGGCGGCACGGTGGCGCGGTGAGTAGCGCTGTCGCCTCACAGCAAGAAGCACCCGGGTTCGAATCCCGGCTCGGGGGCCTTTCTGTGTGGAGTTTGCATGTTCTCCCCGTGTCCGCGGCGGGTTTTCGCCGGGCACTCCGGTTTCCTCCAACCGTCCAAACACATGCTGCCAGGTTAATTGGCCTGCTGAGTAAAATTGCCCCAGGTGCCCTGTGATGGACTGGCGTCCCATCCTCGGTATACCCCTGCCTTGCGCCCTGTGTCTGCCGGGATAGGCTCCGGTTCACCATTTAATCCTGTAGGATTAAGTGGTTTCTGAAAATGGATGGATGGCTAGAGTACCTATGCATCTCTACGGGTCTCTGAGTGTCTCTATGAGTCTCTGTGTGTTGATATCACTGTGAGTCACTATGTATCTCTTTGAGTCTATGCTTAACTCCATGAGTCGCTGTATATCTCTTTGAGTGTCTGTGTATCTCTATGAGTCTCTATTTACATCTTCGAGTCTCTATGCATCTTTGTGAGTCTCTACGTATCACTACGAGTCTCTGTGAATATCCAGGCCAGGTCTGTTTCTCACAAGCACCGCTGGATGGACAGAGTCTCTATGTATCTATATGAGTGTCTGTGCGTCTCTATGAATGAGTCCCTCTGGATCTTTATGCGTCTCTATCTCTATAAGTCTCTGTATAATTCTACGAGTTTAATTGTATCTCTAGGCCTGGTGCGTTTCTTATAAGCACCGCCAGATGATGATGCTGGCGCGATTATCTCGGAGCCGAGAGAACAGCCTACAGCTGATTGGCGAGATGCCCTCTGCACGTGACAGGACCGAGCAGCCAATACTCAAAATGTCTGGAATTACACCGCGAGTGTGATTACATCGTATATAGAGTAATTCGACTGAATTCCAACTCTGAGAATTAAAAATATCCATTCGGTTCCCACGACTGTAACATTGCTCCCGGTGCCAAAGCGGGTGGCAAAAGTGTGGGCCCATACCGCTAACACCAGTGACGATTTTATGAACCGGTCCTGGGCCTCCCCTAGGTCGACTCAGCCTCGAATGAGTACCGAGTGTGGTGTGTAAACGTTGCCACTAGGGAGACGAAGGCGGCCGGGTTGTGGCGCAATTCACGCACACTCTCGTGTGCCGTGTCGACCTTCATAGGTGCTCGCAAACCGCACTTGACCCCACAGTCGGTTTAGGCTATCTGGGGGATCTTTGTCTTGTCTTTGCCCATACCGCGTGGAGGCAGAGGTGACCAGGAAGGCATCTCGGTGGTAGCTCTGTGACATCCGCTTGTGGGGCCCTAAGCAGGCGTTGTGCTCCTTTCTGCGATGCAATGTGTAAATGTTTTTTTTATTGTTGATGGATTAAAATTTTGGTTATTTTTGAATCTTGTATATATTTTAATTACTGTCAGCAATTCACATGTCTGTTGTGTCGCAGGAGTCCCGTAACGAGCTTGCAAGCTCACTGGGTATTTTTCTGCTGTAATAATATTAAACATCTATCTTATCTTTCAGTGTATTCGAAGCAGCCTTAATCATTTAATTTTTGTTGCTTTGGTTTTTAGTAGGTTTTTTTTTGTCCTTGTTGACATGCCGTTCTCTCCGCAGCCCTTGTGCAGCACTTTGTGACCCTGGGGTGAAAGGCGCTCTATAAAATGCTATTATTATTATTATCTATCCGTGACCCCGACGGCAGAATCCGGACAGAATCGCTGGGAAACTCACAAAGTATAGAAAAATTATAAAAGTGACGTGTTAAGGCCACCGGTGAGTCACTGCAACGGCGACTGTGTGTAAGAGCCACTTACTGAAAGGGTGCTTCCCGAAATCGTGCCACGGATAGCACTTAATCGTTGAATCGTGTGGCGGCACGCTGGCGCGGTGAGTAGCGCTGCCACCTCACAGCAGGAAGTTCCCCGGTTCGATTCCCGGCTCGGGTGCTTTTCTGTGTGGAGTTTGGATGTTCTCCCCCGTGTCCGCGTGGTTTATCGCCGGGTACGCCGGTTTCCTCCCACAACTTGACGTCCCGCTGATTGATTAATCTTTAACGCTGTTTTACGCTGGCAGATTTTTGCCGCTCTTAAGATTGCCAGTTTCACGACCTTTCAGTGTATTCGCATTACATTTTTGTTGCTTTGGTTTTTATTCGCTGTTTTTTTTCTGTCGTTGTTGACGTGCCGTTCTCTCTGCGGCCCTTGTGCAGCGCTTTGTGACCCTCGGGTGAAAGGCGCTCTATAAAAGGCTATTATTATTTTAACTGTGCAATGCTATGTATTTTGGACTCTTTTATTTGAAAAATGTGTGCGATGCTACGTGTAAATGTTTTTTTTTTGTTGGTTGATTTAAATCTGGTTATTTGTGAATCTTGTAAATATTTTAATTATTATCAGCATTGCGCATGTTTGTTGTGTCGCAGGAGTCCCGTCAAGAGCTTGCAAGCTCACTTGGCATTTTCTGCTGAAATTATAATAATCTATCTATCTATATGTTTTAGCTTTAAAAGCCCCAGTTTTCAACTGGTAACATCAACCCTCTGAAGCCATTCATCCTGACGTCAGAAGAACGTGTTACAGGCTCGGAACAAAGCCACCGTAGGGCGGTGGTTTAAGCAACAATGATTGATCATCTTGGAACCCACTACCCCGTTTCCTCACGCATCACCAAAGCGCATTTATGGTCAAACAACCCCCGTAAACAACATTTTAATAACCACCCGCAGTTACGGCTACAGTCCGTCAAACATTTACAGGGGGGGACCTATCATTCAGACCGAATCGTATACATGTATGAGAGAAGACAAGGGCATTCAGAACGCCTGATGATGCCTCCAACGTGAGAGGCGAATCGTCGCGAAGGCGAGAGCAGCAACACTCAATGTGTGTTATTTCTATCCCGAAAGAATAGCAATGGAGAGAAATTCTCGAGCCGATTTTTTCCGCTCTTAAGATTGGCCAGTTTGACGACCTTTCAGTGTATTCGAAGCGGCCTTAATCATTTATTTTTTGTTGCTTTGATTTTGATTGGTTGTTTTTTTCTTTCGTTGTTGACATGCCGTCCTCTTCGCGGCCCTTGTGCAGCGCTTTGTGACCCTCGGGTGAAAGGCGCTATATAAAATGATATATATATATAATTCAATACCCTGGGGTAGTGGCAATAGATGTGGTCAACAAAATACGTCAACTCCAAGTTAATGGATACCCAACTGTTGGTTGCTATTCAGAGCTGTTCTTTCGGGATAGCCTAGGTTCTGTCATGATGCTTCCAACGTGGGAGGTGAAACGTCGCGAGGGAGAGAGGGGCGGAGCTCGACACGGATATCCCGAAAGAACAGCTCTGAAGAGCAACCATCATGAATCGAGCTGTGAAACCCGACAATAGAGACCCAACTTTTTAAAGGACGCGAGGCCAACGAAGGTGATATAAATTACCCACGGTGGCGCGGTGAGTAGCGCTGCCGCCTCACAGGGAGAAATCCTCGGGTTCGATTCCCGGTTTGGGTGCCTTTCTGTGTGGAGTTTGCATGTTTTCCTCGTGTCCGCTTGGGTTTTCACTGGGTACTCCGATTTCGTCCCACAGTTCGACGACATGTTGCTGCCTGGGTTAATTTTTCCGACTAAATTTCCCCCGGTGCCCTGAGATGGTGTAACTTGCTTACCCCTCACCACTGGACAACTGTTTAAAAGAGCTATATAGCGCCACGGTTCCTTCCAGCTTCAAAACAAACTGACTGACTACTGACGTTTAAAGGGAAATATTTGGTGCCACGCTGAAGGGGATATCCACTCAAAACAATGTGTTCAATACTCAATATTTGTACAAGTTAGCTAACAACATACCATCGCTGTTAATCCCTGGGGACCGTGTGTGCATTTGTGGGTGTGTGTGCTCGCTAACAGCACTTACCCCTACACTCTGTTAAGGCTAATCTCGTGGGGATCATTGTCTTTGTGTGTTTAGTGTGTGGTGCTGGCCACCCACCCCCTGGTGCCTCGACCTGGTGGGAAAATGTGTTTTTTCCCCAGCGCTAAACACCCGTGGCCTCATTTTAAATCCCGGCCGGTGGCTTCATTTGTGGCGTGTGAGATATGAACTGTGTCGCGGGACCCTCCTAGGTTGACTCAGAGTTAAAAGGAGCTGCGATTAATCAGCGGAACTGGGACGGAGAAGCAGGCGTTAATAATAATAATTGCATTTTATATAGCGCCTTTCACCCGAGGGTCACAAAGCGCTGCACAAGGGCCGCGAAGAGAACGGCATGTCAACAATGAAAAAAAAAAGCCAAAGGAATGGATTATACCCACGATGGGACGGACGCCAGTCCCTCGCAGGGCACCGGGAACAATTTAGTCAGCAGGCCAATCAACCTAGGCAGCGGCATGTTTTTGGACTGTGGGAGGAAACCGGAGTGCCCGGCGACAACCCACGCGGACACGGAGAGAGCATGCAAACTCCACACTGAAAGGCACCCGAGCCGAGATTCGAACCTGGGTGCTTCTTGCTGTAAGGCGGCAGCGCTACTCACCGCGTCACCGTGCCGCCCAGCAGGGAAAGTGTCCTCTATATTTTCCTCCCACACAAACCCAACGGCCTCCGTTTCCTGTGAGCGCGCACCACAAATCTATATTAAGTGTTGCCACGTGCAACGCAGAATTGATAACAATTTCAGGAAATCAGCCTACAGTGGAAATTCACACATCCTCCCAGACGGATGGAAAACTGTTCCAAAATGACAGTCCACCGCAATGCCTAGTTACGCGAATTGTATTTATATGCAATGTTGGTTTTTCACGGCTCGATTCATGACGGTTGCTCTTCAGAGCTGTTGTTTCGGCACAGCCGTGTCACTGAGCTCTCTCCCTCTCTCTACTATCTATACATACCAGTCTATAGTCTCCACATATAGTCTATACATCTTCTTCTTTGCGATTCTACGAAGCGCGACGGTTAAATTACAGTTTCCCATTTCTTTACACAGTTCTTTGCATGTTTATTGAACTCTGCAAGGTCTTTTGAGCTGCAGAGGTTGGGTAGTAGAAAGCAGTCTATACATAATAATAGCATTTATAGAGCGCCTTTCACCCAAGGATCGCAAAGCGCTGCACAAGGCTGTGGAGAGAAGGGCATGTAAACAACATCAACGCAGATTAACTGAGAGTCAAGCAATATCGATAAATGATAGGACATATGTCTATAGCCGTGTCACTGAGTGCTCTCCCTCACGACGTTTCGCCTCCCACGTTGGAAGCATCCACAGGCGTTAGTTATACGTGTAAATTGAGCGGAGTAATATATTTTGTCTCCACGTGGCGCCCGACAAAGGGGGCCTTCATGTGTGGCCTTCGCCAACCCCCTTAGCTGACGCCCGCTAGCTTCAAAGGTGGCTCGCTACCCTAAGAGGTTCCTTTCTTCTACCTGTATTTTACAATGGGTTGGATCCTTTGATCTTTTGATCATTGTTAGAAACTAGCTACTGGGTGTAAAATTAACTCGCAGGCTTTCATGACCAATGTTATCCATAGTGACGCTCTGTTTGTGAGTTTAGGTCATGTGAAAAAGTGTGTAAGTGTAGTGCACCCGTCGATATGTTGGAGCAAACGAGCGAGCACATACAACATATCGACAGGTACACTACACTTACTCACTTTTTCACATGACCTAAACTCACAAACAGAGCTTCACTGCTGGGTGTAGTTGCTGGCTGCTGCATTTCGGCTTTTTTTTAGGGGTTTTTTTCTGCAACGTCGATCTGGTCCACTGCCATCGAATATTTATTTTTGTAATGCGCTTGCTTTTGAACGCATTTCTATCTGCTGCAATTTTGTGCCTTGATGTTTGTGGTATCGCTTTTGTCTTATTTGTGACCCAAGCTGCGGTGAAAGTAGATTAAATGCCTTACCTGTATGGTCGTATCGCTACCCCCCTTCCTACCTGTGCCGTACCGAATACCGGTACGCCATACCGGGCTGTACCGACTTACTTTCACCTCTGCACCCAGGTCACTCTTACCAATTAGACCCTCGTATATCATTGGTATTATTATTGTACAATAATTATTGTGAATCATAATTAATTAATCCCATTTAAATAGTGGCGCTTTTCACCTGGAGGCCCCAAAGCGCTGCAGTGAAAGAGAGGTAGGGGGAGGCAACCGCGCTGACAGCCGGCGCCAACCCACCAGATACTACATCCTTCAATATTACAATGGTAATTAATGAACGAGTGTGTTGTTCTCAGCCAGACGAAGCTTAGAAAGCCGAACGGAATTCGGAATAAGTCACAAACACCTCGTGACAGAACCAAAGCAAAGATCGCAGGCTTCGATTTCCCACGAAGCTCATGGACCACAACCTAAACCGCATCCACGGCACAGACCATGGCAACAACAGATGCGGATCCGTGAATGAAGCACAAATGGAAAATTGAAAACTCTCCAGCGGCACGTGGCGTAGTCTGCGGTCACCACCCAGAACACACCATGGAACATATCACGGCTCAGTTCTCGATTCACAAATACGGACGAGAGAGACATGGCAACAACAATCATTTATTGCATATATATATAGCAGCGCCTTTCACCCAGAGTTTTCCAAGGCGCTGCAGGAAACCTCAAAGAGGTGGAGGGCAGGCAGCCACTCGGTCAGCCGGCGCCAATCCGCCAGACACTGTCTGTTATGATAATAATAATAGCATTTATATAGCGCCTTTCACCCGAGGGTCACAAAGCGCTGCACAAGGCTGCGGAAAGAACGACATGTCAAGGTCGTGAAACTGGCAATCTTAAGAGCGAAACAAATCTGCCAGCATCCCCTAAGATGGCCGTCACTTCCTTAAAGACAAACACAGAAGAGCGCCTTTCACCAGAGGGTCACAAAGCGCTACATGGTGATTTCTTCTTTGCGATTCTTCGAAGCACGATGGTCAGCTTCTGGACATCGTTGTCTTTCAGCTCCTCGGCCTCGAAGTGTTTGGTAGAATTCGCAGGCAACACCAAGTATTACCTGACAGGGATCGCGACGTGAACGCTTCTACCTTGACCCCCATACATGGTGAAGATAACAGCCAATTAAATCAATGAGTTAGGAGGGATGATATGGATGATGCTGCTGTTTGGTTGCCAGTCAGTCAGTCCACACTGTTAAAAGGAGCAATGTAGCTTTTTTTTTAACAGTGTGCTCTTTACTTGCGGGAGGAAACCGGAGAACCCGGAGGACACTTCTATCCGTCTACTGGAACATGCCTCATGATGATAAATCTCAATAGATAATGTGAACGTGACTCGTTATGGATTGAAAGTTAATACACTATGGCATCTTTTGTTTGTGCGAGTGGAGTGTGGAGTCGTTGGGTGGAGCCGTGGTGCAATCGTTGCCAACCGGACCGTGAACTCGCTGCGCTTGAGAACCCGCTTAAAAGCCTCTGTCGCGTGACGGCTATGCGGATATGAACTCAGGTTGTCAGCGGTGCGTGGCTCGGCGCTCTGGGCCAGACCCGGGCCAAGCACCTTGGGGGGGTCGGGGTCATCTATAAATCTAACGCTGTCACCCACCTGCCTCCAGTCGCCATATAATTCCACCGACCCTAGCTGTAGGTGGTAGGAACAGGTTTTGGGGCCCCCAGTTTCTCCCCCCCCCTATCCCCCCCCCTCTCTGAAGCTTTGTGCAGCGCTTTGTGACCCTCGGGTGAAAGGCGCTATATAAATGCTTTTATTATTATTATTACCTGCCTGCATGTGTGCAGCTAATGTGTTAGGCGCGTCTGTTGCGTCGCATTTCCCTGCACGGGTGTGCGGTGAGGGGCGGCACGCTGTGAGTAGCGGCTGCCGCCTCACAGCAAGAGGCAACCTGGTTCGAATCCCGGCCCGGCTGCCTTTCTGTGTGGAGTTTGCAAGTTCGCTCCCCGTGTCCGCGTGGGTTGTCGCCGGGAACTCCGGTTTCCTCCCACAGTCCAAAGACGTGCTGTCGCATAGGTTAATTTGCCTGCTGACTAAATTGCCCCCCGGTGCCCTGTGATGGACTGGCGTTCTATCCTGGGTATAGCCCTGCCTTACTCCCTGTTTCTGCCGGGATAGGCTTCGACTCAGGATTAAGCGGTTTCGCCTCCCACGTTGGAGGCATCATCAGGCCTCCAACACATTTTTCGAGTGAACGACGGAAACACGATACCTGTGCAATTTAATGCTGCCAATTCGTTGTTACCCTGTGTTGGTTAGCTGGAACGTTTGTTGCATCGCATGAATCCCGAATTCAGAGCTTGCAGGTGTTAAAGATCAGAGCCAGTGTTAGCGATATGAGCCAGCGTTAGAGATAGGAGCCAGTGTTAGCGATATGAGCCAGCGTTAGAGATATGAGCCAGTGTTAGAGATAGGAGCCAGCGTTCGAGACAGCAACCAATGTTGCATAGCATGAATCCCGCATCCGGAGCTTGCAAGCTCACTGGGTATTTTCTGCTGTAATAATAATCTATCAACGAAAGCTCACGCCACAGACGAACGGGTTGCCTTTATGACGCGTACGTCTTTATTTCATCAACATGCATTCAGGATACAATTGAATTAAACAATATCGAACCAAAATACCCGTCGCCTTAACGAACTACCGGATCGCCGCGAATCGTTACGGTCTTTCGCGACAAGCTCCCGCGCAAACGCGACGACCTACCGAGGAAAGGAGTTTGGGGTTTTACTTCGTACGCAGCTCGACAAAAAAACGACGCTCGTTTAAGATTTCAAACGTGACGTACGATAGCCGGACACGCGTGTAAAATGCGGCTGCAAGGACTGAGTCGGATACGCGCGCCTAGACTCCTCGGTTAAAAACGGTGGAAGTGGTGGTTCAGTGAAGTAACCCACGACGAAACGATGTCAAAAAACAATTACGATTGCTACCCGTACGCGGAACACTTATAAACTAAGATACATCTCTCTTGCAGGAAGATTAACAGATTTTTTTTTTTGCCTTCACGAATTATTTTTTCACGAAGTCACCGTTATTTACCGTAACTTAAACATATCTCGTCGTTACACGACTCGAAATAAGACGACATTACGAAGACGGATATTAATTTTAAGACTTTAAAATTATTCACGCGAGTATAAATGATGATGTGTCGTGATCTACACGCATTTCCATAACTGACGCGCAAAATCCCCTTAAACACCCGTGCGTTATGATGACGCACGGTTAAACGTTTAACCCGATGATATCATTGTGGATTGAGCAGTGGTGCCATGAATTGTTCACACACAGCGCTATGAAACCGGCAATTATCAGTTAGATTCGTGCCCGTGGCTAAGCGGCGATTGCTCTGAACAGCTGCACTATCCGGCGTTCCTCCTCTATCCTTCGTGTATATCAGAACCAGTTCTGACGCCATTTTTAGCAATCTGCGCTGGGCTAGAGTGGTGAAGCATGGTCAAATAATCCTCACTGACACAGTAGGGAGATAACCCTTCTTCTAGCAGTGTTGCGACAGTGTGCTGCCAACGGATAAAAGCAACTTTAACAATGACAATATAACTTAACTTTAAAACAACCGCCGATGCGGTAAATCATCATCGTACTTCACAATTAATCACGTTACGCAACTTCCGAGTAAAATGTTTAATGTCTTAACTATGGTTATCGTAACAACTCACAATATTAATCATACGAACTTATGCAAAATTAGTAAACAAACATTGATAAGGATGAGTCAAAACACATAATAATAATAATATAATTTATATAGCGCCTTTCACCCGAGGGTCACAAAGCGCTGGAACATTAACATCGTGTCATAAATTAGAATCAGACGTGAGAAAATAGACTTCCTTAAATAAGTATATGCAACCCGACGGATAGAAAATATTAAATATCACAAGTGCTTATCCAAAATTCACTTTGTTGCAGAGTCAAGCTTAACTCATCTGTAGCAATAAAATAATTAAAAAAAATAACCGGCGGGGATGGTAGTCTTGTCATAAACCACCCTTCACTACTTTGTTAGTCAGCCAATTTAGGGACCGTAATTACTGTGGAATAGAGCTTAATTACATCTGCGCTCTAAGGGGGCTTAGTTAAAGCTGTTACGTCAATGGGTTGTCACAGAGCATAACGTTGTTAAAAAATAACGCTGTAATTGCGTATCCCTTCTAAACGAGGTCGCCGTATGATGCATTCTGTCGATCTGTGCCAGGACGTAAATAATAACAGAAATAAATTATCACATTTATATAGCGCCTTTCACCCAGAGGTCCCAAGGCGCTGCAGGAAACCGCAGAGAGGTGGAGGGAAGGCAGCCACGCGGTTAGCCGGCGCCAACCCACCAGACACTACGTCCTGTATATTACGATGGTATGGGCCAATTAATTAACGGGCGTTTTTTTTTTAGTAGTGCCATGAAACCGGAGGAAACAAGGGGGGAACACGCACACTCCACACAGAAAGGCGCCCGAGATTCGAACCACCTCGGGCGGGACCTTTTTTCTGCGAGGCGCGGTTGTTACCGCTGCATGGACACCCCGCCGACCGATGAGCAGAGGCGCGGTGATGAAAAAATACAGAGCCACAAAGTGTAACGCGCCTCTCTCTCCGTGGGTGGGGAAGGTCACTCCCGACATCTACCAGATGAGTGAAACTTTCTCCGAGCCGATCTACACTTAAAACTGCAGAAAAAACTCGCGAACGATATCGCGAGTGAGAGAGAAAAGCGATTATACGAGTATTGTTAAACAGGTGGCCACGTCACGTGGCCAACACGTGGGGTTTCATGGAAACCATCAGTACTTCGCGACAGTCCCTAGCAACGCTCCCCGTGGCTCAGACCGCGGAAGCTCGCAAAATACCGCACTCTAAACAAATCGCACCTTCCAAGTCTCGAACGTTGTGGGGGATGCCGGCATTTTGGGGTGTTCTCCACTACTGCCGCCACCCCCAGGGCCAAAAAAAACCAAATAATGCAAAAAAAAATTCAAATTCGTTTTTAAAGAGGGCATACGTTGGCCGATAAGGCTGCTTGCCGCTCGTGAGTGTCTTGATTGAAAATCCACGCAGCCGCTGTTTTGCCAAATAAATACGTAAATAACCCGCAGTGGCGATGTTCAATTTTCGCCGATAAACCGACACCGCTCGTGGCGTGTCGAAAAACCGACGGGAACGACGATCATAATTTTGTCGGAAATATCACGTTACGAAACGTTGGAAGGCCTGGGACGGTGCGTTGCGAGCCTTCGCTCATGAGCCTAGGAGCCAAACCAGACACCTTAAGTCGCTAAATTGAAAACATTGAAGGAAACCTGACTGTCACGTAACAGTGTGTTCTCCAGGGCGACGCCAAGCGACCTGAGTTACTGCCTGCACAGAGCCACCTGGACAGGTGTCCTCACTCGCTGAGGCACCGCGGGCCTCACTCTTAAGATCTGTTTAACCTGCGGGAGGAAAATGGAGCACACCAGCAAGACACCTCACGTTAATAACAACATCATAATAACAGCAACAGCAACAACCGCTATTCGCCACTAAGTGGCGGTGACGTCAACACGGCGCTTGTGCCAGGCCAGCTGCAGCTTGAGGCCACGTGACGTGTCGAAGGCTTGCCAATAGGTCACGGGACAGCACCCAGGGTGTTAAGGGGTTGCCTGAATGAACGTTAGCTATCCCTCAGTCAGGCGTAGATAACACACACGACCTCACAAGTGGTTTAAACTCGTTGATCCGGGTTGGTTCGTTGCCCCCGGCCCCCCTTTACCCCAAATGAGGGGGTATTAGAGAAACATTTCTACGGCCAACCTCCTTTGGTCTGAGGGTCTTCGGATAGTTATTTGTCTGGAACCCCCCACCCAGACCTGTTCACCAAAGAGACCCCAGCAGTAGTGCTGGCGTCCAGGTGCCACAGCTCTATAAACCCCTCCACCACGATAAGGTTACGGCGTACACGCCGCTCAACGATGATGATTGTAATAATTTTACATTTATAACTCGTGGCACGTATTCATTCAATGTCGAAAGTAATTAATTCGACGAGAGAAGGACTCGGAGGCGTTTGCGAGGAAAGCGCAGAGCGGCGGAGGAGGCAGCCAGGCGGTTTGCCGGCGCCATATTGCCACACACTGCTTCCTATATATTATAATAATAATAATGGAATTTTATTATGATGTCAGCGGCCAATAACGACGACGACGATGATGATGACGACAATAACAACGATTTACGCCGACTCCAGCCGCGCGATTTGCCCCGGGGTTAACGTTCCGACGTCGTCCGCTCACCAATTCGCCGCCCGTGCTGCCCTGGTACACCAGGTGGAGGGGCTGCTCGTTCTCCAGGTTGCGCACGCTGGGGTCGGCGCCGTAGTGCATCAGCACCAGGATCATGTTCTCCTGGTGGTCGCCGCCGCCGCTCCCCATCCCCGCCGCCACGTGCAACGCCGTGTTGCCGTTGTAGGCCTGAGGGCGCCGAGATGCAAACCGCGTTAAGGCGACGCCGATCGGAGTAACGATGCCGCCCCACTGCCCGCCCTCCCCGCCCGCCAGTTCCGTGCTATCGCTCTTTAACATCCTGAAATCCATCCATTTTCTAAACCGCTTGTCCTGGTGAGGGTCACGGTGGCAGCAGCGCAAGGAGAGTAGACCAGACACGCATTTCCTCAGCAACAGATTCCAGCTCTTCCTGGGGGGGGGGATTCCCAGGCGTTCCCAGTTGCCAGCCGAAGGATATAATCCCTCCAGCGTGTCCTGGGTCGACCTCTATGTCTCCGCCCAGTGGGCCGTGCCTGCTAGACTTTCCCGGGAGGGAGCCTTCCCGGGGGCATCCTTACCAGATGCCCGAATCACCTCAACTGGCTCCTCTCAATTCGAAGGAGCAGCGACTCTACTCTGAGGTAGTCCCGGATTTCTGCGCTCCTGAGAGAAATTAGCTTTTACTTTATCGTCGCAAACATCCACGCAGGTCGTTCCCAATTTTGTAGTTAGAGGGTCCTGCATGTTTTTCCGAAACGGCAGAGCGACAGCTTTCTGTTTATCTGTCTTCCCTCTTCCGGTGCCTTTTTTCTCTCGTTTCCCCGCTGCGTCGCGTCTCTCGGCTCGGCCCCCCCCCAGTTCGTGCGGCGCGCCACGAGGGATTGGGCGTTCCTCGCGTCGGATAATCGGTTTGGTTTGCGAGTCGACGAACTCACCTTCATGTTGATGAGCTCCGGACTGCACGTGGGGAGACACAGTAGGAATTCCAACAGCTCGATGTTCGAGTCCTGCACGGCGAAGTGGATCACCGTCCTGCCACTCTTGCCGTCCTACGTCAACAACAACAACAACAGACCCCCGGATCAGTTTATTGTTGACATTTTTCCTGGCTCAGTCGGTTCGTTGAGAAGCCGGCGTCAACGACCGGCTCGGCGCGCGACCGGGGATCAAGGTAGAAGCGTTCACGTCGCGATCCCTGTCAAGTAATACTCGGTATTACCTGCAAATTATACCAAACACTTCGAAGCCGATGAGC
>JAZEWU010000026.1:5409961-5421353 GCA_036362915.1 Geotria australis | reverse complement strand
CCCTCGCCTCAGTCCCCATCGCTCAAAGCAAAGCAAAGATAAAGATCTCCCGTATAGCCTAAATAACTGTAGGGTCAAGCGCTGTTAAAATCAACTCCTATGAAGGACACCCAGACACCAGGGGGTGGCTGGGTGGCCAGCACCACGCCCGGCCGCCTTTGTCTTCCTTATGTTTGTTGTGTCGCAGGAGTCCCGTAAGGAGCGTGCAAGCTCACTTGGTATTTTTCTCCTGTAATAATAAACATCCATCTTAGGGGACGCTGGCAGATTTTTGCCGCTCTTAAGATTGCCAGTTTCACGACCTTTCGGTGTATTCGAAGCAGCCTTAATCATTAAATGTTTTATTGCTTTGGTTTTTATTAGTTGTTTTTCGTTTCTGTCGTTGTGCAGCGCTTTGTGACCCTCGGGTGAAAGGCGCTCTATAAAATGCTACTATTATTATGATTATATCTGTAACTCACCAGGCCGTTGTGCTCGATCTCGTTGAGGTAGCCTTGTTCGGCCATCATGCGCCCCAGCACGTAGGCCAGCGCTCGCTGCCCGTGGACAACCGCGATGTGCAGCAACCTGGAGCCGGGGGGCACAAAGATAGAGATAAAGATCCCCCTTATAGCCTTAACAGAATGTAGGGGCAAGTGCGGTGAGCGAGTAGCGCCTATGAAGGTCGACACGGCACACGAGGAGGTGGGTGGGTGGGTGACCAGCACCACGCACCGGCAGCCTTTGTCTCCCTAGCGGCAATGTTTACACACCGCACCGGGTGCTCGTTTGAGGCTGAGTCGATTTAGGGGAGGCTCAGAACCGGTTTAGAAAACAGTCACTGTTGGTCGTGAGCGGGATTCGAACTAGGGTGGCCGGGTTCGTAGCCCAGCGCGCTAACCACTGAGCCACCGCTCCCCACACACACAAAGACAAAGATCCCCCGTTATAGCCTTAACAGACTGTTGGGGCAACACACAAAGACAAAGATCCCCCGTGTAGCCTCAACAGACTGTAGGGGCAGGTGCCGAAATACACAGACACATACCAACACGCACAACATACCGGCACGCATGCACTCACACAAGCACACATACCAACACGTAGCCAAACACACACACAGATTGATATGATAACAAACACACACACATATTGATATGATAACGATTGATATGATAACGATGCACATTTTAGTACCAGACAACAGGTATTCGCAGGCAATACCAAGTATTCGCAGGCAACACTTCGAGGCCGAGCTGAAAGACAACGATGTCCAGAGGCTGACCGTAGTGCTTCGAAGAATCGCAAAGAAGAAGAAGTGTATTCGAAGCAGCCTTCATCATTTAATCTTTGTTCCTTTGGTTTTTATTGGTTGATTTGTCTTTCATTGTTGACATGCCATTCTCTTTGCAGCCCTTGTGCAGCGCTTTGTGACCCTCGGGTAAAAGGCGCTATATAAAACGCTATTATAATTATAATTATTATAATTTAGCCAATTATTTGTAACTCTTTACTGCTTAGTTGTATTAGTAGCATTGCTGTTGGGTAAGGCTTGTCTGGGCCTTTTTTTTCACGTATCAAGTTTTATGTTGAAAAGGACATAGGTAACATTTGTACCATTGTCAGTTATACGGCATCTTAACATGAATTAACCATCCATCCATTTTCAGAAACCGCTTACTCCTGTACAGGGTCACGGTCAGCCGGAGCCTATCCCGGCAGACACAGGGCGCAAGGCAGGGGAACACCGAGGATGGGACGCCTGTCCATCACAGGGCACCGGGGTCAATTTAATCAGCAGGCCAATTACGCTATGCAGCAGCATGTCTTTGGACTGTGGTGAGGAAACCGGAGTGCCCGGCAAAAACCCACACAGACACGTGGAGAGAACATGCAAACTCCACACAGAAAGGCACCCGAGCCGGGATTCGAAGCCGTGACCTTATTGGCGCACCTCACCCACCGCCAAATTAAACTCCGAACTCTCATATTAGCCAATTAATTAATGAGTGTTTTTTCTTAGTTGTGTGAGGAAACCAGAGAGCCCGGAGGGAAACCCACGCAGAACAGTGGTAGAGAACAAACACACAAACTCCACACAGAAAGGCGCCCGAGGCGGGGGATCGAACCTGCTCGGGGCAAGACAATTCTTTCTGCGAGCCGCGGATGTTACCGCTGTGCCACCCTGGCGCCCACCGCGAGCGAACCGAACCGCGTGCCCCCCGCCTTCCCGCCGGTCACTCACGTGTCGCCGTCAGCGTCCTTCTGGCACAGCTGCTGCGGCAGCACGTTGGCCAGCTTCTGCTCCGTCTGCTGGATCTGCCGGTCGAGGAACGACAGCGCCGCCGAGCCGCTCTGCGCGGCCGCCCGCTGCTGCTCGCCGCCCGCCCGGCCGGCGGGCACCTGCGGCGAGGCCTCGGCCTTGAAATCTATCGGGCGGGCGGCCTGAGGCCGGGCGTCGTCGACGTAGCGGGAGGCCTGCTCCCACAGCGACGCGCCGGGCCGCTCGGCGTCCCGCCTGAAAGCCTTCGACGGCGCCGCGGCAACCTCGTCCTCGTCGTCGAACGGCCACTCAGGCTTCTGCTCGGCCGGCGCGAGCTCGGCGTCGGCGGGCCAGCAGGCGCCCGCGTGCTGGTACGGCGGCGGCGCAGGTGAGGCCCGGGGCGCGTCGCTCGCGTCGCCGGACGCCGCCGGCGGCCGCGGCGAGGGCGACGTGAGGAGCTGCTGCTGCTCCACGTCCATGATCTCCTGCAGGTGCAGCAGGATCTCCTCCAGGTCGTCGCTCTGGCTCTCCGGGTAGTTGGCCTGCGGCGACATGTCGGGCTCCGAGTCCGACTCGCGCTTCGTCTGCGGGGGAGAGGAGGAGGCGGCGGTGCCGGGCCGCGGGTGAGTGACTCCGCGCGCGCGCGCGGTGGCGATTCGTCCGCGGCGATCGATCGATCGGGGAAGGTCGGTTTTTTTTTTCATTTTGGTTGCGGCGCCAAGTCGTCGTGCGCTGCTGCTGCTGCCGCCAAGCGTGGATATACGTCGCTCAGTCGACTCGGAATAGGATTAACACAAGAGGGGGCTCGTAAAGCGCCCCGTGACGCAACGGCGCCTGTCCTGGGTCTAGCGGGATTTGCAACGTTTACTCCCGGTGTGTTGCCGCGGCGACCGTGTGTTGCCACGGTTACAGTGTATCCCCGCCTAGACAGTGTTGCCGTGGTGGCGGTGTGTTGCCGCGGCGACAGGTGGACCGTTACGGCTAGTCGCCCGCTATCTCCCTCTCCGCTGAGCGGCACTCACCAGCTGGACGGGACACGCTCGCTTGGAGGGCACCGGCGTCTCGCCGCTTCTCCGGCGCTTGTCCTTGTTGTGTACGAACCTGTTGTCTGCTCGTCGCAGGGGCAGAGTGGAGGGAGGAGAGAAGCGCACGGGACGTTAGTCGTGAGCAAAGGAGACCGCTGTAGGTTTTCACGGCTCGACGTATGAGAATTGCGAAAACGTCGCGGGGGAGATAGCGGGAACGCTCGACACGGCTATCCAGAATGAGCAGCCGTGGAGAGCAATTCTCAACAAAGGAGACCGACCCTCTCTGGCGATTAAAACCGTTGTTAAGATGTTCACACACCAAATAGACACCTTTCACTAGGCATCGGAATTTCCAATAAACGGCTGGTTGTTGTTATTGTGTTCAGTGTGCCGTGCTGGCGCTTAAAGTTGCTCGCTAACAGCACTTGATCCTACAGTCTGTTAAGGCTATATGGGGGATCTTTATCTTTGCCAGTGTGTGTTGGTGGTCAGTGTGCAGACCTACCTTCCATGTAACTGCTCAGGTTTCCGGGCATTTGAGTCTGAAAAACAAAAAACAAAATTGACGAGAGTCGTACATTTCACGACGAACGGGAAAACGTGACAAATATTTCCATTGTTTATAACAGACGTAAGCAAGTCCTGTGTGTGTGGGGGGGAAACGCACAGCTTACATTCGTCATGTTTATGGCACTGTGCCTCATATTTTTTTAACCCGGCCAAACTGGTTAGTGACTGCACTACAAAATAAAAGTCCCCCACCCATTGGCGACGGTTATAGTGTTTCATTCCCACAACGCAGTTCAAGACTCTTATTTTGATGCGCCGTACTGTTTGCACAGAAATCCACCTCTCATCGCATTGAGAGCATTACTCCATCTCAGCTCTTCCGACAATAAACTTGAGAATAATTTCAAGTATATACGTTCACGCATCAGTCTGCCTTTCGGCGCCAAAATGCGTTCTTTATTTACGTTGTGCGCATGCAAAGTAAACGCATTTAGCGTTTCTTCTCTGTGGGTTTAATCTGACTGCACGGCACCGCGCAGATTCAGCGGTTAGAAACACTAGCAGAGTACCCGCCGTGCGGGCGAGCGTGTTCCGAGCGTGTAACACGTCCTTCTGACGTCAGGATAAAGGCAGAAGAGTGGCTTAAGAGGGTTGACGGTACTAGTCCGAAAGTGGGAATTTTAAGATGAGAAAGCGTTAACGTTCCAGGGCCGCAAACGTCAATTGGGAACTAAAGCTGAAGTGACACACACAAGATAAAAGCCCTCGGCTTGTCAAGGATTCCAACCACGTTGCCGCTCAGCACGGACAGACACGCACACGCGTAATAAAAAAACACTTGCTCCAATAAATATAGCCGACAACTTTCCAATCGTGCCAGCGGTTGCAGCTGCTTTGCGTGCGTGGGCGGCCGCTGCGCGCGTAGAATGCGCGCGCTCCCCGTGCGTCGGTTATCAAACCCCGCACGCGGCGGTGCTCGTAAACCCGCCCGACGTTTCTGGGAAAGACCCAAACGCGACCAACAAAAAACCCGCCGAGTTCGGCTGCCCGACAACGCCACACGTGTGGGGCTATTCATACGACGGGCTGCCGCGGCGTGTTTCCTCTGTGATACGGAGCGACAGAGAGAGAGCGAGCGAGCATCCGATGGTCGCACCTGTCCCGTGGCCTGGCTGTTCCGCTGGCGTTCCAGCAAGGTGCGGACCGTACAGCGGACGCGCACGCCTTGGTAGACACGCTGGCCTTCTCCACCTGTGGCGGCGACGACAGCAAACAACGACGATGATGATCAATCAATGCAAGCGGCGGTGGGTGGGCGACACGCGGATGGCAGCGTGTCCAAAGGCGCGGTAGATTTGTGGCTTTAAACGGCGTAAACGTAAACACTTTACGAAGAAGCAAAGTTCCATTCATCTATATTTAGAAACCGCTTAGTGATGTACAGGGTCGCGGTGAGCCGGAGTCTATCCCGGCAGACACAGGGCGCCAGACAGGGCTGTACCACGGATGGGACGCGCCGCTTTAACGAGGTTTTGAGAAAGTAAAAAAACATCGCGGAAGAAGAAGAGCGAAGGCCAAATCGGTCGAACGATTCTGCACGCCGCGTGAGAGAAGTTTCGCGGAACAATTGACGCGCTACATCTCGAACATTGTATAATAATAATAATAGCGTTTTATATAGCGCCTTTCACCCGAGGGTCGCAAAGCGCTGCACAAGGGCCTCGAAGAAACGGCATGTCAACGCGACTTCTGACCGTGCATAGATGGTTTTGAACACACGACGTTTCCAGACACGACGAGTCAATAAACTCCCCGCTGGCAGCGCCAACCTGCCCGAGGCCTCATCGACAAACCGACTCGTCGTAAGGGCTCGACGTTTTCCCACGGCGCATCTGTGAATCATCGCCCCCCTGCCCCCCTGCCCCGGCCCGGAATCCCTGTTGCGAAACAAAATTCTCGACGTATAGTTCCGGGAGTCCGGCGGTAGAAGCGTTCACGTCGCGATCCCTGTCAAGTAACCTGCAAATTCTACCAAACACTTCGAAGCCGAGGAGCTGAAAAAGACAACGGATGTCCAGAAACTCAACAGATGCCAGAAGCCCCTCAGTCTGGAGCAATAAGAGAGGCCAATGCCCGCGAGCCTTTAAGGTCAGCACTCACTATAATATCTCTAAATGTTCAAGGGCTGTCTGCAATTAAAGAAGAACTTGTTGCAATGGGAAACTGTGACATAACCATGACGCTTTGAAGAATCGAATCGAATTCGAAGCAGATGTCCGACTGTGTCAGACAAACGTCGCCTCTTTGCCGCTTAGGAAATAATTACGGATTGTGCAAACGTAACAATTGAGTGACGCAGGGGATGGCCCGCTCTTACGAGCGCCCGTTCCGTTCACTTTGGAGAAGCGAGGCGGCCCTAGTCGAACTCAACCCGACCACGGAAAGTCCCGATTACGCGCGCCGGATAAAAAAAAAACAGAAGTTAATTCGTGGGAGGTTAATTCCGATTCGTTGTTGCGTACATAGTAAACGACCGAATGCGCCGCACAAAACCCGGTTCATGCTTTGACGCTGTACCGTTGGAGGTGGGTGCTTTTCAGCACGGACTTAAATGTCTAATGATTCCGTGTTGTCACGAGACGAGAGGGAACCGCCGCGTCGCAAAAGCCGTAACGAACATTTGCCCCGGATTTCCTCGCATTTGCCCCGGATTTCCTGGCATTTGCGTGAAGGCTAAACGGTGCTTTGCAAATTCAAATCGATGTTTTTAAAGGGGCGGCCAGGTTTGAGTCCCGGCTCGGTTGCATTCCAGTGCGGAGTTCGACATGCCCAACAGTTCCTTCCAGATAAAATACAAACCCACCGACTTCTCATCTCGAACACCGTGACGCCCATCTCAAACACCGCGACTCCCATCTCAAACACTGCGACTCCCATCTCAAACACCGCGACTCCCATCTCAAACACTGCGACTCCCATCTCAAACACCGCGACTCCCATCTCAAACACCGCGGCTCCCATCTCAAATACCACGACTCCCATCTCAAACACCGCGACTCCCATCTCAAACACCAAGACAAGACAAAGATTCCCCCGTATAGCCTTAACAGATCGTAGGGCCAGGTCCCGTTAGCGAGCACCACTGTGCCACCGCTCGCCATCTCTAACACCGTGACTCCCATCTCAAACGCTGGCTCCTATCTCTCACCCCCCTCCAAGCCGGACAACTGTTCAAAAGAGCTACACAGCCCAGCCCTGCCGGGCGCCCCACACGAGGCACGTACCGGTCTGCTGAGCCGAGCAGGAGCTCTCCGGTGGGGAGTTGGGTCCCCCTCCGTTGCTGTAGCCGCCGGGCGATGCTGGGGCGGCGGCGCGGGGTGACAGACCCAGGCCGCTGTCTCGGCTATTGCAGTCGTCGGGGCTCCTCGGCATCTTTTTCCCCCCTCTTCGTCCGCGAGCGACCGACCGACCGACCACTGGGGCTCGAGTTGAAAGCTGGACGGCAAACCGCGGAGCCGCGCAGCCGGCTCTGTTCGACGGTTGTCCGGCAAGGGGGGAAAAGGGGGGGGTTAAGGAGACGGGTTAAGGAGACGCGGTGTTAAGAGGTGCGGAGTCAGTCACGGTGTTTGAGATGCGAGTCGGTGAGTTGGAATCTAAGCTGGAAGGAACCGCTAAGCCGTGCAGATGTTGTAACACTTGTCCGAGCGGTGAGCGGTGATATATAGGAGCCGGTATTCGAGATTGGAGTCACAGTGTTGTTAATAATACTAGCGTTTTATAGAGCGCCTTTCACCCGAGGGTCACAAAGCGCTGCACAACAACAGAAAAAAACTAATAAAAATCAAAGCAACAAAAATTTTAAGGCTGCTTCGAATACACTGAAAAGTCGTGAAAAGAGCTGCATCGCTAAACGGTTCCTTCTGGCTTAAACTCAAGCTGACTGACCCCCAGCGCTGCCGCCTCACAGCAAGAAGGGCCCGAGTTCGAATCCCCGGCTCGGAGGGCCTTTCTGTGTGGAGTTTGCATGTTCTCCCCGTGTCCGCGTGGGTTTTCGCCGGTCACTCCGGTTTCCTCTCACCGTCCAAAGAAATGCTGCCAGGTTCATTGGCCTACTGAGTAAATTGCCCCAGGTGCCCTGCGATTGACTAGCGTCCCATCCTGGGAATAGCCCTGCCTTGCGCCCTGTGTCTGCCGGGATAGGCTCCGGCTCACCGCGACCCTGTACAGGATTAAGCGGTTTCTGAATATGGATGGATGGATGACTGACCCCCGTCTCTAACACCGTGACTCTCATCTCATCTCTAACACACTGTGATTCCCATCTCGGGAAAGTAATTTGCAAAATAATTGCTGCAAATTTACCCGAGCAAAATACGATATGGTAAACCGTTGCTAAGCTTTGCCTGTGTGTTAGCAACGGTTTACAAATACAGCTTTAAGTTCATATATAGCCTTATAAGCAAACTCAAATGTTTACATACGCTGTGTTAAAATACTTTTACGCAACTGTAGAATCTTGCATTAAAAACTAATGTTACGCTTTAACAAAAGCAAAAGTTGTTGACACCATCAAGACAGCGTCTGTTACTTGTGCTTTGCACCAAAGACAAATATTCCCCGTATAGCCTTAACAGACTTTAGGGGCAAGTGCCGTTAGCGAGCACAGCAGGAGGGGTGGGTGGGTGGCCAGCACCACGCCCGGCCGCCTTTGTCTCCCTAGTGGCAATGAGACTGAGTCAACCTAGAGGAGGTCCAAGACCGGTTCAGAAAATCGTCACTGGTGTTAGCCGCGAGAGGGATTCGAACTCGGGTCATCGCCAGGTTTCTAGCCCAGCGCGCCAACCGGCTCAGCGCACAGCCTGCGCGCCCCAGCTAACGCAACAGCAGAATCACCACAAAACCTCAATTTAAGTTGCTCTAAAAAACCACACACACATACATACTGACCAGGTTAGGCTGATTGAGAAGGTCTCAAAAGAAAGACGCCCTTTCCAAGATCACCGCGTGTGTCTCCGCTCCGTGTGTCTGAACAGACGTTGTGATCCACCGACTCCCGTCACTCCCCGTGCCCGCGCTCTGAGTGTGGCTCGAAGAGCCGAGAGACGCCTCTTAGCCGCAACCTCGCCTACCACCCACCCCACACACGCAGAGAGGCGGTTTCTTGTGAGTGACGTCTGCGTGTGTGTTGAGCGCGTTGAGCGCGGTAGAGGGCAGCACTTGGTTCCCTGCAGTCTGTACTTAAGGTGGGTAGGCTTTGTGAATTTGTGCTATTTGTCTTCGGGGAGCGGTGGTGTAGCGGTTAGCGCGCTGGGCTATGAACGAACCCGGTGAACCGAGTTTGATTCCCGCTCAACGGCCAACAACAGTGGCCATTTTAAGGAACCGGTTCTGGGTTCCTCTCCAAGGTTGACTCAGACTCAAATGAGTACCTGGTGCGGTGTCCAAACGACGCCACTATGGAGACAAAGGCGGCCGGGCGTGGTGCCCGGGCCCCCTCGTGTCCTGTGCTGGCATTTAGAGGTGCTACTGGCTAACAGCACTTGACCGTCCAGTCTGCTAAGTCTACACGGGGAATCTTTGTCTTTGCGTGGTGATGTGGCGTGAGGTGCTCCCGCTGATGATGATTGATGTTGGCTGGACGGCAGGGTTGGCACAGTGGTAACATCCGCGCCTCGCAAAAAGAAAGTCCTGCCCGAGTCGAGAATCGAACCGCCTCGGGCGCCTTTCTGTTTGGAGTTTGTATGTTCTCCCCTTGTTCTGCGTGGGTCTCCTCCAGATTCTCCGGTTTCCCGCCACGACGAATACACACTCATTAATTAATTGGCCGAAATACATCACAATATACAGCAGTGGTTCCAAAAGTGTGCGCAGCTAACTCACAGGGGCGCCACAGCAGGAAATAAAAAAATGTCGACATTTGCCATATTATATGTTCTGACTTTGGGCGCTGTTGGAAACAAATCCTGATAACACTAAGCGTCGCCGTGAACCGAGAAAAGTTTGGGAACCACTGCTGTATAGGATGCAACGTGTGCTCCAATACCCACACCGTCACGAGCATGACCGGCCCAACCGCGTAAACCCGGAGGTCGTTTAAACGACCAGTGACCCGGTTTGGACATTCATTGTCTCGAGAGCAGTGCGAGACTTGCTTGAACTCGTGAACTGCGAGACGTGTACAGTCGTGGACGCTCGCTCGTCTGGTCGCTATGGGTCCTGTTGCGACACACACTCTGGCATAGATACAGGAACGGTCTTAGTGATTATAATAATAATAGCATTTATATAGCGCCTTTCACCCGAGGGTCACAACGCGCTGCACAGGGCTGTGGAGAGAACGGCATGTCAACTACATCAAGACAGATCAACTCCGATTCGATTCTTCGAAGCGCGATGGCCACATGACAGTTTCCCATTTCAACAAGTTCTTCTTTAGTCGCAGACAGCCCTTCAACATTTAGAGATATAATAGTCAGTGCTGGCCTTAAAGGCGGCAGGCATTGGCCTCTCTTATTGCTCCAGACTGAGGGGCTTCTTGGCATCTGTTAAGCTTCTGGACATCGTTGACTTTGAGCTCCTCGGCTTCGAAGTGTTTGGTAGAATGTGCAGGTAATACCAAGCATTACTTGACAGGGATCGCGACGTGATCGCTTCTACCTTGATCCCCACAGATCAACTGAAAGTCAAGCAATAGCGATAAATTATAGGACGATCTGTGACGTCCTGGCTCCGTGGCGAGGTGAGCCTGCGGCGTGTGGCGAGAAGTTTAACCGTCTTTGACGTCTCACATCCGGGCCCGTTCCTTGTTTGGGCATTCCTCATTTCAGGCAATTACGGAGGATTTTCTTCTTTTGGAATGTTGGACGCTTTCCACCAGCCGCAACATCCTCGTTGATGCAAGCGTCGTGCTGTTTGGTAGCGGTGCCTTTCACATCACTGTGAAGCTGCCAGATCACCGCGACCCTGTACAAGATTTATCGGTTTCTGAAAATGGATGGAAGCTGCCAGGTTAATTAATTGTCATTTTCATTCATTCATCCGTTGTCAGAAACCGCTTAATCCTGTAACAGGGTTGCGGTGAGCCGGAGCCTATCCCGGCAAGACACAGGGCGCAAGGCAGGGATATACCCAGGATGGGACGCCATTCCGTCAAAGGGCACCGGGGGGCAATTTAGTTCGCAACCCATCCAACCTATGCAGCAGCATGTATTTTGACTGTGGGAGTAAACCGGAGTGCCCGGCGAAAACCCCACGCGGACACGGGGAGAACATCCAAACTCCACACAGAAAGGCACACCCGAGCCGGGATTCGAACCCGGGTGGTTTCTTGCTGTGAGGCGGCAGCGCTAACTCACCACCGCGCCACCGTGCCGCCCCACGCTGCCCGAGGCAGCTCACTTGCATTCTCGCGCTTCGAGCCGTGAAAACCTAAACATCGCAGCGCTTTGTGACCCTCGGGTGAAAGGCGCTATATAAAATGCTATTATTATTATCAACACAAAGCGACGGGCCGGCAGTAATAATAATAATAGCATTTATATAGCGCCTTTCACCCGAGGGTCACAAAGCGCTGCACAAGGCTGCGGAGAGAACGACATGTCAACAACAACAG
>JAZEWU010000026.1:5376941-5398492 GCA_036362915.1 Geotria australis | reverse complement strand
GTGTTGCAGTTTAGCAGGTTAGACGCGGGGAGCGAGCACCAACTGCGCGGCGGGTAGCGGTTGCCACTTAATAATAGCGCCCCTTAACTTGGCCCTGCGAAGCTGCCACCGCGGAGCTGGGCCGCCAGACCGGCCTCGTTTGGCACGCGTGCAGGTTGGCCTAAAAATAACCGAGACGCTTAGACTTTTACATATGGTTTGAAATGTGTTCGTAATTTATGGCACACGCTGTATGAGGATTCCCCCCTCCGGCTTAGATGACGGATCACTCATACGCTTGCGGTGCACATTTTAACACACTTTATCTATCCATGCATTTTCAAAAACCGCTTACTCCTGTACAGGGTCGCGGTGAACCGGAGCCTATCCCGGCAGACACAGGGCGCAAGGCAGGGTAACACCGAGGATGGGACGCCAGTCCATCGCAGACACAGTTTATTATAATAATCGTTTGTTGTATTTGTACACCTGCGATGGACTGGCGTCCCATCCTGGGTGATCCGCTGCCTTGCGCCCTTTGCTTTCCGGGATAGGCTCCGGCTCACCGCGACCCTGTATAGGATTAAGCGGTTTCTGAAAATGAATGAATGAATGAATGTATTTGTACAGTAGCGCCTTTCACCCAGAAATCCCAAAGGGGCTGCAGGAAAACGCAGAGAGCTGGGGAAGGGGGCACGTGGTCAGCCAGCGCCAACCCACCCGACACTGCGCCCTATATGTAATGATATCAGCCAATCAATTAATGAGTGGCTTTTTTTTAGTTGTGGGAGGAAACCGGAGAGCCCGGAGGAAACCCACGCACAACAGATAGCTAGACCACACAAACTCCACACAGAAAGGCGCCCGAGGCGGGAATCGAACCGCCTTAGGGCAGGACTTTCTTTGATGACGCAGATCTTAGTAGTGCGCCACCCTGCCACCCACTCTTGTGAAATAGTGCCAATCAATGGGAGCAGCCCGTGACCCCACTCACACACTCTCGTGAGCCTTGCTGTGGAGAGGCAGCTGCGTCTCCGAGTGCCGAGTCATGCTTCACCGCAACAACCTCACGCTGTGTCGTCATCGTCAGGAACCGCTTAGTCATGTACAGGGTTGCGGTGAGCCGGAGCCTATCCCGGCAGACACAGGGCGCGAGGCAGGGCTATACCTAGGATAGGGCGCCAGTCCATCACAGGGCACCGGGAGCAATTTAGTCGACAGGCCAATTCACCTATGCAGCAGCATGTTTTTGGACTGTGGGAAGAAATCGGAGTTCCCGGCGAAAACCCACGCGGACACGCAGGAGAGAACATACAAACTCCTCCACACAGAAAGACACCCGAACCGGGATTCGAACCAGGGTCCTTTTTGCTGTAGCGCTACTCAGCGCGCCACCGTGCCGCCCCTGACGCTGCACAGTCAGCGGTATTTCTACAGGTGGTCCACATGTCTTGTGACCACCCTCCTCCCCAATTTGAGTCTCTCCAACAGGGCGGGCTCGGCAAACTTTCAAAAGTGGCGTCCATTCATCCATTTTCTAAACCGCTTGTCCTGGTGATGGTCGCGGTGGCAGCAGTCCAAGGAGAGTGGACCCAGACATCCCTTTCCTCAGCAACAGATTCCAGTTCTTCCTTGGGGGGGGGATTCCCAGGCGTGCTAAGCATTAACTTGTTCACGCTGATTTCCGGATCTGCGTGCTAATATTGATACGTTTCAACGTCAGTGATAGTCCTGCTTACGTTTCGCAAAGAAGAAGCGGCTTTCTTAATAACGTTGGAGGTGAAACGTCGCGCGGCAGAGAGAGGGAGAGCGCTGAGTGACACGGCTATCCCGAAAGAACAGCTCTGAAGAGCAACCGTCATGAATCGAGCCGCGAAAACCCACATCAGTACACAAGTAAAATGTAATCGATTTCTTTCTACGTCAAACAGCTTTCATTTGGGTAGCATAATGTACTGATTGACGGACTGTCAAGCGTAGTCTATATAGGATATTTTTTGTCAACTTCGTTTCCTCGCCGTTAATTAGACCTTCATTGCGCGTGCCACTCCAAATAATCTGTCGTGCCACCCATGGCTGGCACGCGTGGGGTATGTTCCTCTAAAACATTGGTATGTTCATCATCATCATCAGAACCCGCTTAACGCTCTACATGGTCGTGGGTGGCTGGAGCCATAGGACAGGGCTATACCCAAGAAGGGACGCCAGTTCATGGCAGAGCACCGTGGACAATTTTGTCAGCAGGCCAATTATTAACCGAGGCAGCCGCAGTAGGATGTATTTGATCTACGGGAGGAAACCGAATGAATACCATCGAAATTTAATCGATTTGATTCTTCGAAGCGTGATGGTTAATATGACAGTTTCCCATTGCAACAAGTTCTTCTTTAGTCGCAGACAGCCCTTCAACATTTAGAGATATAAATAGTCAGTGCTGGCCTTAAAGGCGGCGGGCATTGGCTTCTCTTCTTGCTCCAGACCGAGGGGCTTCTGGCATCTGTTGAGCTTCCGGACATCGTTGTCTTTCAGCTCTTTGGCTTCAAAGTGTTTGGTATAATTTGCAGGTAATACCGAGTGTATTACTTGACAGGGATCGCGACGTGAACGCTTCTACCTTGACCCCCGAAATGTTATGAATATGTGCCACGCGTTATAAATAGCAGTTATTATTATTCCAATGGAACTGTGTGTTCTAACAACGCACACGGCTATTTCCGTAACCAATTGTGAAGCTAAAGAGCCGCCGTAATGTGATGTGAACGCGGTGCTGGAGTGTCATGCCTCCAGCGTTACATAACCGTTATGTAACGGACCACTTCCCGTGGTGGTGTTATACAGTACTGCGGTTTCCCAGACTGCGGTCTTCCCTGCTCCATACCACCGCCTCGCGACTAGTTTCCACGTGTAGCCATCGATTCTCATTCATTCATCTAATTGTCAGAAACCGCTTAATCCTGTACAGGGTTGCTGTGAGCCGGAGGCTTACCCGGGCGGACACAGGGAGCAAGGCAGGGCTATACCTAGGATGGGACGCCAGTCCATCGCAGGGTACCGGTGGAAATTTAGTCCGCCGGCCAGTTTAACCTACTCGGCAGCATGTCTTTGGACCGTGGGAGGAAACCGGAGTGCCCGGGGAAAACCCCCACGCGGATACGGGGAGAACATGCAAACTCCACACGGATAGGCACACGAGCCGGGATTCGAACGCGGGTCCTTCTTGCGACGAGTTTCCACGTTTAGCCATTGAGTTTCCCCACCACTCGTTTAAAATACAAATTCATTCGTTACGCGCTGCACGCGCCCGATTATTGTTAAACACGTCCCACGTGCCGCGCTGAGAAATTAACGCTGCCAGCGTTAATAGCGCAAATTAGTACATCGTGCGGTGTGTAAACATTGCCGCTAAGGGAGCCAAAGGCGGCCGGCCGTGGTGCTGGTCACCCACCCTCTCGTGTGCCGTGCTGGCTTTCATAGGTGCTCGCTAACAGCACTTGACCCTACAGTCTGCTAAGGCTATACGGGGGAAATTTGTCTTATGTGTGTACACGTGTTCTATGTATGTGTGTGGCACGCAATGCTACCTCACAGCAATAATTACCCCAGGTTCGATTCCCGGGTCTAAATTTCCCCTTGCGATGATGGATTGACGTACCATCCTGGGTATAATCTTGCCTTGCGCCCTGCGTCTGCCGGAATAGGCTCCGGCTCACGGCGACCCCATACGCGATTAAGCGGGTACTGATAATACATGAATGAATGAACGAATACGGCCAAACGTCCCAAAGGAGCAGCACCCTCCTGAAAATTACCCACGAGACTCGATGAAAAAATCCAGCATGCCTCGCACCCCAGGTTACTTTGAACCCAACGAATAACAAGGCAAACACATAGTGTTCTGTCCTGGTAGGTAAGCTTGAAATTGTTCCCACGGCTGGCAATATCAAATGGAACACGTAATGGTTGCGTCATCCTTCCCGCTCTCTTCGCAGAAATCCGCGGAAGCGCCAGCAGTAATTCAAAGCCCCGACGTGATGCCGGTGTGAAACTTGACGGGATGTGCTGGATGCGGAGAGGAGCTGCCGCGGATTTTGTTATTTAACTCGGTATGCCACTCTGCGTGATGTACACGCCAAGATGACATCAGCAATATCGCACTCATTCTGCACACGGTCTCGTTGTCAGGGTGGCTCATCGGCATAACAGCGACCACTGTAAGTCGGATTTAAAATATATAAATATATACTGTATACTGTTAAACAGATAAAAACACGACAGTACAGTACTTCGTTTTTTTTTATTTAAGCTGTTCAGCGGGGAGGGGTAAGCAAGTTACAGCATCTCAGAGCACCGGGGGGTAAATTTATTCAACAGGACAATGAATCCAGGCGGCAGCGTGTCTTTGGACAGTGGGAGGAACCCGGAGCACCCGGCGAAAACCCAGGCGGACACGAGCAGAGAACATGCACAGAAAGACACCCGAGCCGGGAATCGAGCCCAGGCTCTTATTGCTGTGTGGCACCGTGCCCGCGTTGCCACCGTCGTGTCAGGGTGCCCCTCGCTGGCATGTCACATCCCGCATGAGTGGAGCGTTCATACCCGCAAGAAATAGGATCTGCTCTGCCAAGCTAGTATCTAACAAGTACAAAGATCCCCCCATATAGCCTCTAACATACCGTAGGGCCAAGTGCTGTTAGCGAGTACCGTAGACACGAGGGGGGGTGGGTGCCCAACACGGCAAAAAAGACACAAAGATCCCCTATATAGCCTTAACAGACTGTTAGGGCAAGTGCCGTTCGCGAGCACCTATGAAGGTCGACACGGCACACGAGGGGGGTGGGTGACCAGCACCACGCCCGGCCGCCTCTGTCTCCCTAGTGGCGATGTTTACACACCGCACTAGGTACTCATTTGAGGCTGAGTCGACCCAGGACCGGTTCAGAAAAGCGGCACTGGTGTTGGTGGCCGTGAGCGGGATTCGAACTCGGGTCGCCAGAGCTACCGCTCCCCAGCACGGCGCGCACACAATCATGTCACCCCAATATTCCCCTCCAAAAAATACTCGGTAACCCCCTCCCGACATCCCTCCCTGGCTGGTTCCAACTTCAAATCAACAACCCACCCACCCCAGCAGCAATGTTCTCTTTAAACACGCGTTTGGGGGGGGGGGTGTGTGTGATGTGAGTGACATCCCCAACGCGTTTGGGACACAGCCCACCGCACAGCCAATCACAGGCGCTTTCCTATAGAGGCCACGCTACAGCACGAGAGGGAGGGTGTGTGTGCGCTATTTAGTGGCCCCGACTGCCGATGAGCACTCCTTTTGCTCCGAGCTCTGTCTGGCTGGTCGCTTCCTCGCTTCGCCCGCAGCATCAGCAGTGAGTGGCTATTATAGAGAGGCGAAGCTGCGGAGGTTTACGTGTCAGTGACGGCAGCAGTGACAGAGGCAGCGGTATTGTACCGACCCAGCGACTCGCTGACGGATAATATAGGTCACCGGCATATTTCTCCGTGCGTTGCGCCGCTGGCTTGAGTGTGAGTCATTTTTTTTTCTATCACCCGACCGCAGAGCTACCCGAGGTGAGTGTGGGTGTGTGACTTACAAGCCGGCGCTGGTTTCTAAGCGAAAGTAGCACAGAGTAACGATGTTTGGTCTCGCCGCGTTGGGGGTTAAATTGATAGCGTGGCTTTAACGCGGCAGTATAGATGCTCTCGCTGCTGAAATTCTACTGCAGGATTTCGTCAGCTGCTGGGGAGGCAGACACTTGTTTTAACCCATGTAGATGTACTTTGTAACGTTTCACGACGCTGTGTTTTGTATTGTGGGGCGGCGCGGGGGAGTAGCACTGCCGGCTCCGCACACCAATCGTCGCGGTTTGATTCCCAGCTCGGGTGCCGTTCACTGTAGAGTTTGCTGTGTTCACTGTGTGCCTGCGTGGGTTTTAGCCGGGTGCTCCGGTTTGCTCCCACAGACCAACCACACACGCTGCTGCCTAGGTTAATTACCCTGACGGCTATAACCCCGCCCTGCGCCCTGTGTCTGCGGGAATAGGCTCCGGCCACCCGCGATCCTAGACGTGATGGAGCTGTGACTGATTATGAACGAATGATGATTGGTAATAAATTAGGGATGGTAATTGACAATTACATGATGGTAATTGTTTGAACGTGAATGAATGATCGACGATGATGATGATTGATCGTTGTGTTCCGTCCTTCCCGTGTCCGTGGTGTAACTTTCCGACCGCATTGCGGCCCTTGTGCAGCGCTTTGTGACCCTCGGGTGAAAGGCGCTATATAAAATGCTATTATTATTATTGCGTGTTGCTATTGTATGTCGCATCACTAGTATGTTGCAGTGGCGAGTGTGTGTTGTGTTTCCTGACACAAACACACGCATGACGCAATGTTGAAATCACGTAGCGTTATTTGGAGGGTTGTTTTTTTAACTAAACGGCGGCACGGTGGCGCGGTGAGTAGCGCTGCTGCCTCACAGCAAGAAGTACCTGGGTTTGATACGCGGCCCGGGTACCTTTTCTGTGCGGAGTTTGCATGTTCTCTCCGCGTATCCGTGTGGAGTTTTTCCGGCTACTCCGGTTTCCTCTCAGTCCAGGCACCGCCTAAATTAAATTGTCCCGCTCAATAAATTTCCCCCGGTGCCCAGAGATATAACTTTCTTACTCCTCCTGTTTAAAAAGAGCTACATAGGGCTCAACGGTTCCTTCCAGCTTGTGTATAACAAAAACTGACTGGAGCGGTGGTGCAGTCGTTGGCGCGCTGCTCTATAAACTTGGCCACCAAAGTTACATTCCCGGCCGAGGTTAAGAGCGGTGACGTAATCGGTTGTGACCCCACACCCACTCCCACCTCCCCCAGCTTCAGAGCCGAAGTAACCAGCGTGGTGAAGTATGGTCAGAGCAGTCGTACGACCGGCACGTGGTGCTTTCGTGCAGAACAGTATTGATAAGAGCTGTAAATGATTAATATTGTTGATAAGGATGCATCCCTGGCGTGCATTGCTTGAGCTTTTGCGGGCGGATTGGGGTTGGCTGGCACGGTGGTTCTTCACCCTTACTGCAGCCCGCACCCCTTTCGGTTCTCAACGTGTTCTCGCATCTCCTCGGTAAATAAATACGTTATATAATACCGGGTGGCGCGGTGAGTAGCGCTGCCGCCTTGCGGCAAGAAGCCCCTGGGTTAGAATCCCGGCTCGGATGCCTTTTGTGTGTGTGGAGTTTGCGTGTTATCCCCGTGTCCGCGTTGGGTTTTCGCCGGGCACTCCGGTTTCCTCCCACAGTCCAAAGGCATGCTGCTGCCATAGGTTACTTGGCCTGCGGATAAAATTTCCCCCGGTGCCCTGTGATGAACTGGCGTCCCGTCCTGGGTATAGCCTTGCCTCGCGCCCTGTGTCTGCCGGGATAGCCTCCGGCTCACCGCGGGCCGTTTACAGGATTAAGCGGTTTCTGAAAATGGATGGATGATTTGTTTTGTTTTGGTCGCTGTTGCTTCGCTCACCCCCTCCCTACAAGATCTCCCGTGTGATACAGTCGGGATACTGGCGGAACAGGCTCCTCGAACTAGTCAAACTGGACCGTTGTGCGTGTCGCAAACACAACATTACCGTCGATTGGGGACGTTTGCCCACTTGTAATAATTATAGTTTTAGCTTAATACGAGAGGAGATCAAAGAGAACCTGGCGGAACGACGTTCAAAGGTCCGCACAGATGGATTCGACGATAATACATGGCTGTCTTTTCCTGGCCACGTTGCGGTGCAGTTCCACCGCCTGCGCACATGACGGCTACACCACTGCGCATGAGCATGCAGCTTTGTAAATCGACGCTAACCAAAACATGTTTGCCTGACCTCACTCTAACTTGTAACCCAACCCCGCCCCAACACATAACCTTAACTCGCCCCTAACACAAAGACAAAGATCCCCCGTATAGCCTCTACATGCTGTAGGGGTCAAGTGCTGTTAGCGAGTAGCGCCTATGAAGGTAGTCACGGCACACAAGGAGGTGGGTGGCCAGCACCACGCGGCTAACATTGTGATGGGGAAGACTTCGCGTCCCTCGCATGAAGCGTGTGAGAGTTTACATCAGATCATTGATCTAGTTTAGGGAATGCTCCTACAACCGAGGGTGCTGGCCTACACCCGACGTTGGGCCAACGTTGGCACGCTGGGTGTTGGCGGTACGTGTTATTACACGAGGCGTCGTGAGCCTACAGTCACATCGCGTTAAACGCTCGCAAGCCCCCCTAAGTGTCTCGTAAGCCAGGCGGGTTCTAGTCTGTTTAGTTAAACCTGTCTGGTAGAATGGCTAGTGCAAACCGGCTGTTGCAGGCTCGGGTTGTGAAACGGCGGTACAGCAATGGGCACGGTTCATTTACAGATGCTGGTTGGTTGTTGTGAACGTGATGAGAATTGCTCTCCGTAGCTGTTCTTTCAGGAGAGCCGTGTCGGGCGTTGCTCCGCTCTCCTTCGCGCGACCTTTCAACCTCCCATGTTGGCGGCGTCATCGTGTGGCGTTCTGCCTCCAACGCGGGAGGCGAAACGTCTGCGAAATAGAGAGGAGGAACACTCGACGCGGCTGTCCTGAAAGACCAGCTGTCGAGAGCAATCCTCACAAGTCGAGCCGTGACGAACCTACATCTGTTACATTAATACGCGAGCGAATTGAAGAGCTTTGCTGCCGAGAACGGGATAAACTGGGTTGCGGCGTCGGCACCAGATAGGTTTGGACCACCCCGGCAATCCATCCATCTTCAGAAAACGCTTAATCCTGTACAGGGTCGCGGTGAGCCGGAGCCTAACCCGGCAGACACAGGGCGCAAGGCAGGGGAACACCGAGGATGGGACGCCAGTCCATCGCAGGGCGCCTGGGGAGATTTAGTCAGTACACCAATTAACCTGGCAGCATGTCTTTGGACGGTGAGAGGAAACCGGAGTGCCCGGCGAAAACCCACGCGGACACGGGGGGGGAACATGCAAACTCCACACAGAAAGGCCCCCGAGCCGAGATTCGAACCCGGGTCCTTCTTGCTGTGAGCCGGCAGCGCTACGCACTACGCCACCGTGCCGCACCCCGGCCATCTGTCCAATCGCAATGCGCCACAGGTGTCAACACAAGGTAACGCCTGATCCCCCCCCTGGGTAGTGGCCGTAACCCTGGGCTCCCATTCATAAAGCCGCCGTGGGTCGGGAGAGGATGTGGACCAGGTGTCGGTAACCTTTCAGAAGCGACGTGCCGGGATCAACTTCCAACCACCCCATCCATTGTCAGAAACCGCTTAATCCTGTACAGGGGAGCGGCGAGCCGGTAAATTACCCCGGCAGACACGGGGCGCAAGGCAGGGCTGTACCCAGGATGGCACGCTAGTCCGTCACAGGGCACCGGGGGCAATTTAGTCAGCAGGCCAATGAACCTATGCAGCAGTATGGCTTTGGACTGTGGGAGGAAACCTGAGTGCCCCGGCGACAACCCGCGCGGACACGGGGAGAACATGCAAAACTTAACACAGAAAGTCACCCGAGCCGGGATTCGAACCGGGGAAACTTCTTGCCGTGAGGCGGCAGCGCTACTCACCGCTACGCCACCGCGCCGCCATCTAACTTAGTTTCTTCGCTGGTAATTCGACTTAAATCGCGCGGCGTGCCGCTCACAATCATCTCGCGCGGCGTGCGGTGCCAACTCCGGGATCCATCGAGTTGGTGTTAGATAGATAGATAGTTTATTATTACAGGAGAAACAATACCCAGTGAGCTTGCGAGCTCTTTACGGGACTCCTGCGACGCAAGCGGAGGGGAATTGCCGAGCGATTGGCGTCTTGGGAGGATTACTCTGACGTCCGCCGTCCTCCCGCCCAATCGCGTCGCAGCCGCGGTAGTCTCATATCATTTGTTGCGACACCCGCACTTTCACAGAAACATGATTCCACCTCACCCCCACTTTTTCCTGCAATACCCGCGGCTGCGGCGCGCATGCACCCGTCGGCCCTCCCCCGCTTGCTCCAGGGCAGGAAGTGCCGCCCGTGCGTCAGAGCATTCTTGTATCCGCGGAATGATTTGCTGATAGATGACGTTTCTCCGCTTGGCACGTACGCGGCACGCCGCCTCGCCCCGAGGGGGGGAGACGTGGAAACAAGTTGTTCTTTGCTTGAACGGAGCTCCTAATTATTATAAATGTGTTAGATTTACGTAGCGCTTTTCACCCGTAGGGCCCGAAGTTTTGTAGGAAAGAGTTGGGCAGGCGGGGGGAAGGTAGCCACGTTGACAGCCGGTGCCAACCTGCTAGATGCTGCGTGCATCTTGTACTGATGTCGGTTTTCACGGATCGATGCTGTGTGTATTATTTTTTTTCGCTGTCTTATTTGAAAAATGTGTGCAATGCTACGTGTATTTATGTTGTGTTGTTGCTTGGTTTCAAATTTGTTTATACGTGAATCTTGTAAATATTTTAAATTACCGTCAGCAACTCGCATGTTTGTTTGTTTGTTTGTGTCACAGGGAGTCCCGTAAAAAGCTTACTGTAATAATAACAAACAAACAACATGTACCATCTGTCGTCCCTCGACCCCCCCGCCGCGGCCCCTTTCGCGGCGCTCAGACGATGACGCCGACCCCAGCCAAGGAGCAAGACAAACCCAAGGAGGGCAGCGGCTGCCCCTTCTCGCCGGGGCAGCTGGCGGGCAGCGGCAAGCCCGCGGCGCGCGAGCCGACGGCGCAGAACGGGGAGCCGGAGGCGGCCGCCGAGGAGCGCCAGTGGATCTCCCCCGCGCTGCCCAGCCGCTGCACCTGGTACCCGGGCACCACAGACGTGTCGCCACACATCCACAGCGCCCCGTGAGTACCCCGGCTGGCCTCCCCTCCCTTCACCTGGAGGAGGGTGTCTTCAAGCTTTTTAATCTTGATCATTTTACATTTAGAACGCGTGGCACATATTCATTCAGTGGGGATCAAGGTAGAAGCGTTCACGTCGCGATCCCTGTCAAGTAATACTCGTTATTACCTGCAAATTCTACCAAACACTTCGAAGCCGAGGATCTGAAAGACAAAGATGTCCAGAAGCTCCACATATACCGGAAGCGCCTCAGTCTGGCACAAGAAGAGAGGCCAATGCCTGCCTTTAAGGCCAGCACTTACTATTATATATCTAGATGTTGAAGGGCTGTCTGCAACTAAAGAAGAACTTGTTGCAACGGGAAACTGTCATATAACCATCACGCTTCGAAGAATCGAATTCGAATGTTCATTCAGTTATCGAAGATATTCATTCGACGAGAGAAGAACTCGGCGGCGTAGCGAGGCAAACGCGGAGAGGCGGAGGAGGAGGCAGCCAGGCGGTTTTGCCGGTGCCATATTGCCACACACTGCTTCTGATATATTATGATGTTATCGGCCAGCTAATTAATGAGTGTTTTGTTAAGTTGTGGGAGGAAACCGGAGAACCCGGAGGAAACCCACGCAGAACAGGTGGAGAGAACACACAAACTCCACAGAGAAAGGCGCCCTAGGCGGGAATCGAACAACCTCGGTGATCGCGAGAGGACATATTACACGGAGAACGATGCTCGTCACACGTCGGAGCCGTGCCGAACCTCCATCGTTACGTCGGCACGAAAGCGGCTGCTCTAAAAAGCGCTCAAAAATATCCGACACAACATGTTGTGCCGCGCACGCCCCTCGTTCGAGCTGATAGGCGAGCGTCCAGAATCAATACGGGCCGCATCCAAAGATGTACAGTTTGTTTAACGTTACGTAACAACTGTTTCCACGCTTGTTCTGCCAGCGAGGCAGAAACGCAGCGTGATAAAGATGGTTTATGGAGATTTTATTCTAATAATAATAATAATTACGTGGGGTTTTTAATTTAGGAAGTGTTCGTCTCGCGTTGCAGGGTTTAAGAAAGTGACGGCCATCTTAGGGGACGCTGGCAGCTTTTTGCCGCTCTTAAGATTGCCAGTTTCACGACCTTTCAGTGTATTCTAAGCAGCCTTAATCATTTAATTTTTGTTGCTTTGGTTTTTATTAGTTGTTGTTGACATGCCGTTCTCTCCGCGGCCCTTGTGCAGCGCCTTGTGACCCTCGGGTGAAAGGCGCTCTAAAAATGCTATTATTATTATTATTCACACACGTTCAGATAACACGAAAATGTTCTATAAAGCAGTTTATAAATAGCTCCTCCTTAAAGATTGCAATTGTTGTAGACAAACAGTAAAATAATCGTAAGATGCGGGAATAAAATAAGGATAAAAAAAACCACAACGCACGAGCACCGGGCGCGGTGTCGTAAACACCGCCCTGGGGAGACGAAACTGGTCGACTGTGGTACTGACCACACGTGAAACCTCGCGCGCCGTCACAGCCTCCATGTGCCATCTCCACCGACGACACGTGACCTTGACCGTCTTGTTCGTCCCCTGTCCGTTGTGCCGCACAGAAAAGAACGCCCGAAAGTGTTGCCGAATATCCTGTCGAACATCGGCAACTCGCCCATGGTTCGCATCAACAACATCACCAAGAGCTGCGGACTCAAGTGTGAACTCCGTGAGTTCAAACCGCCCCGCGAAACGCCGTTTTTTTTTTTACGTTGAGCCTCGATTAATTTGGCGGCGGAGTCGTAGCTTCCGCGAAAGAAGGTCCTGCCCGAGGCGGATTGATACCTGCCCCGGGCGCCTTTCCACGCCGAGTTTGTGTGTCATCTCCGCCTGTTCTGCATGGTTTTCCTCCGGGTACTCCAGTCTCCTCGCGCAACTAAAACGCGCTCGTGAATCCGCGTTCTGGAACGGATTGCTATCGTAAAACGAGGTACCGCCGTGTGTTACGATCGGTCTTGCCGTTTGCGCCGCGGTTCCTCCCAGTGGCCAAGTGCGAGTTCTTCAACTCGGGCGGCAGCGTGAAGGACCGCATCGCGCTGCGCATGATGGAGGACGCGGAGCGCGACGGCCTGCTGCAGCCGGGCGACACCATCATCGAGCCCACGTCCGGCAACACGGGTGTGTCCGCGGCGCGTCGTTGCACGCACGCACGCACGCACGCACACACACAAAATAACATCACAACCGCCATTATAACTTCACATTTATAACGCGCACATATGCATTCACTGTCGAAGGTACTCATTCGACGAGAGAACGACTCAGAGGCGTAGCGAGGAAAGCGCAGAGAGGCGGAGGAGGCAGCCAGGCGGTTTTGCCGGCGCCATGTTGCCACACACTGCTTCCTATATATTATGATGACGTCACCGCCACCAGGCGGCCGCCACTAGGTGGCGGTGACGTCACCGCGGCGCCTGTGCCAGGCCATATGCACATTGAGGCTTTCACGTGAAGTGTCGAAGGCTCGCCGACAGGAGGTCACAGGACAGACCCAGGTGTCACGGGCCGCCTGACCGAGATGACTGGCAGCTGCACCACCCGAGCTCCCTACTGTGCCAACTTGCTGTGCTTTGGCCGCTCGACGCATACACAAAGACAAAGATCCCCCGCATAGACTTAACAGACTGTAGGGTCAACTGCCGTTAGCGAGCACCTATGAAGGCCGACACGGCACACGCAGACAGATACACACGCAGACACACACACGGACACACGGACGCTGTTGCCGGACTAAGTTGACGGACGCACCAACCGCTCGCGCGTTCGTGCGGGGCGGCCGGGTAACCGCTGTCGTTGAATCGTGGCAGGGATCGGGCTGGCGCTGGCTGCGGCCGTCAAGGGTTACCGCTGCATCATCGTCATGCCGGAGAAGATGAGCCTCGAGAAGGTGGGTGCGACGCGGTCGATCGACGCGGCTGTCCCGAAAGAACGGCTCTGAAGAGACAAGCAGGGTGGCGCATTGGTGACATCCGCGCCTCTCAGAAAGAATGGTCTTGCCGAGGCGGTTCGATTCCCGCCTTGGGACCCTTTCTGTGTTGAGTTTGTGTGTTCTCTCCCCCCTGTTCTGCGTGGGTTTCCTCCGGGTTCTCCGGTTTCCTCCCACAACTTGTAAAAAAAACCACTCATTAAATAATTTGGCCGATAACATCGTAATATATGGGAAGCAGTGTGTGGCAGTATTGCGCCAGCAAATTGCCTGGCTGCCTCCTCCGCCTCTATGCGCTTTCCTCGCTACGCCTCTGAGTCCTTCTCTCGTCGAATGAATATCTTCGACGTTGAATGAATATTGTGCCACGCGTTATAAATGTAAAATTATTATTATGATTATCAACGCGGCACTTGGCCCAACAGGCTGTTGAAGGCTACCAGGAGGGGGACCTTTGTGTGTCGTGTGCGTAGGTGGACGTGCTGCGGGCGCTGGGAGCGGAGATCGTGCGCACGCCCACGAGCGCGCGTTTCGACTCGCCCGAGTCTCACGTGGGGGTCGCCTGGAGGCTCAAGCACGAGATCCCCAACTCTCACATCCTCGACCAGGTGACGCGCTCGCTGCCCTCTCGCGTCCCGACGCTCGCTTGCCCACTTCCGAATGCTCAGCGCTCACCGATGCCTGCGCCTCGATGCTCACCACCTGCTGTTTACTGAATCTCAATGCTCGCTCCGTGTCCGAACGCTCACCGCACCCGCCATGCGTCTCAACGCTCACCGATACCTGCATCTCAATGGTCACCACCTCCTGTCACGGAATCTCGATGCTCATCTCCTGCGTCTAAACGCTCGGCTCCTGCATTGCAATGCTCACCGCCTACTCGAACTCATTGCTAACCGCCTGCGGGTGGGTTTGAACGTTCACCACATCCTTCTGCACCTCAATGCTCACCTCCTGCTCCTCATCGCTCACCATCTCCTCCGTCTCCACACTCGCCACCTCCTCCTCCGTCTCAAAGTGGCTTAACATCAGCGACGTCATCGCACTACCCGCGCTTGACTGTAACATAAATATATTTTCTGTGTTCCTTTTGTCTCGTCAACAAAGCGTAACCACAGCCGGCCGTCGCAACGGTCTCGCGTGCCTCGTTGAATAGGCGCTCGCTAACGGCGCTGCTACGGTTCTAATCAGAGCGACCGCGTGCGCGTTTCAGTATCGCAATCCCGGGAACCCGCTCGCGCACTACGACGTCACTGCCGAGGAGATCTTGGAGGAGTGCGACGGTGAGTGGCTGTGTGTGGTTGTGTGGTTGCCGGCAGACGGCAGACGCGGGAGGCGAAACGTCGCGAGGGAGAGGGTGATTGCTCGACACGGCTATCCCGAAAGAACAGCTCTGAAGAGCAACCATCATGAGTCGGGGATCAGTGGGGAGGCATGATCAGGCACATCATTGGTCACTCTCCTGATCAGGCGTCTGACGATGCCTCCAACTTGGGAGGCGAAACGTCGCGAAGGATAGCGCGGGAACGCTCGACACGGCTATCCTGAGAGAGCCGCTATCGAGAGCAGTTCTTATGTTACGATGCTGAGCATGTTGTTGTGGATGTTGACGGCAACTTTGCCGATGTTGACGACTCTGTTGACGCGCCTCCAGGCCGCGTGGATATGCTCATCGCCGGCGCCGGTACCGGCGGCACCATTTCCGGCCTTGCTCGGAAATTCAAGGAGAAGTGCCCCAACTGCAAGGTAGGTGACCACAACGACGACGACAAACGGTTCTGTCCGGCGCTTCGCGAGTCCACCGCCGAAACCTAATCAGAAGGTTGTTTGTTTTGGAGAAACCTGCGCTGAAACGGGAAGAGGTGTCTCGTGCCGCTGTTGCCGCAGATCGTGGGCGTGGACCCGGAGGGGTCCATCCTGGCGCAGCCCGATGAGATCAACAAGAAGGAGACTCCCTACGAGGTGGAGGGCATCGGCTACGACTTTGTGCCCACCGTGCTCGACAGAGAGGTAACGCCGGCCACCATTCGTCACCGGCACCGTCGTCGTTAATCGCGATAGTCATCGCTAGCAGAGTACCCGCCCCGCGGGCTAACTTGTTCCGGCGTGCAGCGCGTTTTGTCCGACGTCCCATGTTAATGATGTATTCTGCCGACGTGAGGTGGATTTCTTCCTGATGGCCTTTTGGGAATATCGATGACTCGAGTTTCAGAAGTGAAGCTAAAATAAGATGTAATAGCATTGGTGTCGTGCCGATACAAATGTTGCTCACGAAGGATTCAAACACCGGTGCCTTCAAGTGCTTGCATGCAATAACATTGTTGTATTACCTTATGATTTTATATGTTGTGTGCGTTGGTTCGTTCAAATCACGCGAATAGTAAAATGTCGTGCCACAAACCCTCCTCCACAGCGGTGAGGTGCTGAAGCCGTAACAAACCGGAACGTTTGTTGATGTGTAAAAGTAATTAATGGGACACATTTACCCGCGCGATCCCACAACAATCGATCGTGAATCGTTAACGTTAGTCACGAAAGCCGACGTGCTGATTTTTAGTCGCGAGATCGAACTGTCGCGAACGTTGCGATTTGCGTCAATGGTCGTCGTCGTTGTTCGCGAGCAGGTGGTGGACACGTGGTGCAAGAGCACAGACGAGGCGTCCTTCCTCATGGCGAGACGCCTCATCCGCGAGGAGGGGCTGCTCTGCGGTGAGACGTCACCACCACCGCCATCATCACCATCAGTACCATCGCCACCACCACCTTGTTACTTTATATACCTTGGAATTTATCCATCCATCCATTTTCTAAACCGCTTGTCCTGGTGAGGGTCGCGGTGGCAGCAGTCCATGGAGGGTGGACCAGACATCCCTTTCCTCAGGAATAAAAAAAAAAATGGTATTGGTTAGTTCGTTCGTTTTTATCACCGGAATCTCGCAATGACGACAATGATCATGACGATGATGTGGATGGTGCGTGGCGTGATGGCGGCAGGCGGTAGCTCGGGCTCGGCGATGGTGGCGGCCGTGGAGTGTGCGAGGTCGCTCCGCGAAGGTCAACGCTGCGTCGTCCTCCTGCCAGACTCGATCCGCAACTACATGTGAGTGCTGTAATAATACACGTTTCTAAACGTAGAAAATCCCCTGAGGGAACATTTCGCGACGCGCAAAGAGTACGGTTTACACTAACGTGCGGTGTCGTTTGTCACAGGTCCAAGTTCCTGAGCGACCACTGGATGGCGCAGAAGGGCTTCCTGCCCGAAGAGGACTACCTGGTGAACAAGCCCTGGTAAGACGACTCTTCGACTCGAACCCCCAGCGGGGCTTTTACAAGCGTTCCACTCCAAATTTACTAAAAAAATATATAAATCTAGAAAATAACAACTTAACCAAACAAATACAAGAAAAAAAACATTTACACACAGCACTGCACAAAAATGACAATAGAAGTAAATAAAAAAAACCAAAGTAATAAAAAAGGTTAAACATTTTAAACGGTTAAACCATTGCGACGTTATCGAGTGCGAATCGTAATTGCCGCGTCGCCCGTGCCGCCCCCCCCCCGTTGCGGTGGCGACGCAGGTGGTGGGACATGAAGGTGCAGGAGCTGTGCCTGTTGGCGCCGCTCACCGTCCTGCCCACCGTCAGCTGCCAGGAGACGATGGCCCTCCTCCGCGAGAAAGGCTACGACCAGGTCCCCGTGGTGAACAGCGCCGGGTGAGCTCCGCGCGCAACGTTGACCGTTTAAATTAACTTCGTAGGCTTTCATGACCAATGCTATCCATGGTGAAGCTCAGTTTGTGAGTTTCGGTCATGTGAAAAAGTGTGTAAGTGTAGTGTAGCCGTCGATATGTTGGAGCAAACGAGCGAGCACATGCAGCACTTACCTTAAAAGATGGTACCGACGTTTCGCTGAGACTTCCACTCAGCTTCATCAGCCCTGAAGATCTTCACTATGGTTGACCGTTTAGTTTCCCGAGAATTTGTTGTCCATTTTATCGTCCCCCCCAGATTGAGCGTGGGTCTGTAAAAGAGGGTGGGGAACGTACGGTTAACGGAGGCCTTCGGACCTTGCTGTGGCCCGCGGGAAGTATTTATCCATCGCTGGGAGCGTTCCCAGCTTCTTCTTCTTTGCGATTCTTCAAAGCACGATGGTCAGCTTCTGGACATCGTTGTCTTTCAGCTCCTCGGCCTCGAAGTGTTTGGTAGAATTCGCAGGCAATACCAAGTATTACCTGACAGGGATCGCGACGTTCCCAGCTGCAAACCCACAACATCGTCCGTCCATCCATCCCGTTGTCAGAAACCGCTTAATCCTGTACAGGGTCGCGGTGAGCCGGAGCCTATACTGGCAGACACGGGGTGCAAGGCAGTGCTATACCCAGGATAGGACGCCAGTCCATCACATGGGCAGTTTAGTCCGTAGGCCGAATAACCTATGCAGCAGCATGTCTTTGGACTGTGGGAGGAAACCGGAAGATCCTCGTTTGTTCTTCGCCGAGGATATTCTCATTTGTTGTATGTCTCTGTGTCCTGTGCTTCACAGGCTGGTGCTGGGCATGGTGACCCTGGGGAACATGCTATCCTGTACGCTCGCCGGCAAGGTCAAACCGTCTGACCCGGTCTCCAAAATCCTCTACAAGCAGTTCAAACAGGTGCCTCCTCCATCCGGCCCGGCTGAGACACCACTTCCTTTTAATATTAATTTTGGAGACAGCCTGATTCAGACACCGGATGATGTCTTGCCTTGTGCGTCAAGTCCTACTTCGGAATGTGCTCCCCATGTCTGCGTAGGTTTTCGCCGGGTACTCCGGTTTCCTCCCACAGTCCAAAGACAGGTTGCCTGTCTGACTAAATTGCCCCCCTGTGCCCTGAGATATTAACTTGCTTACCCCTCACACTGTAACGCCTATCTCTAACACATTGTGACTCCCACCTCTAGCACTGGCCCCTCTTCTCTTACCCCTCCCCTCCTGACAAGTATTAACGAGCCACATAGCTCAACGTTTCCTTCCAGTTTGAATGCAATCTGACCGGCTGTCTTTCCGTTCACAGATCACTCTGAAGGACAACCTGGGCAAGTTGTCGCGCATCTTGGAGACGGATCACTTTGCACTGGTGGTTCATGACCAGATTCAGTGTAAGACATTTGGTACATATATATATACGTACTCTTTCTGTCTGCATTCACACAGGAAGACAACAATCTCCCCCTCCCACCTCATAGCGGGCAGGATGATCAAGGGCTCGGTGGCTGACACCAAAGCCGGCCGCCTTTGTCTCCCCAGCTCTGATGTTTTCACTTCGTACTCCCTCCCAAGCCCGGGTCGTCGATGGAGGCCCAAGACCTATTTAAATATTCACCAATGTGATGGACCGGCGTCCCATCCTGAGTATAGCCCTGCCTTGCACCCTGTGTTTGCTGGGATAGGCCCGGGCTCACCTCGACCCTGTACAGGATTAAGCCATCCATCCATTTTCTAAACCGCTTGTCCTGGTGAGGGTCGCGATGGCAGGATTAAGCGATTTTCTGAAAATGGATGGATGGCTGGCCACTGCTATTGGTCGTGAGTGGGATTCCAACTCGGGTGGCCAGGTTCATTGCTCTGCACGATGACCGTTACCGAGAACGCACCTGCGTCGAAAGTCTCCGCGTCGTGACGCCGCCGGCGCTGACTTCCTCCCTCGTCCCCGCGCAGACCACGGCCAGGGCCGCTCGCAGAAGCAGAACATGGTGTTCGGGATCGTGACGGCCATCGACCTGCTCAACTACGTGACGGCGCGCGAGAAGGAGACCCACGTGATCGGCGTCTGAGCCGCGACTCGCTCGCCGCTCGACGCCGCCGCTCGTCGCTTGGCCACCCGCTCGTCCCCCTTCATGGTGCGACGTGCTGCCCGTTTGTGTGTCGGCATTGTGCCGTGTGTGTGTGTGTGTCTGTGTCTGGTTGTGCCAGTTGTGTCAGCGACGAGGCACCTGGTTGTGTCCCGTGACCTCCTGTCGGCGAGCCTTCGACACGTTGCTTGGAGCTTACGGTGCACCCGGCTTGCCACGGGCGCCGTGGTGACGTCACCGACACTTAGTACCGTGCCAGCCTTAATATGCTCGCTAACGGCACTTTACCCGTACGGCTTACGCGGCTATACAGGAGGGGTATTTACATTTGTAAGTGAATCTGTGTGTGTGTTTGCCCGTGTGTCGTTCTGTCTTGCGTTCTTAGCTCCGGTGTTGCGGAAGTTGTGCACACAATCGCAAAGCAAGTCTCTTTAATGCTGACGATCAAAGTGTTGCCGATTTTTAAATGGCCAATATCCAGGTTGGCTGGTTGCTCCCCAATGGTGGGGGGTATTGAAGCCAATCTTCTTTAGTCGGAGGGTCTGCGGATTCTCTGTTTGTCTGGAACCTTCCCCAGAACCTGTTCACCGAGAGAAAACCTAGCAGGAGTGCTAGACTCCACACCTGTTCACCAAGGGAGACCCTAGCAGGAGTGCTCGACTCCAGACCTGTTCACAGAGGGAGACGCTAGCAGGAGTGCTGGGCTCCAGGTGACATTTTACGAACATGTTGCTCCAGGTACGGCAAAAGGATGAAACGCGCATTCGTGAGTTTCAAATTTGCCGATAGTGTAACCGTGCTTCCTTGCATCTGCTCTGTATCTTGTCGTAACGTGTCCATTGAGTTGCCGTCCATTCAACCAGATGTATTTGTTATGTTTATTGCCAAAGCCTTGTTTGTATCCATGTAGGTTTTCACGCCTCGGCTTGTGAGCATTGCTCTCAAGAGGCGCTCTTTTGGGATAGCCCGAAAGAGCGGCTCGATCGTTCCGCTTCTCTGGACTGGTGCATCTGAACGCCGCGCTGATGGGCTCGCTCATCCTGTGTGTGTGTGTGTGTGTAAAGTGTGACGAAGGGAAGGTGAGAGGGAGCAACGATTGACACGGCTCTCTCCGAAAGAGCAACTCTCGAACGATTCTCAAATCGTTGCTTTTCGTGCTACGTTTCTGCACGCGGCTCGGCTGATGCGTCCGGTCAACGTCACTGTTAACGGTTTCTGTGGCATTATTACAAGAGGCTGTGATTTTTCTTTCTTTTAGTACTTATCGTCTTTAGCGAAGTGACGCGAGAGACGAACGCCGCTGGTGGTCGTGAAGCGAAGGTTCCCCGGCTAGACGGCTGCAACCAAATCACCCTGAATGCAAATACACACTCACCACTTTGCCATTTAAACCATGGGGAAACCCGGCAAATTGCAGGGGGGACACGGGTGGTGGAGGGGGGACCATGACCGGCCTTCTGGCCAATCAACGTTCTTGTCGGTGATTCTTATCGGTTTGGGGGGGGGTGCTCAGCATTGACTTTTGCACGAAATCCCAGAATCACTAAGATCACCCCCGACAGTTCCACGTCGCTTACATATGCGAGCAGCGGGACCCGTGGATGACGGGCTGTCAATTGGTCCGGAATACAATTCGAATTCACCACTCATCATTGATTTTTGCTTGGGGCTCCGGAATCTACTTAAGACCACCTGTGACAATTGCACATGTGACGTACATATGACAATTATACACGCGGCTTACAAATGCCAGCAGCAGGACCCGTGGATGACAAGAGTCGATCGGTCAGGAATACAATTAGGAATTTACGGCTCGGGTCTCGCCTCCTCGGCCAGAGTTAGGCGATCGCACGCCGGTGTTGGTAACGCGCTGATCTGCCCGGTTCACGCGGGGGGGCGTGTGAGTGAACATCGCATTAGCGTTGCGAGGGGGTT
>JAZEWU010000026.1:5308984-5328483 GCA_036362915.1 Geotria australis | reverse complement strand
GGTGGGTGTGGGGTTGTACGGGGAAGACCGCGACTCACAATCATAAAAACAAAACATCTAGCACACCCAGCAGACGGACGGCTCCCACAAATCGAAAAGAGAGAAAAAGTCCGGCAGTTTTTTTTTTCAGTTGTTGCTGCTAACTGTTTTGTTGTTGAAACGCACACACACACACACGCGCACGCGAACACGTACACGCGCGGAAACATACCTAACGGGAATTTTGACTTGCGCCCGAAGTTCACTTTGAAGCTATTCCACGTGTTAAAGGTATGCACTAGTCCGTCACTCTCGGCTTCCTCCTTTCAACAGCATTCAGGCACCCGACACACCTGCCACGCTTGCCCTGGGCTTTACCTGGTATTTGCATAAGGAGGCGGTGTGGCTTGTGGGGGGGTATCGCCCCGTGACGTACCCCAAAAGGAAGCAGCGTGTGATGCGGAACGTGGAGTCAAAGGGCACGCGTGGCCGAGGCGCTGGGACAGCGCGCCTCAGAGTGGCTACGCGCTTGGAACCGTGGCGTGGCGGTGAATAAGGGCTGCTGCCTCGCAAGCTACAAGTTACCAGTTCGATTTCCTCCTCGGATGCCGATCTGTGTGTGTGCAAGTTTGCATGTTTTCTCCGTGTCCGCGTGGGGTTTTTTTGCCCGATACTCCGGTTTCCTCCCACGGTACAAACACATGCTGCTGCCCAGTTTAATTGGCCGGACTAAATTTCCCCCCGGGTGCTCTCAGATGTTGTAACTTGCTTTCCGTCTCCCCGCTGGACAACTGTTAAAAAGAGCTGCAGAGCTCGACGGTTCCTCCAGGTTATTTGATGATTATTATTACAGCAGAAAAATCCCAAGTGAGCTTGCAAGCTCTTTACTCACTGGGCGTCGTCGGGGTTTCTCCGATTTCCTCCTACGACTAATACCATTGTAATGTATAGGACATGGCGTCTGGCGGGTTGGAGGCGGGTGACCGCTTGCCTGCCTCCCCCCCACCTCTTTGCGGTTTGCTGCAGCTCGGTGGGACCTGTGGGTAAACGGCGATACGACATCAATGTAATACATTATTGCACTGATGTAGATTTTCACGGCTCGATTAATGACGGTTGCTCTTCAGAGCCGTTCTTTCGGGATAGCCGTGTCACTGAGCGATCTCCCTCTGATGATGCTTCCAACGTGGGAGGCGAAACGTCGCGAGGCAGAGAGGGAGATCGCTCAGTGGCACGCAAGGCGGGGCCATGCACAGGATGGGACGCCAGTCCATCACAGGGCACTCGGGGGGCAACCATAATAAATTATTGTTAATACTTTGGTGCTGTCACGTGAGGTATGCACGTGGAGGTTGCTTGGCACACATTTCACTGCTGTCATGTGCAACGTGCAGACTCGTGGAACGAGGCGTTTGTGAGCGAGAAGTGACGTACCAGAGAGCGAGAGACAGACGCGGAGAGACACATAGAGACACGGAGAGAGACAGGTAGGTATAGACACACGTCCAGAAAGACACACACAGAGACAGGTAGGTATGGACAGTAAAAGAGACACAGAGAGATATGTATAGACACAGACAAATATCCCCCTATATAGCCTTAACAGACTGTAGGGGCAAGTGCCGTTAGCGAGCACCTATGAAGGGTGACACGGCACACGAGGGGGTCGATGACCAGCACCACGCCCGGCCGCCTTTGTCTCCCTAGTGGCAATGTTTACACACCGCACTCGGTACTCATTTGAGGCTGAGTCGACCTAGGGGAAGCCCAGGGACGGGTTCAGAAAATCGTCACTGGTGTTGGCCGTGAGCGGAATTTGAACTTGGGTCGCCAGATTCGTAACCCAGCGCGCTAACCACTGGGCCACCGCTCAGTGTCTGTGTATAGACACACACGTAGAGAGAAACAGGTGGATATGGACAGACACTCAGAGGCATAGATAGATAGGGTAGTTATAGACAGACACTCATAGAAGGACACCGAGAGACACACAGAGAGAGACAGGTATAAACACGCACTGAGAGAGACACACTGGGAGAAATACACGGAGGAGGGGCGTGCACCGGGGGCTGGAGCCCAACCCGTCCTGCACTACGTTCACGGCGGCAGGGGCCCTGATTTGCATTTCTGACCCTAACCGTTTTCTCTTTCCCCCGTGAGAGATAGAGCGGTGTACCGTAGATGTGGTCATAGGAAGCCCACACACGTGTGGAATGCCCCCCGCATCTCTACTCGCGCCCCTCTCGGTGCGTCATTTGACTAAAAGAGTGCTGGCCTACTGAGTAAATTGCCCCAGGTGCCCTGGGATGGACTGGCGTTCCATCCTCGGTGTTTCCCTTCCTTGCGCCCTGTGTCTGCCCGGGATAGGCTCCGGCTCACCGCGACCCTGTACAGGATTAAGCGGTTTCTGAAAACGGATGGATGGATGTACTGATGTAGGTTTTCACGGCTCGATTCATGATAGATGTTTATTATTACAGCAGGAAAATACCCAGTGAGCTTGCAAGCTACCTCCGGGATTGCTGCAACACAACAAACATGCGAGTTATTAAAAATAATAAAGGGTTGCCCTTCAGAGCTGTTCTCTCGGGATAGCCGAGGCGAAACGTCGTCAGGGAGAGAGGAAGAGCGCTCGACACGGCTATCCAGAAAAGAACACTTCTGAAGAGCAACCACTATGATGATTCTGTGTTTGTTATGGTCTGACGCTCACTGAACTCAGCACGGTGACTCGGTGAGTAGCGCTGCCGCCTCACAGCAAAAAAATCCCCGGATTCAAGTTCCAGCTCGGGTGCCGCCTTCCTGCGTGGAGTTTGCATGTTCTCTCCGTGTCCGCGTGGGTTTTCCACCGGGTACTCGGATTTCCTCCCACAGTCCGAAAACATGCTGCTGCGTAGGTTAATTGGTCTGCTGACTAAATTGACCCCGGTGCGCTGTCATGGATTGGGGTCCCATCCTGGTTATAGCCCTGCCTTGCGCCCTGTGTCTGCCAGTATAGGCTCCAGCTCACCGCGACGCCGTACAGGATTAAGCGGTTTCTGACAATGGACATTCAACGCTATTATCAGTACCCGCTTAACCCTATACTTCGTGGCGGTGGGCTGGATGTCCCATTATTCCTTAAGATTGCAACAATCTCACGCGCTCGTTAGTTTTGTCTCTGATCTGACGTCTCGGCAAGAAGTCCTGGCTTAACTCGAGATATGTCAGTGTTCCCAATCACACACACACACACCAGGCGGCCTAGTTTTTTAAATCTCCAAATCTTAATTTCCAACGTTGCCGCTCCTTGTCCTCTGCCCTCCGTTGTTGCTGGAGGGCATCTGGCCCTCCAACTGCCCAGCAGCGTCCTTCACGAACCTCTTCCACAGAGGTCGATCTTAACACCGCTGGTACCAGTTTTCAGCAAGTCCACCCAGCTCCTCCTGTGCCGCATCAGTCCATCTCTTCTCTAGCCCGTACCGCGTCCGTTTAGCCCCCTCTATCCGGCCAAACAGCAGCTAGCTGTTAGCCCACTTGCTCAGCCGCGTTCTCCCCGCGACCCGCGGTAACTGCATCTCTTCGACGCCCGCGGGAAGGCAGTCTCACACCCTCCGCGTGTGATCCACCAACCCACGATGAGCTGGGGTCAAACAATCTCCCGCAGAGGTCGCTTCTAAAAACAGTCGACGATATTTCCCGGATAGGTTCTAAAAAGGTGAACGATTACAAGGGTCAAGTTAATTATCGACCAAGCGGGAATACACACAGGAAGTTTGTTGTGTTCGCGTTTCGTTTTTGAGCAGTCTATATAATCCACCTTGGCGGATTTAAACGCTACGATCTCCTGCACAACTTTGCTGCATCCTGAGACCGGTTTAAATGATTCAATAGCAGGGGTTTTATGTGACGGCAACAACAACAAAAATACCTCGAGTTTTTGTTAACGTCAAATATGTACACAGCGCCCTGAGTGCAGTGTGCTCAAAATAAGCAGGGTACATTACACTCACGGAAGAAGTCCTCCTCTATATATAGCCACAGGGGGCAAAAGTAATTGCCGGCAAAGCCCACGTTCAGCGTCGTAACAAAACATCGAAGGCGGTAAACAGGTTATTTTTAGTTCTGCTCTGTAGCGGGTAGATTCAAAGCTTGAGCTGGGCAAATCGGTGCAGTGGCTAATCACCGTTGCATGCGCTGACTTGACTATCCCAATAATATCAATAATATAATTTGCATTTCCAAGCGCGTGGATAAACCACCGCTGGGGTAGGATCCTGTCACGCTGAGGCAGGTGGGTCGGGGGGTGGTGGAGGATTTGCAGTCAACCCATAGTGGTGTCTGGCTGGTCCTGTCCCGTGACCTCCTGCCAGCGAGCCTTTGGCACTTCACGTGATGGCCTCGAGGTGCACCTGGCCTGCCACAGGCACCGTGGGGGGACGTCACCGCCACTTAACGGCGGTTGTTGTTCCTGGATGTCGAGTTGGGAAGGATGTAACAGCTAGGCGGTTTTGAACTATGGAGCAACCCAGGCAATTGCAGCCCCCCCCTTCCCCCCGACGGCACACAGACAGTTTCACAACAAAGCAGGAAACAAACATTCTTGTATACATGACGAATCAATCGTAAAACTTACGTGCAATTATACGGATGTAAGTTTCCACGGCTCGACGCGTGACAATTTGCTCTCCATGGCTGTTCTTTCGGGATAGCCGTGTCGAGTGGTGCTTCTTTCTCCCTCACCACGTTTCGCCTCCCACGTTAGGCGTTCTCCAAAATCGGAGGCGAAACGTCGCGGAGGAGAGAGACGGAACACTCGACGCGGCTATCCAGAAAGGACAGCCATGGAGAGCAATTGTCACGCGTCGAGTCGTGGAAACGTACACCAGTATAATTCCACGTAAGTTTTACGATTGATTCGTCATGTATACAAGAATGTTTGTTTACTGCTTATCGCTCTGTTAAAAACAATGCTATTACATCAGCGGTTCAAACTGAAGTCCACTATTGCAACATTTATTGGGAGGATTCAGTGCTTGAGAATTTTCTCACGGTCTCAGAACGCCTGAAGATGCCTCCAATTTGGGAGGCGAAACGTCGCGAAGGAGAGACGGGCAGCGCTCGGTAACACGGCTATCCATACTGAAATGGGTCAGGTGGGCCTCGAGGTGCAAATGTTTGAGATATCCTGACAAGAATCACTAAGACCGGCCCCGACCTCTGGCAGTTTGCAGGGGTCACGCGACCCCATAAGCGGAAGTTCAGATAGTTCACACTCGCTGGAATTTCATTGAATTAGATTCAATTTAATTTTACACAGTACGGGTTTTTTTGGGCCAGTGTTTTTACGGTGTCGTTTGTATCGTTCCTTGTTATTTTTCTGTCTCGTTTGTAATATTTGTTCACTCCCGTTTGTTAAATAGTGCAGTAATCTATCAATTTGCATGAACGTAATTTGCATGCATATACACCTACGGAAGATTATAGAGGATGACTTATTCTTCAGACTAAATGTATCATTGTAATCCAGTGTAATCGCTAAAGATCCCGTAACGTGGTTTGATTCCCGGCATAGGTGCCGCTTTTCTGCTTGGAGTACAGTGCAGTGGTATCAACTGCGCCTCACAGAAACAAGGTCCTGTCCGAGGCGGTTCGATTCCCGCCTCGGGCGCCTTTCTCTGCGAAGTTTGTGTGTTCTCCCACTGTTCTGCCTCTGTTTTCTCCGAATTCTTCGGTTTTCTCCCACAACTAATAACACACTCATTGATTGGCCGATACCATCATAATATATACGAAAGCAGTGCCTGGCTGGTTGGCGCCGGCTGTCCACATGGCTGCCTCCCCCTCCTATCTTTCCTGCAGCGCCCTGAGATCGCTGGGTGAAAGGCGCTGTATAAATGCAATTAATAACTGATGTACGTTTTCACGGCTCGATTCATGATGGTTGCTCTTCAGAGCTGTTCTTTCGGGATAGCCGTGTCGAGCGATCTCCCTCTCTCCCTCGCAACGTTTCGCCTCCCACGCCTGATGATGCTTGCACTGCAAGGACTGCTAAGCAGATTTGCATACGGTTGCGTTTATTAAGAAGGTGGGGACTACGTGATGCGCCTCTTATCGTCTTCTCTGTCAAGTTGAACAATATTATAATTAAAATGCGCCCCGTTTAAGCGGGGAGATAGAACTGTGAACATTCTTAGAGACGTGGGAGCAACACATGTCAAAAGTTCTGGTTCATTCCCTTACAAAATGCCAGCTCGGTGTGCGAGACGCGGAGCAAGTAGTGCCGCCTTGTGGCAAAAAGACGCAAAAGCCTACAACACCTGGTATTCCCAGGCGGTCTCCCATCCAAGTACTAACCAGGCTCGACCCTGCTTAGCTTCCGAGATCGGACGAGATCGGGCGCATTCAGGGTGATATGGTCGTAGGCGAGAGTCGCTGCGAGACATAGTGCCTCTAACACTGAGCCTGCTGCCCACGCGGCGTCAATTTCGGGTTCGATTCCCGGCTCGGGTGCCGCCGTTCTGTGTGGAGTTTGAGTGTTCTCTCCCCGTGTCCGCGTGGGTTTTTGATGGGTACTCTGGTTTCATCACAGAGTCCAAAGGACATGCGGCTGCACAGGTTAATTGGCCTGTGGACTAAATTGCCCCCGGTGCCCTGTGATGTACTGCCGTCCAATAATAGTAATAATAATAGCATTTATAGAGCGCCTTTCACCCGAGGGTCACAAAGCGCTGCACAAGGCTGCGGAGGGAACGACATGTCAACAACGACAGAGAACGGAAAATCAGCAACAAGGATCATTGGTATAGCCCTGTGTTGCGCCCTGTGTCTGCCGGGGTAAGCGCCGGTTCACCGCAACCCTGTACAGTTCCTGACAATGAAAAAAAAGTATAAAATAAAACTTAGAGAAAGGCGCCTTGGGAGGGTGAATCGACCCACGTCACGTGACCCTCTCCCGTACCAAGATGGCGATCTTCAGCGTCTACATCGTCAATAAGGCTGGAGGTCTGATCTTCCAGTACGACAACCACGCTCCGAAAACCGAGGTGGAAAAGACCTTCAGCTACCCGCTCGACCTGGTGCTCAAGGTGCACGACGAGAAGATCGTGGTGGCGTTCGGCCAAAGGGACGGCATTCGAGGTGAGGCCCGCTAGGCCTCTCCCGGTTTTCACCTTACCCCCAGCACTTGCCTGGGACGCCCAACCAGGGTCTGGGCCCCACGGTCGGCTTGAGGAATCTAGTCGAGATCGCTGTTTAGCTCCGGCTTTCCGGGTGTTGGTTGTAAACATTAACGCTCGTTTGTTACTGTTCTGTGCGTTTACTTAACATTACAGGGTCTGTCCCGTATGTGCTTCGTGCGATATTTGTTCGTATAACACTCCCGTGCTTAGCCCTTAATCCGCAATGGTAAGAGTGAGACTTAACATCCTAATTGCGGTCGACTGGGTATGGGTTCCAGTCATCATCATCATGAGTTCGTGGTGGATAAAACAGATACTGCTTTGTCGGTACTCAACACGCGGCAGCTGAACGTGGACAGAGTCGCGCACACACTCGTAGGCACGTAGCGACAGTGGGAAAGATGTGGAGGAGACGCGGGGAAGGGAGGTCTTCTTCTTCTTTGCGATTCTTCGAAGCACGATGGCTAGCTTCTGGACATCGTCGTCTTTCAGCTCGGCTTCGAAGTGTTTGGTAGAATTCGCAGGCAACACCAAGTATTACCTGACAGGGATCGCGACGTGAACGCTTCTACCTTGACCCCCACTTGTCCCCCACTTGTCCTCGATCTGGGAAATCTGTACGTTTTCTCGGAACAATGTATTAATTCAAAGTCTGGGTTCTTTTTTTTTACCAGCTACACGGGGTACAGGCCATCATAAAGCGAGGGACCACTATATATGTGTAGATAGGGTTCAGTCATTGGTCTAGCTGGGGGTCAAGGTAGAAGCGTTCACGTCGCGGACCCTGTCAAGTAATACTTGGTATTACCTGCGAATTCTACCAAACACTTCGAAGCCGAGGTGAAAGACAACGATGTACAGAAGCTGACCATCGTGCTTCGAAGAATCGGAAAGAAGAAGAAGTCATTGGTCTAGCTATTGAGTGTTCAGAGGGCTCAACCGCACGGGTGGGCTCTGGGTTATGAAGAGTGGTGGGATGGATGGTGGTGGGCATTTATTTTAGTTGCCCGTGCCACCCACGCTGCCCCCATCTCCGCTGAAACTCAGTTACAGGTCCGACCACCGTGTCGTCTCTCACTGCCCCGCCACTGTCTTTCCCCAACAGTGGGGCACGCGGTTCTGGCCGTGAATGGCGTGGACGCGGTCGGACGTACGTTGCCGGACGGCCGAGACGTCCTGGCGGTGATCAACAACCCCGACAACTACCCCCTGAGCCTGCGCTTCGGCCGCCCGCGCCTCTCCTCCAACGAGAAGCTCATGCTCGCCTCCATGTTCCACTCGTGAGTAGCCCGCCGGTAGCGCTGTGTCGCGCCCCGTCTTGATGTTGCTGACGTGCCGTTCTCTCCACAGCCCTGTGCAGCGCTTTGTGACCCTCGGGTGAAAGGCGCTCTATTAATGCTATTATTATTATTATAACTACCGGATGACGTCGAGATTTCCCGCGGTGCCCTGTGATAGAGTAGCCCTGCCTTTCGCCCTCTGTCTGCCGGGACAGGCTCCGGCTCACTGCAACCCTGTACAGGATTAAGCGGTTTCCGACGATGATGATAAATAGTGTAATGCATGCCTTGCCTTGGCTGTGTTGCAGACTCTATGCTATTGGGTCTCAGCTGTCTCCTGAGCTCAAGAGCACTGGCATTGAAGTTCTGGAGACTGACACGTTCAAGCTGCACTGCTACCAAACTCTTACAGGTGAGTGCTCAGCTGCTTACATATTGATGTACTGATGGGAAGCCAGTTGAAATTCAATGGTAGCGCGCTGGGCTATGAACCAGGTGACCTGAGTTCGAATCCCGCTCACGACCGTAACACAAGTGACGATTTTCTCAACCGGTCCAGGGCCTCCCCAAGGTCATCTCAGCCTCAAATGAGTACCTAGTGCGGTGTGTAAATATTGCCACTAGGGAGACAAAGGCGGCCGCGCGTGGTGCTAGTCACCCACCTCCTCGTGTGCCGTGTCGACCTTCATTAGGTGCTCGCTAACAGCACTTGACCCTACAGTCTGTTAAGGCTATATGGGGGATCTTTGTTGTCTTTGCTGTGTGCAGGAACCAAGTTCATGGTGCTGTGCGAACCCCGGCAAGCCGGCATGGACGCTTTGCTGCGGAAGGTGTACGAGTTGTACGCGGACTACGCGCTGAAGAACCCCTTCTACTCGCTCGAGATGCCCATTCGGTGAGAGTCGACGCGTCTAGCGGCACACGGTGGTATCACCCGAACGGGCCACTCCTCGCCAATGAGCATCGTTGCGTGCCAAACTGGCCTGATATTCGCACATCGCAGGAGTTCATGTCGGGGAAAAATGGGCTTGTCACGTCGTTCAGGGACAGAGTTTTTGGGCAACGATTGGCAATTTCTGCGCTGTGCTGTGAAACTGGCGATCACAGTTAGATTTCTGGCGACGGCTGATGTCAGTGGTGAGTGACACCTGAATCTGTCCTGGCCTCTACCCCACTTCACCAGTCCACACTGACTAGTATGCAATGCGTTGTCGTGGGCTAACAGTCGTGCTCACTTGCCGGTTAAGCCGGAGTAAAAAAAAAAACTCCCGTAAGTCGTCGCCCATAGTTACGAATCTTTGTTGAGACACAAAGCTGTCGTGCGCTGCACGAAATCACCCAGAATCTGCTCAGATAATCTCGGCACATCTCAGAAGCTAAGCAGCGTTGAGCCAGTAAAATGCTCGGACGAGTGTCCACCATGCGCAGCAGGCTGTTATGGGCTGCACCTGGCCACCTGCCCTCTTGATGGTGATCGAAACCAAAGTGTTTGCCTTCTTGGCCGAGCGGATATTCCTTACTCGCGACGTCGCGAGATGGCGTAATTAAGCGCGACGCGTTTTGCCACGCCATCCGTCGTGTGTCGTGTGACGCCGTCGCTAATTAAAACCGTCTGAAGACGTAACGCACGTTCGATATCGTTACAGGATCCAGGTACGTGCGCGCGTCATTTTACTCGCGTTTCATGGACACACAAAGCGAACCCTGTTGCAAGGTGCTCACGCTTCACGCCGGTCTCTCCCTTCACCCCCGATCATTTGCCCCCCATAGGTGTGAGCTCTTTGACCAGAACCTGAAGGCCACTTTGGAAGCTGCTGAGAAAGTGGGCACCATCGGGCCTGGTATGTGACCTCAAGCGACGCGCGTCGACATCTCAACTGTAACGCCGACCCCCACCCTCCCCTCCTCTGCCCCGTGGAATCTCCCCGTGCCAGGGTTGCCGCTTTCTCATTTTTCCTGATACGCTTTCCACGTAAATTTTCACATCGTGACGATTATCACAACTGGCCTTTAACTGTCTAGGCCAGATGTGTGCTGACTGCTCGATGGCGATGGTGCAATCGGCTAGGAGTCGAGAGAACAGCTGATTGGCGAGATTGAATACGAAGTTATTCAACTGCGGTTCTCCCGATGTAATAAATCTCCTGATCATTGCAAATGTATAAACCAGTAGTAATAATAAATCGGACTTAAAAAGCCTTGACGGAGACCTCAAGGTGCTGTCCAGCTTACCGAGAAAGATTAAATCAGATACAATAACACATTAACGTTACAAAAATGTAATAATAGACGCGTTAGAACAGGATTTAAAAGCAACGCGATACAAGTACGTTTTAAATGCCCATTGAAATGCGATCTGTGCGATTCATACTGTAGTATCGCCATATGGCGGCAACCCTCCACCTATGCTCAACCCCTCATGCTGGTCTCACGGGCTAACTTTGGGCAATGTAATTATTATATACATGTATAAATGTTTGCCTGTTGACAAACATATTTTTTATTTAAATCTTTTTGTTGGAGTCTACATTAAATTACTTCCGTTTCAGATGTTTTGTTTACCTTTTCATCATTTCCATTCTTTTACGAGCACTTGCACTCCGTACTCTATTTAGACACTGGGGAACGTCCGTGTTAAGTATCCAATATGTTCCAGGTGGCTTAGCGACAGAGTGAGCGACTCGCAATCGGAAGGTTGCAAGTTCAAGTGCTGATTGGGGGTTGACTTAGCCCATCATCCCCTCGGGGTAGATAACATTAGTACCGCTTTGTAAGGAAACTAACATTGGTTGTCCCGAACTCCGGGGAATGTGGGTTCTCTACCACTGGCTCAGGACTGGAAACAGGAGATGTGAGCCAACTCAGTGCTCATCTGAACAGATCAACCCATTTGACCTGAAACTTTGACTCGACTTTGACTGTCTACCTTTGTACTCATGTATTCCTATGCACAGAACGTAAATACCAATCAACCAGTTGCAATGAATTAGTCATTTGAAAGCTTGTGATATGAGTTGTACACTGACGCGGTTGCCAGTTGTAAAAAAAATAAAGACCTATGACCTGATAATTCAGCCGAGTGTCCCCCAACACTGCTTATCTGCTCTATAATTTACAACACTCTGGTGCAAGCATGCGGCCCCATTTCAAAATCGTGCAGTGGATAGTCGCGTGTCGTTGTAAAGCGTTAAAAAATGAACGATCGCGAGAACGGTGGGTGGATATGGCTCCGTTTATTGAGCTGCGCCAACATACAACCGGGTCGCGCCCACGACCGAGTGGCACTCACGACCGAGTGGCACTCACAAGCGCGCGGCGCAACCGCATTGGAAGCCGCGTGAGCGAGGGGACGTTATGGCAGAGAGCGTGTCTGTGGGAAGCGTAACACACCCCCGGTTCCACGACCACCGGGGAACCGGTCTCTCCTGGCCCAGTTCTGGCCCTGGAATAGCACCGGAGGCCTGGCTTCGTGTTCCCTTGCAGTGCGTCCCCACGGTCTGTGTGGGAATCGATGCTGCGTGCACTCGGCCCATCCTGCTCTGCAAACCCCCCCTCTACTTAAACCTCTCCGCAGGTGGCGGTGGTCGGAAACGAAGCTTAAACGTCGCTAAGTTGAACGCAGGGCATTGTTGCACGTTTTGCTCTGCTGCTGGATGAGGGCACCTCCGCGCACCTACAACCTGGAACACCCTACCCCCTCACCTATGGCTTATTGCATCTCCTACCGCCGGTTACACACCGACTCAAAGTCGCACTTAATCACCTCTGGACACAAACACCGCCGAGTCGGGCGCCGCGCACAACGAATTGTATTTATTAATGTGTCGGTCGTTTTACCGCAAGTCACCACGCCGGTCAGTGCAGGCTGGTGAAGGCAGGGTGCATAGAATATTCTAGAATTGCGATGGATTTGCTGAGCTGCCCTCTGTCGCCCACGTGACGATCCACCAGCTCGGTTTTCGACGTTAATTGAATCTCTTTCGAGCCTTAACTGCCAAGCGGCGATAACAGGTGAAAACAGCAGGTGTAACCCCCGGTGTAGCCGACTGCAGGCGTGCGTGCGTGGTGGTCGCCGATCCGAGGATCGTCCGGGATCGTCGCTGCGAACCGATTGCCTGTCGACATCGGAGGACATGGGTGCGCATCCCGGGTGAGTTGTTCGAAGGAAAGGCGCGGGTTGGGGTGAAACGTGTGACCTTTAAGTCGTTTGGGTCTTCGTGCATGGTCGGTGTTTAAATCCCCACGGTGTTCATGCAGAACGGGGGTGAACGCAGAGAATGTGTCTTCTGTGTGTTTTTATTGCTTCTAATAGTAATTGGCTTCATTGCCGGTGTGTGTGGTCACACGAGCACCCGTCGCTGGTGCAGATAATAATCCAGCCTGCACGTAGAGATTCATTTGTTATCGGTGCCGCTTAACCGCCGGAGGCTGGGGTTTATCTCGGCAGACACAGGGCGCAAGGCAGGGCTATACCCAGGATAGGATACCAGTCCATCACAGGGCACCGGGGGTAATTTCGTCAGCAAGCCAAGTTAGCTTAGGCAGCATGCCTTTGGACTGTAACAGGAGACTGGAGTACCCGGCAATAACCCACACAGACACGGAGAGAAAATGCAAACGCCATACAGGAAGACGGCACCCGAGCCGGCAATCGAACCCGGGACGTCTTGCTGTGAGGCGGCGGCGCTACTCGCAGCGCCACCGTGCCGCCCCGCACATCGATATGTCATTGTATGTTTTTTTCGCCCACCTATAATTGATAGGGTTAACGGTGGTTTGGTGACTAAAGGGTATCTGGGGAAACCAATTGGGATTGGTACTGCCCAGGCCAGACCGCTGTAGAGACACGGGGTATTTGGCGTAGCCCGGTGCCAGCAACTCTGAACCCCCCCACGGGTGGGAGACACGAGGGTCGGGGTTTACGCAATCATTCACAGCCGCCAGTGCAAGAGTCCGTGTTCTATAAGGGAAAATGTACAGGGATGAAATATCTCAACATTATCTCTTTTAGAGACGCATATACTATTGCCAGAGGGTCTCGGACTCCGGTCCCTCAGACCATACTCCAGTCCACGTTTCAGGGTCCTCCAAGAGATTAAGACGTGTACAGTGCAGCCATGTGGACCCACATGCAGTGAAGTCAGGCTGACACGAAAAGACGGACTGGAGTTCGGACGTTAGGACTGGAGTTTGCTGACCAATGACTTAACACGGTTTATCTACGAAACGATCTAATCCTATGATTTAACAGCAGCAAATCTCACAATCTAAGATTCTTCTTTAAATTAAAATTTCCACCTTAAAACACGATTAATAGCATGCTACCTAGTTCCAGCATCGCATTTTAAAAACAGCAGCAGCAGCTAAAAATTACTGTTATCGTATTGCACGATGAGTCGATGGTCGCGACGGCGCCGACGATTTGCCGCACATCCCAAGACGTGGCCGCGAACACCGGTCAGTGTGTCGACATTTCAAGCATCCTGCCAGTCGCTCGGACTTTTAAAACGCGTTCAGATGAACTCTAAATACTGCTGTCGCCAACTTAAAATACGTTTGATCAGGTCACGATCCACGGAGGGCCGTGCGTTTCGCATTCAGCCTCGGTGTTTACCCGCACTCGCTCCCGGCACCCCCCCCCCGCCATGTCCTCGTGCCGACGGCCACCTCGTCCGTCCTGGTTCGACTCCCGGTCGTGGGGCAATGAGGGTCGGCCTGCAACGAGAGAGCGTGGAGGTCGCATCACGTAGAGAGGTGACGAGGTGCGCGCATGAATAACACGACTAAGGGGGGGCAAAGTGCCACTGCCTCACAGCAAGAAGGTCCTGGATTCAATTTGTGGCTCGGGTGCCTTTCTGTGTGGAGTTGGCACGTTCTCCCCGTGTCCGCATGGGTTTTCGCCGGGTGCTCCGGTCTCCTGTCACAGTCCAAAGACGTGCTGCTGCATACGTTAATTGGCCTGTGATGGACTGGCGGCCCCTTCCTGGGTATAGCCCTGCCTTGCGCCGCGTGTCCGCCGGGATAGGCTCCGGCTCACCGCAACCCTGTTACAGGATCAAGCGGTTTCTGACAATGAACGGAATAATCGACTGAGCCGGGCTCCGCGCCTCCGAATCAACGGGTGCAACGCGCCCGGAGAATACGCTCGCGTTACAAATATACTTTATTATTATAATACATGTAAACCACGCCGACACTCACCCGGTGGGGGAAGGCTGCGGCCGAGAGTCGTCCTGCGCTCAGTCCTCCTTCTCGCCCACGTGGCCCATGCGCGTGCGGATGTTCCTGAACAGCAGCACGGCGACGGTGGCGGCGCCGATCGCCAGCTCGGCGAGCCAGAACGCCGTGCTCCAGTCGTAGTGCTTGGCCACGGTGCTGAAGGGCAGCCCCGCCAGGAAGCCGCCCACTGCGGAGGCAACCGACGATTCGGTTTGTCGGGGCAGCGGTAACATCCGCGCCTCACAGAAAGAACGGTTTTGCCCGAGGCGGTTCGATTCCCGCCTCGGGCACCTTTCTGTGTGGAGTTTGCGTGTTCTCTCCCCCTGTTCCTTCGTGGGTTTCCTCCGGGTTCTCCAGTTTCAATTCAATCCAACTTTATTGTCAATTCTGCCATATTTACAGGACATATAGAGGATCGGAATTCCGTTTTTCTCTGAGACTCCGGTGTTGGCATATACATGGATTGGAACACAGCAACAAAGGTTTCCTCTCACAACTTAAAAAAAAAAACTCACTAATTATTTGGCCGATAACATCATGGTATATAAGAGGCAGTGTGTGGCAATATGGCGCCGGCAGACCGCCTGGCTGCCTCCGCCGTCTCTCTGCGCTTTCCTCGCGCCTCTGAGTCCTTCTCTCGTCGAATGAATACCTTCGACATTGAATGAATGTCTGCGCGTTATAAATGTAAAGTTAAATTATTATTATTAGGCGTGCTAGAATCCAGACCTGTTCACCAAGGGAGACCCTAGCAGGAGTGCTGGACTCCAGAGCTGTTCACAAAAGGGGGGCCGCGTAACCGATCGCGGAGCGAGCGGGCGGCGCGACTTGCCGTTTGCCATGAGCGCGACGATGGCGTGCGAAGTCCCGCAGAGGTTGTGGGGGGCGCTCTCGTTGGCGATGACCCCGAAGAGCGCGATGGGGCCGTAGGAACAGAATCCGAACGCGAAGCCCAGGCCCAGGATGAGCAGCTGCGAGAAGTCACGCGGATGTTTATTATTACAGCGGAAAATACCCGGTATGGGAATTGTTTTTGAGAGCTGCTCTTTGGGGATAACCACGACGATGCCTCCAACGTGGGAGGCGAAGCGTCACGTCGGAGAGAGCAGGAACGCTCGACACGGCTGTCCCGAAAGAGCGGCTCTTAAGAGCGATTCTCATACGTCGAGCCGTGGAAATCTACATCGATACGCGACTAACATAATCGTCGTTATTATCAGTGTTATTATTGGCGGCACCTGAAGCCGTCATCACCACCACGACCATCACAATCACCACCACCACCACAATCGCCACCATCACCACCGCTGTCTCCGTCATCGTTGTTGGCGTGCCGTTCTCTCCGCAGCCTTGTGCAGCGCTTTGTGACCCTCGGGTGAAAGGCAGTCTATAAATGCTATTATTATTATTCTAACAAACGATCGGCTGCCATTCATCCGCCAGGGACTCGCCGCACCCCGCCTCCCGACCCCCCTCCAACCCTCCCCGACCCCCCCTCGGGCCCCCGAGGTGTAAGGTGACGGTTGTAGTTTGGCACCTGGTGCGAGCCCGGCCCGACGAACACGCGGAACGCCCACAGCGACGCCGCCATGCCGCCCATCATGCCGATGAGCAGCCCGTGCCGGGGGTTGCCGTGGGCGCTGAGCCCCACCTGCAGGGACCGGAGGGGTCGTCATGGAGACCAGTCGTCACGGAGACCAATCATCGCGGCATCGTCTCTGGGTGGAGGGTAAATACCTTGGCAAACTAAAACACAACTGTACGATAACCAGGTGAAAACCCACGCGGACAGAGGGAGAACACGCACAGAAATAATAATAATATATATTTGTAATAATAATATATATTTGTAACGCGCGCATATTCTCCGGGCGCATTGCACCCGTTGATTCGGAGGCGCGGAGCCTGGCACCCGAGCCGGGAGTCGAACCCAGGTACTTCTCGCCGTGAGGCGTGCAGCGTCACCCGCCGTTTGGAGATTTTCCTCGGCGCGCCGTCGTTACACGTTACGTTCTTTACGCGCACGTTTCCCGACTTTGCCGCGAGCTCGCCCGGGTAACCGGAGCCGCAAAGTCCCCGCGCGTTCCTCGAGCCCGGGAAAGTGCCAAGCAATGGATTTTGGAGCCGCTCGCCGCAGACAGCTGCTGGTAAAGATAGTCTCTCGCCACGCTGAGACGGCGGAGAGAGGCGCGCGCCGCCAACACCGCTACCACCGTCTCCTCTTCTTGGCTGCACTACCGAGGCCGGCAGTGATCAACCAGCCTGTCTGCACTACAGAGTCTGGTAGTGATGAACCAGCCCGGCTGCACTACCAAACCCGTCTATGCAATACAACGTGACTCATCTGACTTCCCGGCGACGTAGCTGTAGGCCGACACGTATTGATGTCAGGATGAGTGAGCGTCTACAGAAAACCGACAGCTACCGCGAGCAAACGCCGCACCGGGCGGTGGGCATCGGACAGTCGCTCGGGGCGGATATGTGACGGCCGGATGTGCGGGGGTGGGGGGGTCTAACCTTGGCAACGGCCCGGTCGGAGAGGAAGCCGGCGGCGATGCTGCCGATGAGGCCACCGAGCTCGAGGGCGCTCAGGAAGGAGCTGCCTGCGCCGAGCCCGCGTCGCCGAGATCGCCCGCGATGATGCCCACGGCCGAGGCGCGTCGTCCACCACCGAGATTATCGTCCGAGCGGATGTCCGCACACGCGTCGCACACACGCAAGGCGGCAACGGTCAGCGAGACGCGGACCGGCTTCCGGCCGCGGCAACGTGGAATTTCCCGCGTCGCGGCCGTCGGTCTCGCGAAGACGGCAAGGCGAAACGTACGAAACGAGACGGGACGGTGTGAATGCGACGGTGCAAAGGTGACCCATGATGGAAAGGTGACGGTGTTAAGCGATGGAGGCGCTACCGCTTTGGAAGCATCGTCAGGCGTGCGAGGCGAAACGCCGCGAGGGAGAGAGGGAGAGTGTTCGGTGACACGGCTATCCCGAAAGAACAGCTCTGAAGAGCAACCGTCATGAATCGAGCCGTGAAAACCCTACATCAGTACATATGATGTGGGTTAATTCATTCAATCGTTGTCAGAAACCGCTTAATCCTGTACAGGGTTGCGGTCTGCCGGAGCCTATCTTTCACGATAGGCACGTCCCAAACTAATAATAATAATAATCATTCCTCACAAAGTGATTTAATTATTCCACGCAAAGCGAGCAATTACCCATGAGTGGCGAGTGCAGCTTCTCCTGGATGAGCACCAGCTGACCCCAGTCGGAGAGGCACGTCTTGACGCCGAACACCACGAGGTAGGCCCCCGACAGCACCCACAGGTACGGAGACGTGAGCAGCTCGCCCAGCGTGCTGTCACGAGGCCCGCCGGACCCTGCCGCGGTTAGGGTCAGGGTTAGGGCCAAGTTCGGGGTCAAGGTCGTGGTAAGGGTCAGGGTTAGAGTCGGGGTCGCACGGCGGTCTGTTAGAGGCTACGTGGGGGGACCTTCGTCTGCGTCAGGATTACGGCACGTGAGTGTTAACTGGACAGCCGGGTCACGGTCGGGGTTAAGAGGTCCGGCTCCTTGCCGCACACGCCCGTGCCTGTGGATTCTGCGGCCGGCATACCCATGCCCTTGCCGCCAGAACCCTTGCCACCAGCACCCTTTCCACCTGTATCCTTTCCTTCTCCACACGTACCCCTCTCTCTCTCCAGCCATACCTTTGACCTTTCAGGCCGTACCACCCCCTCTCTGGCCGTACCATTGCCCCATCCGCCCACTCCCCCCCCCGCACCTCTGCCCGTACGCTTGCCCTTGCCACCCTCCCTCCTCCCTCACCCTTGCCCTTGCCGCCCTTGCCGCCAGGCTTGACGTCGATGTCTGGGAGCCCGACGTCGCTGGGCTGGTCGCGTAGCAGCGCGGCGGCGGCCACTGCGGTCGCCACGGCGACGGCGCCCGAGCCGGACAGGACCGCGCGCCAGCCGAGCCCGGCGGAGAGCAGCAGCGCGGCCAGCAGAGGCCCCACGCTGCCCGCGAGGTTCATGCTCGTCGACAGCACGGCCCACCACGTGCCGAACTGGGACGGCTCGAACCACTGCCGCGGTAAGGGGTGGGAGGGGGAGCGGGAGACCGGGATTTAACCGTGTAATAATAATAATTTTACATTTATAACGTGCACATATTCATTCACTGTCGAAGGTACTCGTTCGACGACAGAACAACTCGGAGGCGCAGCGAGGAAAGCGCAGAGAGGCGGAGGAGGCAGGCAGGCGGTGTTGCCGGCGCCATATTGCCACACACTGCTTCCTATATATTATGATGTTATATAGGCTACATAATTAATGAGTTTTTCTTTAGTTGTGGGAGGAAACCAGAGAACCCGGAGGAAACCCACGCAGAACAAGGGGGAGAACACACAAACTCCACACAGAAAGGCGCCCGAGCCGAGATTCGAACCAGCGGCCTTCTTTCTGTGAGGCGCAGATGATACCACTGTGCCACCCTGCCGCCTTTCACCTGAGGGTCACAAAGCGCTGCACAAGGCTGTTGGGAAAACGGCGTGTCAATAATATCAAGACAGGCGGCAGCACGGCGGCGCAGCGGTGAGCAGCGCTGCCGCCTCACGGCAAGAAGGTTCCCGGGTTTGTATCCCGGCACCCGAATTGTTTTATTATTATTATTATTGTCCACGGAGGCATCGGCGCTGATAGAGGTGCTGCCCTATCCGCGTGTTTGATTGTCCGCTTTAATCGCCGTAAATCAACGAGCTCATCCTGCGTGGGCAGCCACGCGGTTAGCCGGCGCCAACACTTGCCAGACACTGCGTCCTGAGGAGATGCAGAGAGATGGAGATGTGGCAGGCGGACGGGGGGGG
>JAZEWU010000026.1:5285495-5301931 GCA_036362915.1 Geotria australis | reverse complement strand
ATGCCACAATCAACCATCTGGGTTCGACAAACATCACAAAACCACCAACATCCAGAATCACGATTCTGATTAGATTACATTGTATTTGCAGGGGGCCGGTGGAGGGTGGTTGGGGTGGTCCTAAGATTAATTCACGCACGGGCTCCCTTCTTCCCCCCAGTTCCTTCCCTCCCAGGCAGATCCCCCTTTCACCACGAAGGTCCCAACATCACCCAGATTCCCCATTCCCAACCCAGGTTCGCCTCTTACCCAGGTGCCCCCTCACCCATCCCGTTCACCCGCCCCCCCTCCAACCGAACCCCCCAATTCTCACCCAGGTCGTCTTTCTCGAGCGTGACCTCGTGCATGACGGCCGGCATGACAAACGAGAAGGTCTTGCGGTTGAAGTAGTACAGCGTGTAGCCCACGAACATCGCTCCGAAGATGGTGACCCTGTAGTACCCGTAGTCGCCTTGTTTCGCCATCGCGCCGGCCAACGCAGGCCGACGGCTGTGTCCGGGTGACTGTGTCCGGGCCCGACTGTGTTGTCCGTCTCGCCGTTCACCCACGGAGTGACACGGTGGTGGCTGCGTGCTTTTTAACACGCTCGCACTGTGGAAGATGCTGCTAACTCTCTCTGTCGCTCCTCCCTGTTAACCTCCCCGTTCTCCTCCCACTCTCCAGCCTGACACCTCCCACTCTCCTCCCCGCTCTCCTCCCACTCTCCTCCCAATCGCCTGTCCGACACCTCCCCCCTCTCCTGCTCACTCTCCTATTACCTTCCCTCCCATTTGGCCGAAACGTAGTCAATATCTATTTATGTAAAGTAGTGTGTTTTGACGAATGTGAGTTGTTTGTTGCTTGCAACGCTGTTCAGCAACATATAACGCGTGGCGCAGTATTCGTTAAATGGCGAGGATATTCATTTTAAGACCTTTAGTTTTTTAAAACATTTATTTCGGGATAGCCGTCTCCCACGCTCCCCTCTCGCCTTTGCAACGTTACAACTCCCGCACCCTGAAACGTCCTGCGATTTTAAATCACACAGTTTGAAATCTCTTTTGTTTCTTAAGCATATTGGAGGCGTCAGGGCAAACGGCCACTAACTGCCTCGGTTTCTAAAAATTATACATTCGGAATCTCTTGATAGCGATTCCGCACGGGCCCAGAGGGTGAATCCCCAAACCCGTGTGCCAACCAAAGCAAATGCCCTTTTTAATCCTAGCGGTGGCGTCGCTGCTTACTCATAAGTCATGTTCCTCTCTTTACACTATTGGTCCCGCTCAGAATTGTTTTTTTTCTACCTGCAAATTTGAAGTCTTTAGGATCGAATCCGGGTCAAAGAGATGTTTAGAAATATGTAGGTGGGATTTAATAAACGTTTATTTTGTTCGGGGAAAGGTAATTTATTTGTAAGCATCCAATACTTTGAAGGAACAGACGCGGCATTCGATTTCGCGGTGCATTGTGGGTGGTGACTGTACAGTCGTCAAAAACTGGGTTGCCCGTTTTAGTTACAAGTCCTATAACGACTTCATGATAGCATGTGCAAAATTGTTAATCGTAATAATAATCAATGTATTAAAACCTTAATAATGAATCCAATTAAATGTTCATTATAAACGAGTGTTCAAAAGTCAAGTTTTATTGTGAACACCCTTCTCTCTTAATTAAAAACGAAATCTCACAATTGTCAATAGCACGGCTTTAAAATAAAACCTCTACAGTATAACTGACGGCGATTCGGGCCACTTCCTCGGCCCTTATTGAAAGGAATGTTGCATGTTTTTGTTACGGGTCCCTGCATATACAGACTAGGGAATGTAATATATTCGGCGCGCACGGGTTTTGATTTCCCACTACTGATGTGACAAGTATGCAAGCACATGACGGTGACCAACCAAGCAATAGACTCCCATCTAATTGACTCGGTTGGCATAAGACACCTTTTAACGTAATATTACGAGCAATAATAGTATATTACATCTAAATTCTGCTTTTCACCAAGATGTCCCAAGGCGCTGCGGGAAACCGCAGAGCAGTTGGGGGGGGGCCGCCACGCGGTCAGCCGGCGCCAACCAGCCAGACACAACACTCAAGCCTTATATGCACTGCAGAATCTACGAGGGCTGGTAGGCGCGCGTCTATGAACGCGGCGCGAGGAGGTCGCATCCGGCAATTAGATTGTGTACTACTGATAGGCTTAAAGGCTTCAGACTGGCGTTGAGTTGGAATGGAGGTCAGGTGACAGCTCCCGACCCAATGGGAGCCGCTGTTGTCGCGCGAGCAGACTGTGTGGAGTTTTTTGGCGGGAGTCGCCGAGACTCGAGTCGCACGGCGCGCCTCGCTATTGGCTCGAGACGATCCCCCCCCGCCGCACGTGTCAACACGCAGCCAATGGCAGCTGCGGTTGCGACGCGGGCGGTATAGAGCTTTGTAATGAAGGGGCGGAGCGGTGGAACCTGCTCCTCCCCCCGCGACCCCTCCCCTGATCCCTCCTAACCCTTCCCCCAACTCCCTCACAACCCTCCCCCAACCCCTCCCCTTATNNNNTGCCTCCTTCCCCTCAAACCTCCTCCGCTCACACCTCCTCCCCTCACACCTCCTCCCCTCATCCCTCCCTCCTTCCCCTACCTCCCTCACTCCTCCTCCCCTCACACCCTCCTCCAGGCGGTGGCGGGAGTCTCAGCGATTCGCGCGTCAATCGAGGCCGCAGCGGCGCGTCTGTGCACGGCGCGGCCCGCACATTGGCCGAGCGCTCGGTCCCGTCACGGCTGGCGGCCACTGGGAGCCACCGTTATTACGCGTGCGGGGCTAAGGCAAGTGCGGGGGTGTGGGCAGGGGGGGGAAGATCGCAATAGCGGCCTCGCTTACAGACGCTGTTGCCGCGGCCGCTTCGCTAACACTGGGAAGCGAGGCCTGCGTTGTTCGCGGCACTGCCGCCTCTGCAGCTTCTCGCTCCGGTTCGGTCCCTGCTGAGGGTGGAGGAGGTGACGGAGGAGGAGGAGGCGGAGGCGCGGCGCTGCCACCACCACCGCAGCGGCCGCCGCCGAGATGATGGCTCACAGCGCCGTGCGTTCGCGGTTCCCCGCGCGGCCCTGGCGCAGGCACGGCCGCCCGCGTTCGAGGCACCGCGGCCCGACCGGGATCGCCGAAGCTGTCGGGCAACAACAACAACAACTGCAGCAGCAGCAACAACAGCAGCCGCCGCCGCGCAGGAGGCCCGAAGGCCCGGCAGAGGCGATGGAGCGAGCTCTGCGCGCCTTTAGCGCCTCGTTCGGATCTAGCAGCGGGGAGGTGCGCGCAATCACCACCACCATCACCACCACAACAATAACAACAACGCCGCCACACTTTACACGTAGACGTGTCGCGTGTGCACGGGGCCCACCGAGCGAGGATGCCGATGATGGGCGGTCGTTCCATCATTCGGCATCATCGGCCGCTTGGTCTGTCCGCGCGTCGTGTCCGTTTCTGTCACAAGCTTTTGCACCTCAAGGTCCACTTGGTCTACTTGGGCATGGTCTCCACGGACCACTAGGTGGCGCTCGCGGGCCACTGTTTGAGAACGGCGGAATTATGGTTGTTTGAGAACGGCGGAATTATGGTTGTTTAGAGAGTACTGTATTATAGGTAGGCACGCTTGTCATTGCCGGATTGGTAGAGGCGGGGGGAAGGCTTTGTACAGACGTGGGAGCATAGAAGTAGGCAGGATGTAGTTGCTCGGTCCCTCTGCTAGCTACCTCTGTATACCCGCTGTAGCATAACAATCACCTGTTTTGCGTGTATAGTTGTCACCCACTCGACCCACTTGCTGAGGCTCAACTTTGCCGAGCTTCGGAAATCTGGCGTATTCTCGTGGTGTTGTCACAGCGCACAACATACAATGTACACAACCATCGTCATCAGTCCTGCTCTATCCACTGCTGTGTGAAGGTCTCTATTCATCGAGCAGTGGATAGACCATATCGCCCATCCGTCACTGCTACCGTCATCCAGCTCATTCCCTTTTAAGCCGAGCTGATTCTATCGCTCCATCTCTGCGGTGGACGTACACTTGGGGTCGGCGTGTTTTTCTCCCGGTTATTTTGTGCCTCCCGAGGTGGAAACCGCAACACTAACCTATTCCATCGCTTCATCTCCTCCAGGCGTCTATTAGGACGCCTTACATCCCTCGGCTTCCACTGCTCGTCACTTTTCCATTAACTATTTGCTAAATTGTTAATCTGATGCATCAGATTTGCGGATCGTGTATTTATACTGCGTGGTAAGTACGACTAACTTCTAAAACCAATTTACAGAAGCAGTGACATGCGTATGTGGACTGTAATATATGTGCAACAGAATTGTTCTCAAGAGAAGCTATTTCGGGATTGCCGTGGATGAAGGGCTACTAACCCCAAGCTGCTAAACAGTAGCTCTTATGAGGGCAATTTTCATACATCGAACCGAGACAACATACGTGAAATACATGTGATATTGTAGAGTTTATACTACACATATACGGACTAACCTCCCCCCCTGCTCCTGTCATGATCATCAATATGAGGTTAAGAATTGCTCATCAACATTACTGTGCGATAATTAATGAGTTATTAATTAGTTACTTGGTGGACAAAGTGGCTGATGGGTTTACAAGTGACTGCGTCTGTGATGTCGCTTAGCGATTCCACCAATCGGGTCGATCAGCCTCGAGCATCGATTCCCGAACCGATTTCACTTGTCGCCCTAGTGTGTATTCCATGTGGAGTCGGAATCGGTGTATTCACTCCGGATCGTAGGCGTCGTTCGATTCCATCTGGTGCGAGGCATACGCGGATCGTGAGCGCTGGAATCGACGAGTCGATACCAGCATATCGTGATGGCTGTAATAACAATGTGCGGGCTTTATCCACTGCTGGTCGGCTCGTGTTCAAGCCATTGCTTTAATTGTTGTGTCGACGGGTCGTGAGATCTGGGAGGCGTTCATCCAGCGGTGGATTAGTCATGTCATATTGTTGTGTCGGAGGGGTCGTGAGATTTGGGAGGCGTTCAACCAGCAGTGGATTAGTCATGTCAGATGAGGTTTGTAATGATGATGCTCCACTACTGGATGAAGGCCCTCCCCGCTGCATATCGGTAAATAGGGGGTTGTTCGACCATACTTCACCATGCTGGTTCAAAGTGCTGGTTGGTGGCAGTTGGGGCTCAGATACCGCTGGTGTTTTTAGTCATAGCCAGGAATCGAACTTAGGTGGCCTTGTTCGTAGAACAGTATGCACACCACGGCACCACCGCTCATTCCCACACGCCTTGAGGTTATTGCTGCCAGTGCTTATAATCTCTAAGATCTTTGACCGGTTGCATATAGTATCTGAATTGATTTTACCATAAACGTGTAATGCTATCAATTTGCAAACTCTGCACAGGTGCCGTGCTTTACTGTGCATGTGTTACAGTGTAAATGTGGTGTGGCGGTGGTGGCTATGGTGTAAAAATATTTGATATCACTACCACTAACTAGCCTTTGTTTCTTTCAGGTATGCAATGTGTGCTTTGTGTGTGCATAGGTACTACACTACATCCCATTGTCAGTCCACTGTTTGATGAGGGTCATCGCCACGCCATGTGGGTCAGGGGGATTATTTGGCCATACGTACCGGTGTTTGTATTCACAGCTCGATTCATGATGGTTGCTCTTCAGAGCTGTTCTTTCGGTATGGCCGTGTTGAGCGATCTCCCTCGCGACGTTTCGCCTCCCACGTTGGAAGCATCATCAGGCGTTATCACGCCGGTCACCACGGGTACATTAAGACGGGGAGGATAGACTGCTGGGGCTTATATGTGAGGAACAACAATAGATGTTTCTACACTTCCCATCTGCTATCAAATTAACCCTGCCATCTCTAACACCTGTTATGGATGGGGATATTTCATCCAAGCACTAGCCAGGCTCAGCACCTTGGTGTGGTGGTGGTTGCTTTCTTGCTTGTTAGTTGAGCTCACAGTTCACGCTGAACGAGTTCATCGTTTGAGCAAACGTTGCTTTTACCTGTTATTTCTGTTGAGTTTACGTTGCATTTTCACGTTGCATATGCTCTACTAAAGTTGTGTTTACGATGCGCTTAAACTGCGGTCGCGCGACGAATTTATTGCGCCTTCTCGGTGGTGGATGTTTCCACGTGTTTCCTTCCCTTGTCACCGTCATTAGCCTCCCCGAGGTCACCGGCCATCGTCCTGTCCCACTGTTCTGCATGGATTTTCTCCAGGTTGACACCACCATAATATATAGTAAACAATACTCGTGAAACCTCAGGTGAAAGGTTTAAAAGGTTCTTATAGCTTTAGAAAATGTCTTGTTTGTGGCATTATTAAGCTGTTTCACACAAAACACTGAATGGGCCATCACTATCAGGGCGTGGATGAAATAGTCGGTTCGTTTTTGGACGTCTGACAACGTAGTATTCTGAAGTTTCCCTCGTCAAGAAAGTGGACATTATATCTATATGAGTTACAGCGCTGATTGGTTGTCGTACTAGGCACAAGTAAAACGTGCTCATTTAGATTTTCACAGCTGAATGCATAAAAATTGCTCTCTATCACTGTTCTTTCGGGATAGCCGTGTCGAGTGTTCCTTCTCTCTCCTTCGCAACGTTTTACCTCCCACGTTGTCATCGAAATTTGTTTTACGTAGTAGTAACATTTAAATAATAGTTTACATTTTCAAATCGCCTTTCTATCTAAGTTCGCAAAAACGCCGTGATTGAAATAACACGTCCACTCGGACAATGTCCGTTCGCGTGCAGAGAAACTCACGGTTTGAGGCACATTCGAACAGTAATTTCGACTCTAGGAAGGGTGACTCATCAACGGTCAAGAGTGTAATTTGTCAGCACGTGGCGACGGGGTGACTCATGTACTTGTGCTTAAAAAAATAATAATTCCCAATAGTGCAGAGAAATCATTGCGGAACCCGCTTGCTTGACCCGGTGGTGATGGCCCTATGGAGAAAGTGGCCACCACCATAGGAATGTGGAATTTCTGCCATTTACTGCGGCCTGTGAATTCCTATTTGAAGACGAATTCACAAAAGAGACTCACCCGGACAGATAACAGTCATTCAGATCGTAGTTCGAAGTTAATACTTATCACGCAGGATACATGCGTGATGAACGATGCGTGTGGTGAGGCTATACAGGGGATCTTTGTCTTTGTGGGAATTGATGTATATAAACACAAAGGTTAAATAGGGTCGAGTGATGTGATATTACATTTGTGCTATTGTTTGAACAAAATGTGCAAACGAAACAACAGAAATGTGATCCAGTTAAAACAAGATGGTCAACAGGAGGGCGAAAACAAAATAATAAATTACTCACCCTCTCCCGTCACAATTTAATCTTGCGGTCACTGTGCAGCCCAGCGGGTTGAGATTTTTACAAATCTGTATGATCCACTAAACCTTGTATCCCAGGTGCTGAATCACCACCACAACTGTCAAATAAATGTTGGCTCACTCAGTGAGTATGGGTTTAATACCACTTGACAAGTGGCGACATTGGAAAATTTGCGATGATAAACTTGTCGCGTTGCTGAAGACATTGGCAAACGTTTTGTGCCACAACCTCTTACCCGCTGTCTGTTCCTTCAGCCCATCATTCGTTCAACTTCAAATAAAAGTTTGGTTTTGCTGTTTGTAACCTTTTGCACACCTCTGTGTTTAGGTTGATGACTGAGCATTCTTAGAGGAATGCACAAGTCTACAAAATCACACGGCTGTTTCCTGCCACATTCTTTTGCAAATTTCTAAGTTGCTTACCCTATCCCGCCGTCAAATTCATAGCGCTTTCCACGTGCACCTGTGTTCATACCTTACAGAATTACATCATCTGGCTGTGTGTTTTCCCTTTGTTGTACTCTGCTCGTTTATTAAATTGACTATCTAGGAGGTGAGCTTCCCCCCTCCTCATGCTCATCTGGGTGGATTACAGGTGTCAAGTGATTGAGACCTTTGATTGAAGGGATAGGTATACAAAGATTAATTCTTTGATTAAATTAGTAAAGTCCCTGCTCTCGAAATACATCATGCATTTGAGAATGTGTTGCCTATCACTCATTCAAGTCTTTATTTTTGGCATATGATCAGGACGAATCGGGCAGAACAAATGTGACCGTATACACGAGACAGTGTAAATATTCTAGCGTATAAGCGAGATAATACAAGGTACAGAACGAATACAACTGACTGCACAATCGTTGGAAAAGATGCGGCTGTACAAGTGAGATTGTGTAATTGAAAAAGCAAACAGTACAAATGAGTACAAACGAGACAGTGTGGGTGAGATGGACAGTCCCGATTAAACGGCACGAACAGGACAGCTTTTAGGGTATAGCGAGACTCTGAATGAGATCATGTAAACGGGATGGACAGTACAGATGACACTACGAAGGAGATGGGCATCGCATTACAACAGGGCAATACAAACGAGATGAGAAAAACTAAATCTCTCGAATCAGGTCGCGTTCCTCACTCGGGTGAAAAAAAAGATGCAAATCGTTCCACGCCTTGGGAAAGTTGGCGTCGAGCTGGTGTGACCGTTTGTGGTGTTTTTCTCTTTTCGCAGGAGGAGGACTTTCAGGGTTTTACCAAAAACGACGCCGGCAAGAACAGTGGGCACCGCCTGTCCAGCCCCACGGCTTCGCCCGGACGCCCAAGAGGCATGTTCCACATTCACGGTTGTTTGTAACGGCGTCGCTAATGCTCATAATCCTAGTTTTGAATACGGGTTTCTGGCCAATAACATCTTGATATATAGGGGACGCAGTGTCTGGCAGATGTTGGTGCCGGCTTACCTTGTGGCTTCCTTCGCTCTCCTCCTGACTCGCTGCCATTTTTCGTGCCTCAAAGTTGTCCTCTCTTTGAGAGTGAATGGATCTTGCCCATGTTATGAATGGTAAAATATTGTTGTTGCCGGTTTAAATGGCAGGTTTCCAGGTTGACCCGGGTTGGCCGGTCGCCCGCCAATGGAGCAGAATTTTACGGCCGGATGCCCTTCCTGATGCCAACCTGCTTTAGTTGGAGGGTCTTCGAATTGTTATTTGTCTCCCCCCCCCTCCCCCCCAAACCTGTTCACCAAGGGAGGCCCTAGCAGGAGTCCTAGACTCCAGGTGACCTGGCTCCTTGGGTTCATTGGGACAAGCAAATCCCTCCACCTCGATAAGGTTACGACCCTGATCTGTGACAAACGATACAATTGCTAAATTTAACACGAAGGCTTTCGTGACCAATGTTATCCATAGTCTAGCTCTTTTCATGAATTAGGTCACGTAAAAATGGATCTGTCGTCAGATCCTTGTTCCTGATGAAGCTGATTGCAACTATTAGCGAAAACGTCATGCCTTCATTGTAAATGTTGTGGGCTCGCTCTCCAACATACCGGTGTGGTGCTGAAGTAGTAACGAATTGGCGCGTTTCTGTTCACATGACAACCCTTTACTGATTGGCTGTGTCGGGTGGAGGCGCGTTTACGACACTTATACATTTTTACGCGACCTAACTCATAACAAGAGCTAGACTGGATACAATTGCTGCTCGGGCAGGCACTCCAGCCCTGTCGTGACAGCGGTATCCCAATTTCCTTTTCCTTTGCTCTCCTCCCCGTCCGTTCCTCCCGAAGGCCGCCCTCCGCGGAGCGGCTCGGACGAGCGCTCGCCCGAATCGCGTCGCCGCAGGGCGACCTCCTCGTCCTCGTCCACCGCCACCGCCACCACCCCGGGCCTGGCGTCGCCCTGGCTCCACCTCGACCTCAACCCCGTGGTCGACCTGTCTCCCGCGGGGCGTAAGCACGGCCGCGGGAAGCCGCGTTCCGAGAGCCGGCGCTCGCGCGAGTCGGCGTCTCCGCCCGCGCCGCCCCGGCCGCCGTCTTCGTCTCCGGCGCCGGAGCGGCGGGAGTTGGCGGCGGATGAGAAAGAGGAGGGTGAGGGCGAGGAGGAGGCGGAGGAGGAGGAGGAGGAGGCGGAGGAGGCGGGCGGCCGGCGCTCGTCCAAACGGCGCGAGCGCGAGAGGCGCAAACGGAAGAAGCGGTCGGCGGCGGAGAAGAGGGCGGAGAAGTCGCGCGGAAAGCGGAAACGGAAGAAAAAGAAGCAACAGCAGCAGCAGAAGAAGCAGCAGCAAGAGAAGCAGAAGCAGGACGAGGATGAGCGCGAGCGGGAGGCGGAAGCGGAGCAGCGGCCGTCGCCGGAGAAACAAACGACGACCGAAAACAACAACGGCGGCGTTGGCGAGGACGTGGTCATGTTGGACGATTCCATCGCCGGCAGCTCCCGGGCGCAGGCCGACGCTCCGGCGGGGGCGGCCGCGCCGGAAGCGGCGGCGAGAGACGCCAGCGAGGACGGCGGCAGGGCGTCGCGTCCACGCGGGCGCCCTCCCTCGTCGAGCCGGGAGAGCGATTGCGGCGGCGGCGGCGGCGGCGGCCTGGCCAAGCGCAAGCAGCGCGTCGATGCCAGCCTCGCGCGCCAGCTGCTGCAACGAGCCAAGAAGCACGGGCGCGGGGGCACGGGAGGCGCCGTCGTCGTAAAGCCGGGCGGCGCCGGCGGAGGCAGGAGGACGGCGGCGGCGGGAGGACGCCGGGCGGGACGGCCCCTGCCCGCCGGCGTGAGGCCCGGCGCCGGCCTGGGCCGGGGCGGGCGGAGGGAGCGGTCGCGAGTGGGCCGACGTTTCGTGATGCCGGCCGTGAGCTCGCGCTCCTCCCGGGTGATCCGCACGCCCAAGAGGTTCATCCAGGACGAGGGCTTCTACGCGGCGGCCGCGGCCGCGGCGGCGGCGGCCGCGGCGGCCGCGGCGGCGCCGTCCTCGTCCCTGTCGGCGCAGGCGTCGGTGGCGCACCACCACCCGCACCACCACCACCACAACCACCACGCGCAGCAGCCGCACAGGCACGCGCAGGCGAGCGTCGGCAACCGGGGGCGACAGCGCGGTTCGGTGACGTCGTCGACGTCCTCCTCGCCCTCGTCCGATTCGTGCGACTCCGACAGCCAGTCGGGCGACGAGGAGGAGGAGGAAGAGGAGGACGAGGAGGAGGAGGAAGATGATGACGAGGAGGAAGAGGAGGAGCTAGAGGAGGAAGAGGAGGAGCTAGAGGAGGAAGACGACGAGGAGGAAGAGGAGGAGGAGGAAGAGTCACAGAATTCCTCGGGCTCGGCGTCTCGCTCCGACAGCCCCGGCGTGTCGTCAGAGGGCTCCGACTCGGAGCGCCGGCTCGGCGAGCCGGGCTCGGCCGAGCGCGCCGCGCCGCCCGCGATGCTCAACGGCGAGCGGCGGCCGGGGCAGGCCCACGGCATGGGGGCCGCGGCGCCTCCCACGGCGCCCCAGCTGCTCACCACGTGGGTGTACCCGCACGCTCACCCGCACGCGCTGCCCATGCTCGTGCCCCCGCCCGCCCGCGCCGCCGCGGCCGGCGCCGCCCGCCGCTCCATCCTGCGCGAGCCGACGTTCCGCTGGGGCGCGGCGCCGGCGCCGGCGGGCGCGCCGGACGGCCGCCAGCAGCCGACGTTCTCCTCCGCCAAGTACGCCAAGGCGGGCCTCATCCGCCAGCCGGTCTTCGACAACATCCGCCTGCCGCCGCTCACGCCGGAGGAGGTCGGGCTGGCGCCGCCGCGGCCGGGCCTGGCCGCCAAGTCGGCGTCGTCGGCTTCGGCGGCGGGGTCGTCGACGGCCGCCCGCGCCGGCCGCTTCTCGTGCTCGCCGGCCGTGGCGTGCGGCCCCGGGCCCGCGCTGCTGGCGGCGGCGTCGTCGTCGCAGCCGCCCCCGTTCGCCCCCGTCGCGGCGGGCCTCTCGTCGCCGTCGTCGGCCTCCTCCACCTCGTCGTCGGCGTCGTCGGCGGCGGCGCCGGCAACCACCTCGGTGGCGCCGGGCCGACCGTTCCCACCGGCCGTCGCCGCCGCCGCAAACCCAGCCGGTCCCTGCAGGTTCCCCGCCCAGCGGCCGTTCGCGGTGCACCCGAGGTTCGACGCGGGCGCCACGACGGCGGCGGCGCAGCCGGCGTCGCCGGCGAGCGCCGGGCGGCGCCCGCTGCTTCGAGCGCCCACGTTCACGCCCACCGAGGCTCACCTGCGCATCTACGAGTCGCTGTCGGCCGCCTGCGCGCCACAGCGCCCGTCGGGCGAGCCGGCGCGGCCCCTCTGCCTCCGGCGCGGCTCCCCGGCGAGCTCGGGCGCCGTCGCCGGCGCCGGGCGCAAGCGGCCGTTCTCCGGCGGGCGCGGTGGGCGCGGCGGCGGCTCCAGGTCCCCCTCGCTGTCGCGGGCGCCCACGCACGGCATGAGGACGCGCAGCAGCCGAGCGGCGGCACTCGCCGGCGCTCTGCCCCCTCCGTCCTCAGCGGCGTCGACCCCCGGGGGCGCCGCCGCCGGGACGCCGGCGCCGCAGTCGCTGTTCCGCCCCGACCGACGCCAGCGGCAGCGGTGGGGGAGCGACGGCGGCGGAGGCGGCGACGCGCCGGCCGCGGCGACGACGCCGTGCGGCCCCGGGTTCGACGGCGCGCCGCAACCGGACGGGGCCGCCGCGGCGGCGAGTGCCGACCCGGCCGCGGCCGGGGGCCTCCTGGCGCGCGTCGGCCGCGTGCCGGCGTTCGGCGACCTCCTGCCCCCGGCCGAGCGGCACAAGCCGCCGCAGAGGCGCCGGCGGGACGGCGAGGAAGAGCGAGGGGAGCAGCAGGAGCAGGAGGAGGAAGAAGCGGACGAGGAGGACGGTGGCAGCAGCACGGCGAGGAAGCGCAAAAAGAAGATGAAGAGGAAAGGCAAAACCGTCATGATGATGATAAGGCGGAGGAGGCAGAGAGGCGCCGGTTCTGAGAGCGAGGCGCGGGACCCCGCCGGCGCCGTCGCCGCCGCCGCCGCCGCTTCGTCGGCCGAACAGCCGCCTGCGTCACCGGAGGCGAGCGCCGAGGCGGAGGCCGTGAAGACGCGCGCTTCCGCCAAGCGCCAGCGAGAGAGGGCGGCCGTCGGCGGCCGGGGCGAGCGGCGCCGGCAGGACGAGCGGCGCGCGGAGCGATCGGACGAGGACGACAACGACGACGAGCCGGAGAAGGGGGAGGAGGACGGCGCCGGGCAGAGGGAGAGGCCGCCCCGGCAGACCGCGGATCGCAAGCTGCGCACGCTGCTGCAGAAGGCGCGGGCGCAGCTTCAGCGCATCGAGAGGGGCAAGGCGCGGCGGGCGCAGGTAAGGGCGGGCGCCATCAGGCACCCGGGCGACGCTTATTGCGGGAAAGCTCCGTTCACAGTAAAGCGATGAAGGACCCGTCCCCTATGCTTGTGCAATACTACGAGATCTATATGGAGCGATCTGTATAATAATAATAATTCAATTTATATAGCGCCTTTCACCCGAGGGTCACAAAGCGCTGTGCACTGGGTTGGAATCCTTCATGAGCACAACTTTTAGCTGCAAAATGCTTTTTGAGGTCTTATTTCAGATTTAATAAGAATTTTAATAACTGTAAATTTATAACGCGTGGCACATATTCATTCAATGTCGAAGGTATTTATTTGACGAGAGAACGACTCGGAGGCGCGAGGAAAGCGCAGAGAGGTGGAGGAGGCAGTCAGGCGGTTTGCCGGCGCCAACATATTGCCACACTCTGCTTCCTATATATTATGATGTTATCGGCCAACTAATTAATGAGTTTTTTTAAGTTGTGGGAGGAAACCAGAGAACCCGGAGGAAACCCACGCATAACAGTGGGAGAGAACACACAAACTCCACACAGGAAGGCGCCCAAGGCGGGATTCGAACCGCCTCGGTCAAGACCATTCTTTCTGTGAGGCGCAGATGTTACCACCGCGCCACCCTTTAATTCGCCTTGCACACACCCACACGCACACTTGGTGACCGGCGGCGGCGACGGTGAAGCTGTGGTCTGCGTGTCGCCGAAGGTGACGGGAGCCGAAACTTCCGCGGCGACGGCAGCCGGCGCCTGGAACCACCGCGAACGTCCTTCACGCAAGCGCAAGCGGCACGCCCCGCCGGACAGCGGCCCGTCGACGGCGCGCGAGGTGAGGCCACCGTCCCGATCACGCCGGCGCTGCCACGAGACGAAGAATTCACTCGGATATCGTCGTCGTTAGCGATCCCAGTTTCATTCTGTGGAGGGTCGCAGCGAGCCGGAGCCTTCTCGTCGGACAGAGAGCGCAAGGCAGCGTGAACCGAGGATGGGACGCCAGTCCATTGCAGGGCACTGGGGGAAATTTAGTCACACCGGTTAACCTAGGCAGCTTGCCATTGGACGGTAGAACACGCGTACATGGGCAGAACACGCAAATTCCTCACGGAAAAGGCAGCCCAAGCTGGGAATTGCACCCAGAACCGTATTGCTGTAAGGCGGCAGCACCACTCCCTGGGCCACCTTGCCCCCTTCACTCGGATAACTTGAAGTGAAACTATTTTCAGCTTCGAGTTAACTGCCGCTTGTCCTGCCACAGATAGTAGTGTTTATCTCACGCCATGATGTTCGTAGCGAAGTCCGTATCAATAATAATAATACTAATAAATAAACTCATTGATACCAGTGTAATTGAGCAGTTCAAAGAACTCATCACTTGAAGGTGGCCGGGCTCTCTCAGGAGGTTCATTAAGAGCCACCATTGAGGTGCACCACTAGCATACTGCGTTTCAATCTAGGTATTACTAGGTTCTCAAGTGTCACGAATTGTTGGACTCAACCCAGTCACCAGTGGTCGCGGCTCTGGGCCAACAGAATCTGCGATTAACCGCTGTATGAACGTATTGACGTAGGTTTGCATGGCTCGATGTGCGAGACTTACCCTCGAGCTACGGTTTCGGGGATAGCCGCCTGTCGATGCCTCTCGCGTGGGAAGCGAAACGTCGAACGAGCGTTCGACTGACGTTTCGAGCGTTGATTGCTCACGCTCACTCGCTCGCGCTCACAGCACAGCGACAACTCGTCGGAGGGCCCCGCCGAGCCGGGCGGAGCTCGTGGCCCGCGCATCAAGCACGTGTGCCGGGGAGCCGCCGTGGCCCTGGGTCTCCCGCGCGCCCTGCTCCTGACCTCTCACCCGACCAACGGCGCCACCGGCCCCACCACCAACGCCGGCATCCCACCCGCACCGGCGGCTGAGGGAAGACGCAGCGGTGGCGCTGGTAAGGGATGAGTGAGTGGGTTGGATGGGTGTGGGTGGGTGGCTTGGTTGTGAATGGATTTGAGTGGGTTGGTTGGATGGGTTTGTTTGGGTGTCACTGCGTTTAGGTGGGTGGGTGGGTGGGTGGGTTGGTTGGGCGAATGGGTTTTGGTAGATTGGGTGGGTGTGTGGGGTTGGGTGGGTGGCAGTGTGAATGTAGAGTCGATTTGAGAATGACTAAACGAAAATCCTTTGACGAAGTAACGCAGCGATAGACATCGTCATCAACTGGACTGCGATGGGCCGGCGTCCAATTCTGGGTATAGCCCGGATTTACACCCTGTGCCAGTCGGGATAGGCTGCGGCCCACCTCGACTTTCTACACTATTAAGCATCTACTGGCAACGAATGAATCCCCGGAGCTCTGCGGCACACAGTACCCCCGGGTGGTCACCAATGTTTCCCCCTCCCCGCAGACGCCGGGAAAACCCCGGATGCCGGTGGTGCTGCTGCCACCGGCGTTGCCCCGGACGACGGAGCAGCGGCGTCGAGAGAGGCCGGCGCCCTGACCCCGCGCGTGACCCTCACTCCGTGCGACTCGGTGCACCGCTCGGGAACACCGCTGTCGCGTGCCGCGGTACGCCGGAGCCATGCACCCCGCAAATAATAATAATAATTTTTACATTTATAACGCGCACATATTCATTCAATGTCGAAGGTACTCATTCGGTGAGAGAACGACTCGCAGGCGACGAGGAAAGCGCAGAGAGGCGGAGGAGGCAGCCAGGCGGTTTGCCGGCGCCATATTGCCACACACTGCTTCCTATATATTAGGGTGTTATTGGTCAACTAATTAATGAGTATTTTTTTTAAGTTGTAGGAGGGGACCGGAGAGCCCAGAGGAAACCCACGCTAACCACTGGGCTACCGCAACCCGCATCCCTCCCTCCCCGCCACACAGGCGTCCGAATCCACCGCCCCCAGGGCGGCCGCGTCGACAACCGACGAGGCGGCTCAACCGCCGTCGTCGTCATCGTCCCCGCCCGCCCCGGCCGCCCCCAGCGCCGCGGCCGTGCCAGCTCCGCTGCCCGCTCCTTCGCCGTCAGCGGTTGCCCAACCCGCGCCGGCCGCCCAGGCGGTGCCGTGCACGTCGAGCGGCGCGGGGGGCGGCCGCCGCACGGCGATGAGGAGGCTGCGGCGTTCGCGCCGCTGCGGGGAGTGCGACGGCTGCCGGGTGGAGGCCGACTGCGGCGAGTGCGCCAACTGCCTGGACAAGCCCAAGTTCGGCGGGCGGAATATCAAGAAGCAGTGCTGCAAGTGAGCGCCGTGCCTTTTGCCCGCCACCC
>JAZEWU010000026.1:5257023-5277860 GCA_036362915.1 Geotria australis | reverse complement strand
GGGGGGGGATCTTTACCTTCGTCTCTTTGTAGCTGGTGTACTGCCGCGTGTGCTGCGAGGCGTTCCACTCGTTCTGCCTGGGGGAGGGCGAGCGCCCGCTCGAGGGAGAGATGGAGAACTGGGTCTGCCGGCGATGCAAGTTCTGCCACGTCTGCGGCCGTCAGAACCGGGTACCCACTCGCTGGCTCATTCGCTCGCCCAGCCACCAGCATCTGCGCTCAATTATGTATTCAGTCTGCACTCAATTATGTATTCAATTCAATTCAACTTTATTGTCAATTCTGCCATATATACAGGACATTTAGAGGATCGAAATGCCGTTTCTCTCAGACCCCCGGTGTTGGCATATACATGGACTGGAACACAACAATAAAGGTTTAAAAATACTAGGATAAAAAAACAATATACTAACTAGTTAAGCTAAGCTTAACTTGTTGCGAGTTCAAACAGCCGGTGTTCAGGTTGACCCGGGTTGGGCGATTGCCCCCACTCAAGGGTGAGGGTATTGGAGCAGAATGTTATGGCCAGATGCCCTTCCTGACGCCAGCCTCCTTTAATGATGGTGCGAACATTGAATTATGCCGGTATAGAATTAGCTTTTAAAAATGTACTTTAGTAACTGTTGTATTATATCCAATGTAGACTGCTGTCTCAGAAGTAGCGGACAGTTTACGTTGCTTCCGAAATCCGTTGAATAGAGCGCCATTAAATCTAGATTTTATTGTAGTTGTCATCTTGTGATTCTGTTCGTGCGTGTAGAATTTTTGAGAAGAAAGTCAGTAAAAGTGTCTTTGGCGCCTGTTTTTTGACACGGAGGCGTGCGCTGCTCTTGCGAGATTAACGAATTAATTCCTCTTCTTATTGCATGGTTCTGAAAACTCATTGTGGCATATACGTGGGGAAGAGATCGGACCAAAACTGTATAATTAAACGCGTGTGTCCCTTCTGCGTGAATATCGTTGCGTGCGTGCGTCAGCTTCTTCAGTGCGACAAATGCCACAACACGTACCACTCGGAGTGTCTCGGACCCAACTACCCGAGCCGGCCGACAAATCGCAAGCGCATTTGGGTACGTGGATACGCACGCATCGCGCCCACACCTGCCGGCGGGGGTTCACGTGGCCCGGCGGTAGCGCGCTTTGGGTCACTGGAATGTTATAACTATGGGGGACCTTAACACCAGTATTATTGCCAGAAAGGGTTAAAACATTTTTCCTGTTTTTTCATCATCGGAATGTTATTGCTAGTGTTATTGCTACGACACTTATACATTTTTACGTGACCTAGCTCATAAAAAGAGCTAGACTATGGATTACATCGGTCACGAAAGCCTTCGTATTAAATCCATCTATCTATCATATTATTATTATTATTCTTCGCCGACGGGATGGGGTGAGTCGTTCTCACACAGCAGTTTGGCCGGGAATTAAGGTAGAAGCGTTCACGTCGCGATCCCTGTCAATTAATACTTGGTATTACCTGCAAATTCTACCAAACACTTCGAAGCCGAGCTGAAAGACAACGATGTCCAGAAGCTCAACAGATGCCAGAAGCCCCTCAGTCTGGAGCAAGAAGAGAGGCCTATGCCCGCCTTTAAGGCCAGCACTGACTATTATATCTCTAAATGTTGAAGGGCTGTCTGCAACTAAAGAAGAACTTGTTGCAATGGGAAACCGTCATATAACCATCACGCTTCGAAGAATCGAATCGAATTCGAAGCAGTTTGGCCGCATGCGTGCATGTGTTCCGCCAGGTGTGCACCAAGTGCGTCAAGTGCAAAAGCTGCGGCGCCACGACGCCCGGCAAGGGCTGGGACGCGCAGTGGACGCACGACTTCTCGCTCTGCCACGACTGCGGAAAGCTCTTCGACAAAGGTGAGCACGACCGCGGGTCACGAACTCGCCGCTCTTGTTTCTGTCGTAGACTAGCCCGCCGATGGTGGTGTACACGTCGGTCCTGTGTCGTACCGCACAGTTGAGCTACGCCGGGGGGCGAATTTAAATGGCGCGGTGGCGCTACGCGTGAGCTTTACCGTCTTGATTTCGCGCGCAAGCGAGCGCTAGATTAGCCCTGGCTTTGCTTGGCCTCCGAGATAGCTTCATGTATCTGTTGAGGCCAGCTTATCACGGTTTTGGTCACAGCTCAGATTTGGCCAGGTAGCCATTGCGACCGAGTTCCTGCGCGCTCCATCGCTTGCCCTCTTATCAGTCGCTCGCTCTATCGCTCTCTCTCCGTCGCTCACAGGAAACTTCTGCCCCGTGTGCAACCGATGTTACGACGACGACGACTACGAGAGCAAGATGATGCAGTGTGGGAAGTGCGAGCGCTGGGTGCACGCCAAGTGCGAGAACCTCTCCGGTGAGTGTGGCCGGGTCACACGGACGGGGCGAGAAGGTGCCGCTGAGGCTGTTACGTGGATTTGTCGTTGGGTGCCGCTCAGGCTGTCCCTGTTTGGTCTCACTCATCCAAACACGCGAGAGCGGTTTAAGTGGGTGGCACGGTGGCGCGGTGATTAGCATACGGACGGACGGATGGTTGTATCAAAGACGACTTGACAAGATGAACAGCTAAAGATGGCTAATTAACAGACAGATGTACAACAGACAGCCAAACGGAGCGATGATTCTTTCTCCAAAATGTAGATTATTGTACGGATAACAGACTGGCGAACAAACGCACCGACGTAACATTATCGGTGCGTATCCTTCGAGCCCCCTCGTCTGCGTGGGTTTCCTCCGGGCTGTCCGGTTTCCTCCCGCCACTTAATTGACCGATAACATCCTAATATATAGGAAGCAGTGTGTGGCAACATGGTGCCGGCAAACCGCCTGGCTGAGGAGAGGCGGAGGAACCGGCTCTCCTCGCACCTCTGAGTCGTTCTCTCGTCGAATAAGAACCTTCGACAGCGAACGAATATGTGCACGTTATAAATTATTATTATTATTTTAAACCCCCCTCGTTTTCCGACTGATCCCGCTGGCCTGCGCGCAGACGAGATGTACGAGATCCTGTCGAGCCTGCCCGAGAGCGTCGTGTACACGTGCGTCCGCTGCACCGAGTCGCGGCCGGCCGAGTGGAGCGTGGCGCTGGCGGCCGAGCTCCAGGCCGGGCTCCAGCTGGTGGCGAGCGCCCTCGCCGCGTCGCGCGTCTCCGCCAGCCTCCACCGGCACCGGCAGGTGGGCGCCGCGCCCGCCGCCTCCCGGGTACACCCTCCGAGAGATATGCCTCCCCCGAGATGCAAATCAATATTGCAAGCACGGTTTTTCCGTAACCCGGAATAAATTACTCATAAATTCCATCCATCCATCCGTTTTCTAAACCACTTGTCCTGGTGAGGGTCGCGGTGGCAGCAGTCCAAGGAGAGTGGACCAGACATCCCTTTCCTCAGCAACAGATTCCAGCACTTCCTGGGGGATTCCCAGGCGTTCCCAGGCCAGCCGAAGGATATAATCCCTCCAGCGTGTCCTGGGTCGGCCTCTAGGTCTCCGCCCAGTGGGCGTGCCTGGTAGACCTCCCGGGGAAGCCTTCCAGGGGCAACCTTACCAGATGCACAAATTATCGGGAGTTAATGGTACGATTGTCAAGCCTGTCTAGTAACCGTAAACACAAATACTTTGTGTACAGATCCATTCTCTCTCTGTATTTCTACAGTCAAGTAAAGCAGCCAGCGAGGCGCAATCGGGCACCCCAGCCGGCGCTGTGGACAGCCCCGTCGCCACGGATACAGAACGGCAGGACCTCCCAACAGACCTGGAGGGGGTGAAGAGGAAGCTGGAGCGTGGGGCCTACAACAGCCTGGTTAGGCGTCCCAGCACAATGCCTGTTTACAAAAATGACCCATCTAAGCACTGGATATGATGCAACGATCGAAGTTAGTCCTTACGCTCACAATACATGCAATGGGTTGTTAAAATGTGTTATTTGTAATTAATGCAAATAAAATCATGATAATTTCCGCGATCGCTTGCATGTCTATGCCACCCCACAGCCCTGAATTTCTACCATTAACTTGCGTCCCCACCAAAGCACTGTAGAATTTTGCACGGCCGTGTGACGATGACTTTGTTACCGTCGTCAGTCGGGGTTTTGCGACGACGTGACGAGGGTGCTCCAGTGCGACGCTGAGGTCACGCAGCCGGAGGTCAAGCGGGCGGCCTCGACCCTCAAGGCGCTCTTCACCAGGGTTCGTTGCGCGTGTCCGGGTCGCCGGCCTTTCCCGGTTCCCCGTCTGCGTGCGACGCGTGGGGTATCTCCGTCCCGCGGGCTGGGTGCAGATGGCGACTTATTGCAGACACTGCATTAGGATGTTGCGGCCAGTTTTATTTTGAAGACGTTTTTTTATTCCATGCGGGAGTTACACCGTGCTACCCAGATATAGACAAACGCTACAAAAGATCGACACAGAGATAGACAGAAACATAGAGAAGCCGTGAAGCACGGATTGAGCGTGATTCACAACCACAAACACACGGGGAATCAGATTGAGACTGTCTCTCAAGACAGACACTGAAAACGAGACAGAACAGAGAAACAATAACGCAGACATGCAAAGATTAACAAGAGACACGGTCACACAAAGAGAAACATATAGAGACACAGATATAGAGAGACAAAGCACCGCTGCCCAACCCGGGGAGTGCTGAACGCAACGATCACCCTGAATGACCTTGTACCCCTTTGCTGCCGCGCTTGTGCCCGCGTGTGAGCTAATGAGGCACCCGTGTCGTCCGCCCCACAGCAAATGGAGAAAGTCTTCCCGTGGTTTGACATCCGAGGATCGAGGTTCTGGGACCAGAATCGCACCCCGGACATGTGAGTTGCATTGCCTAGGCGAGGGGGTTAAAGGGATCAGCAGCCTCCCTTTCGAATTCTTACAGTATAATTGTTAAGAATGGGTCTGTGTAGCCTTTCCTCTTATGCATAGGGGATCAGAGCAGAATGCATGGTGGAAAAAGCAGGTCGTTACTCGTTACTTTTAGTGTTTAACATTGCCTTACTTTTCTTGACATTGACTTTGTCAAGCCCTCCGTGCGTTTGTTATGCTCCCCTCTTTAAACAATGTGCTGCTGCAGGATTGTGAGAAGAATCTATTTTCTAATCGATGAACCTGTGCGCCGCTACTCCCATTGTCGTGGCAATCGTTACCCATCAAGGGTATATTGGGGGGGGCATTATTTGATTTCGCTTCCTTCTTTGACAACCTTTTACTCCCTATGCGACCGATCGACCGACATTCTTCCAATTGAGAATTGTTATCAAGAGCTGCTCTGTTGGGATAGCCGTTCCGAGCGTTCCTCCTCCTTCGCGACATTTCGCCTTCCCTTCTACGGATGTAAACACAACTTTCAGCTCATCCATTCATTAGCTTTACGATGTCTCCAACGTGGGAGGCGAAACGTCGAAGGAGGAACATCCTAATAATAGGAAGCAGTCTGTGGCAATATGGCGCCGGCAAACCGCCTGGCTGCCTACTCCGCCTCTCTGTGCTTTCCTCGCGCCTCTGAATCTTTCTCTTGTCGAATGAGTACATTTGACAGTGAATTCATGTGTCCGGGCGCGCGTTACTAAAGTAGATTATTATTACGTGCCGCGGCTATCCCGATCGAACAGCTCCCTCGAGCGATTATCATCGCACAACGATCCGTGAAAACATACGTCAGTACGTTCTTCCCTTTGCCACGTGGCCGCCCCCCCTCTTCCATCGTGCGTCAGCGGTCTGCTGCCCAACGCAGTGCTGCCCCCCTCCGCGGACCACGATTACGCTCAGTGGCGCGAGCGCGAGGGGGAGGGCGCCGCTCCGGCCACGGGCGGCACCAGCCACAGTCAGCCGCCGCTCCTCAAGAAGATCATCCCGGCGCCGCGACGCAAGGCCTCCACCGACGCGCAGGACGATGGCGGTGAGGACAAGCACAGAGTCAATCCGACCCACGACTGTTAGGCGTGTTATGGGCATAGCTCACGTAGCGCTGGGGATGTTTTACTGGTACGCGGAGTATTGTAAGTCGACAAGCTTTTGCACCTCAAGGCCCACTTGGGTATGGTTTCCACAGACCACTTGATGGCGCTCATAGCTCATCATATGACGCGGTCCCACTGATGGGTCTCGACTTACTGGCTGAGAATGGCAGGTATAGGAAAACAGCTGCAGCAGGCTGTTTTAACACAGTTACTTGTGCTACGTATGAATTACAAATATACGTGCAGTGAAAATCACGACTGCTTTTCAAAGCATTTTTTTCGGGATAGCCGTGTCGAGCGCTCCCTCTCTCTCTCCCGAGCTCGACACGGCAATCCCGAATAAACAGCTTTGAAAAGCAATTATCATGCGTCGAGCCGTGAAAACGTATTATATTAGCACAGTGAAAACCATAGTTCGGATAAACCGCACCGTGGCGTGTTCTCGCGTGGAAATCATTTTACCCCGGGGACGAAGAGCACTATATCGAACCAGCGCTTTAAGCGGCAGCGCTATACGAGGTATGCCTATAGAGTGCTGCCCATCAATGGTATATGTTAAAGAGGCTTGCTTCTGTTTAACTCGGGCCGCGCGGCGCGCCTGTCTGCAGCCGGTGCAGACGGCGGCGGAGAGAGCGCCATGGAGGTGGACGTCCCGGTGGACAAGGAGGACAACCGGCAGTGCATGCTGTGCCTCGCCTACGGGGACCAGAGCTCCAACGTACGCACACACACACCTTCTCAAAACCCGCGATTCTCTCACCAAGACTGTCTCTCAAGATTCTCTCTCGAGCTACTTTCTCACTCTTGCGAATTGGCTGGATGTGTAGTAATGTGTTAATCCACGTCCAGAGTATCCTGCAAATGGATTCAGTTGGATGTGTTGCTGGGTTGCATTGCTGTGCGGTCGATGGTGTGGTTGGTGTTTCCGCATCCGTCCAAATCGATTCTAAACACTGGCAAAACTTTTTTAGGTGACGCACCACCCCCCCACGTTATTCTGTGGATTTTTTGTCAATTGTTTTTTTTTACACACGTCAGCCGTTTTGCAACGGTGGCTCTCAAGAGCTGCTTTTTCGGGATAACCGTGTCAAACTCCACACAGATAGGTGCCAGAGGCGGGATTCGAACCGCCTCGGGCAAGACCATTCTGTCTGTAAGGCGCGGATGTTACCACTTGCGCCACCACTGCCGAGCGACTAACCAGAGCGTGCGACTGCCCCGCAGGAGGCCGGGAGGCTGCTCAGCATCGGGCAGGACGAGTGGACGCACTCGAACTGCGCCGTGTGGTCCGCCGAGGTGTTCGAAGATGACGACGGATCGCTGAAGAACGTCCACGCCGCGGTGTGGAGGGGCAAGCAGCTGGTGCGTGGCCTGTTCCGGCGCTGTCTGGCTGCTCCCTCGCGCCACCTCCACTCACTATTCCTGGCCACTCTCTGTGTGGACGGTGCTAGCGGTTGAGTGGGCGTAGCCATGTGAAAGTGGGCAGGGCCTGAAGAAGGAAGGGGGGCTGCCAACCTCCCACGTGTCCCAGTTGAACCTCCCAGGAAGTTCAAACCCCCACCCCCCAAACCGGACGTATTTCCTTTCATAATGAGTCGATCGAGCCGATGCATCGTTGACGCGCCGAGTGTGTCTCTCCGCAGCGCTGCGAGCACTGCGGGCGGATGGGCGCCACCGTCGGCTGCTGCCTGCCCGCGTGCCAGGCCAACTTCCACTTCATGTGCGCGCGCGCTCGGAGCTGCGTCTTCCAGGACGACAAGAAGCTCTACTGCCAGCGGCACAAGGACCTCATCCGAGGGGAGGTACGTGGAAGAGAGCGGTCGTCGTCGAGTGACCGTCACCGTCGTATCGATAACGCGCTGAACGTCTCGAGGCAGCCCTGCGGCGCGGCACGCCCGGTCGCGGCTGTTACTGTGTAGCAGCAAGATGCATGCAGCATCAGTCGGCTAGTGGGCATTAATTGAGATTTGCTTTTGGGACGGCCATTTCACCTCCCACGATGCCTCCATCTTTAAAGGCCTGGATATCGGCCGTTTAAACCGGCAACAACAGTTTACTCGTAAGTTGTGGCGCGGTGTCAGTCACCTCTCTGCCCTGACCTTGATGCCGCTTCTACCCACCCTCCTCCCCGTGCCTCCCCGCCTATGTCCCTTTACATCCCCGTGCGTCCCCGCGTGCCCCCGTGCCCCCCCCCCCCGTGCGCGCAGGTTGTGGGGGAGGATGGGTTTGAGGTCCTGCGTCGCGTCTTTGTCGACTTTGAGGGGATCGGCCTCCGTCGGAAGTTCCTCTCCGGCCTGGAGCCCGACAAGATCCAGATGATGATTGGTGACTTCAGCTTCCACCGCTATCACTTTTCTCTGCCATCATAATCTTTGCTATTTGTCAGCGCCACCATCACAAGCACCGTTGCCATTTCCACCCTGATCGGTATTATCATCGGCACCACTTTTGTTATCCTCATAGCTTTAGACCACTGGTCCTCCAACTAGTCGATCCGGGAGCGTTGAACAATCGATCTTTAATCTCCTCCGTGTGTTTTTTGTTCGCGGCGTGATTCAGGATCTCTGACCATCGAGTGTCTGGGCGTCCTCAATGACCTGTCTCTCTACGAAGGGAAGCTCTTCCCCATCGGATACCAGTGAGTGACGCGTTTGGCGACTCGACTCTGAAACACACTCAGCTCTGCCCTCCCGCGTTCAAATGTTTGCGAGGGCCCTGGAACGAGGAGTGCTGCCCTCGTATGATAAATGGTAGCTGTGTGTTCCTGATTTTGAGATTAAAAAATAATCTGAAATTCGGAGCCTGTAAGGCAGCACTTATAATGATCCGAAAATGTATTTGTCTCGGATTAATCTAAAAATATGACATTGTAGAAAGGACCATGAGTTGATGTGCGCAGTGCATTTCCCAATGATGGTGCAAAACAAATCTTTGCTTTAAATTTGTTTATGCCCATAATGCGGCTAAATTCTAGCTCTGAGAATTAAGACTATTGCTTTGACCCGTGGAAGTAGGTGGGAAAAGTGCTGCCTATAATTCATTGGACGGATCTCACAAGTAGCCCTTTGACGTCCACTCCAGCAGGCCGATATACCGCTCCGCTAGAGATCCGAACGCGTTCTTGCTCTTGTGTTAGACGACTACATTTCCGTAACAACCGCATCTTGCAGGGTGGCGCAGTGGTAACATCTGTGCCTCACAGAAAGAATGGTCTTGCCTTAGGCGGTTCGATTCCTGCCTTGGGCGCCTTTCTGTGTGGAGTTTGTGTGTTCTCCCCCTGTTCTGCGTGGGTTTCCTGCGGGTTCTTCGGTTTCCTCCCACAACTTAAATAAAATACACGTTTGTTATTTGGCCGATAACATCATAATATATAGGAAGCAGTGTGCCGGCAAACCGCCTGGCTGCCTCCTCCGCCTCTCTGCGCTTTCCTCGGGCCTCCAAATCGTTCTCTGGTCGAATGAATACCTTCGACATTGAATGAATATGTGCGCGTTATAAATGTAACATTCTTATTATTAGTGGTAACAGCTGCGCCTCACAGAAATTATTCCTCTGTTCCCGTCTCTGTCCGTGTCCCTGTCTATGTCCCTCCGTGCCGCTCCCTGCCGTAGGTGCACGCGTGTGTACTGGAGCACGGCGGACGCTCGCCGCCTCTGCGTCTACACCTGCAAGGTGCTGGAGTTCCGCCCGGAGAGCACCACCACCGACGTGAACAGCACGCTCATCCACGGCGAGAACCAAACCATCACGCACAGCCCGCCGCCCCCCACCCCCGCCGGTACGCCGGGCCCTGTACAGCCCTTTCGCGGCCCTTTGCGGCCCTTCGCGGACCTTCGCGGCCCGACCTGGCGTCTCTCGACGGGAGGGGGTGTCCCCCCCCTAATCGGTGTCTCGAAGGCGGCAGAACTGTTGGCGGGTAGCGGACATCCCGCCGTCTATGGGCGGCAGGGTGGCGCAGTAGTAACATCTGCGCCTCACAGAAAGAATGGTCTTGCCCGAGCAGGTTCGATCCCCGCCTTGGGCGCCTTTCTGTGTGGAGTTAATGTGTTCTCCCCCTGTTCTGCGTGGGTTTCCCTCCGGGCTTTCCGGTTTCCTCCCACAACTGAAAAAAACATACTCATTAATTAATTGACCGATAACATCCTAATATTTAGGAAGCAGTGTGTGGCAATCTGGCTCCGGCAAACCGCCTGGCTGCCTCCTCCGCCTCTCTGCGCTTTCCTCGCGCCTCCAAGTCGTTCTCTCGTCGAATGAGTACCTCCGACAGTGAATTAATATGTCCGCGTTATAAATGTAAAATTGTTATTATTGTTCGTCTTTGTCCGCCCGTGCTCGCAGGAGGCGTGGACGTGGTGATGACGGTGCAGTGCTCGGTGGCCCCCATGGCGCGCCCGTCGGCGGCTCCCCGGCCCAGCGTGCCCACCAGCTTCTCCCCGACACGCCGACCTCTGCCCTCGCCGGGTACGGTTCCCGTGCGACGCGGTGTTCGTGCCCGCGGGGTTCGCGCGCGTGTTTAACAAACGATAATTGCGATGGTGGTTGCTTTTTAAAGCTGTTCTTTCGGGACAGCCGTGTCGCTGAGCGCTTCCCCCCTCTCTCTCTCGCGACTTTTCGCCCTCCAACATTGGAGGCATCTTCAGGCGTTCTGAGTTCCGAGTGTGCCTGAAGAACGCCTCCGATGTTGGAGGCAAAACGTCGCGAAGCAGAGAGCGGGAGTGCTCGCCCCGGGCTACGACGAAGTTGCAGCTCTTATGAGCAATTCTAATCGAGATACGTACGCTATAGCAAAGTATCGCCGTATTGCAACGCTCGTTGTGGTCGTGGTCCGTGCGCGCGGCAGGCGGCTCCCCGAGCAGGAACTCGCACATCCTGGCGATCAGCGACGGCGTCGTGTCGCCCACGCGGCGGAACGTCGCCGTCCGGCGCCCCGCGCCGCTCCCCTCGCCGGGGCACCACCACCTCCTGCTGCACACCCAGCACGGTAAGCTGCAGCAGAGGCAGCAGCAGCAAGACCGGATGCAGGACAAGACGCAGCTTGACAAACAGCCGACAGACAAGCCGCAGCTGCAGCAACAACAGCAGAGGGCACAGCAGGAGAAACTGCAGGAGAGACAGCAGCAGCAGCCGGAGAAACAGCACAAGCAGCAGGAGGGACTGCCGTCGGAAAAGCAGCAGAAACCGCAACAGGCGAAATTGCCCGAGAAACAGCCGCAAAAGCAACAGCAGCAGGACAAACCGCAGGACCGGCAGCAGCAACGGCAGGACAGACAACAGGCGGAGAAGCAACCGCCGGAGAGGCCGCAGCAGAGGCAGCAGCTCGAAAAGCAGCCGAAGCCGTCGATCGAGAAAGTGCAGCAGAGACAGCAGGACAAGCAGCAGCCGGAAAAGCAGCAGCAGCAGCAGAAGCAGCAAGAGCGACAGCAGGCGGAGAGGCAGCCGCACAAACAGCTTGAAAAGCAGAAGAAGCAACAACTGGAAAGGCAACAGGCGAAACATCAGGACAGGCAGCCGCCGGAAAAGCATGCGCAGCAGCAGAAACCGCAGCTGGAAAAGACGCAGAAGCCACCGCAAGAGAGACAACCGCAGCAGCAGCAACAGCCACCGCAGCAGCAGCAGCAAGACAAAGTGAAAGAGCGGCAGGCTGAGAAGCCGCCGCACAAGCAGCCGGAGAGACCGCATGCGGAAAGATCGCAGGAGAGGCCGCAGAAGCAGCAAAGGCCGCCGCAGCAGCAGCCGCAGCAGCACAAGCATCACGAGAAACCGTCGCAGTCGAAACAGCCGACGGATAAACAGCCTAAAGAACAGGCGGCGGACAAGCAGTCGAAACTACAACCGGCGGAGAAGCAGCCTAAACAACAGCTGGCGGAGAAACCGTCGAAGCTACCGTCGGCGGAGAAACAGTCGAAGTTACAGTCGGCGGAGAAGCAGTCGAGACAGCAGCTGGCTGAGAAAGCTCAGAAACAACAACTGGTGGAGAAACAGTCAAAAGAACAGCCGGCCGAGAAACAGTCTAAACAACAGCCGGGAGAGAAGCAATCGAAACAGGCGACGGAGAAAGGTCAGAAGCTGCCAGCAGAGAAACAGTCTAAACAACAGCCGGGGGAGAAAAGTCAGAAACAACAGGCGGCGGATAAAAGTCAGAAGCAACAGGCGGCGGAGAAACAGTCTAAACAACAGCCGGCGGAGAAGCAGCCTAAGCAACAACCGGCAGAGAAGCAATCGAAGCAACAACAGGCGGCTGAGAAAAGTCAGAAACAACAGCCGGCAGAAAAACAGTCCAAACAACAGCCGGAAAAGCAACAGTCTAAACAACAGCCGGCAGAGAAATGTCAGAAACAACAGCCGACAGAGAAACCATCTAAACAGCCGGCAGAGAGAAGTCAGAAACAGCAGGTGTCAGAGAAACAGCCTAAACAACAACAGCCTGCAGAGAAACAGTCTAAAGTGCAGCCAGTAGAAAAGCCGTCTAAACCCCAGCCAGAAAAGTTACAATCTAAACAACAGCCATCAGACAAACAGTCTAAACAACAGGCGGCAGAGAAGCAGTCGAAACAACAGCCAGAAAAGCTACCGTCAAAACAACAGCCGGCAGATAAACAGTCTAAACAGCAACCCGCAGAGAAAAGTCAGAAACAACAGCCGGCAGAGAAACTCTCCAGGCAACAGTCGACAGAGAAACCGTCTAAACAACAGCCGGAGAAGCAGCAGTCTAAACAACAGCCGGCGGAAAAAGGTCAAAAACCACAACCGGCAGAAAAAAGCCAGAAGCAACAGCCGACGGAGAACCCACTCAGACTGCAGCATGCGGATAAACAGCTTAAACAGCACGCAGAGAAGCCGGTTAAACTACAGCAGCAGACGGAGAAAAGTCAGAAGCAGCCGACGGAGAAACAGCCCAAGCATACAGAAAAACAGCCGGACAAACATCACCAGCAGAAACAGCCGCCGCCGCAGCAGAAACAGTCGCAGCAGAAGCAGGATCGGCCGCACGAGAAAGAGCATCACAGACAACAGCAGCAGGAGAGACAGCACCAGTTGCCGCCGCAGAAACAACAGCAGGACAAGCCGCGTGAGCTTCAGCACAGTCAGCAGCAGCAGCAGCCACAGAAACAGCAGGAACCACAGGTGGAAAAGCAACAGCAGGTTCAGCAGCTGAAACCACAGCACAGGCAACAGTCGTTGTCAAAACAGTCTTTGGCAGACAAGCAGCCGCAAGCCCCCTTTCCGCAAAAGCAGCCCCAACACGGCCCGCAAGAGAAACAGCCGGACAAGCAGCACAGGCCGCAACAGCACAGCCAGCAGAAGCAGCTTCCGAGGCCGGAGAAGCCGCAGCAGCAGCAGCAGAAACAACAAAAACAACAGCCGTGCCTAGCCGACAAACCTCATCAACAAAGGACGCAGCAGCCTGCGCCAAAACCCCCGCACGGAAACACGGAGAGCCAGCTGGAGAAGCGGCCGCAGCACTCGCAGCAGAGGCAGCAGCAGCAGCAACAACAGCACAAAGCGGACGTCAGAACGGCCATCCCCAAAGCGACGCCGCATCCTCGCCCGTCCCCCGGCGCTTCCGCCCCGGCGTCGACGACGACGACGCCTGCGACCGCGGCACCTCCGCCGGCGAGCGGCGCCGGCGCCAGGATCCGGCAGCCGGTTCCGCCGCGGGGCAGGCAGCTCCTGCCGCCACCGCCGCCGCCGATCGGGCAGAGGACGGCATCGAAGCCTCCGTCCGCGTCTCCGTCGCCGGACGCCCGCGCGCAGGATCGACGCCTCGTCTCCAGGCCCGGCGGCTCGGCCGTTCAAACCGGGACGGCGTCGCGGCGGCCGTCGCCGGCCCCGTCCAGCGTCGCGTCGGTTTGCCTGTCCTCGTCGTCGTCATCCGACGGCGACGACACCAAGGAAGGGAGGGCGAAGAAGCAGAGGAAGTTGACGTCTGCCGAGGAGGCGGTTTTGCCGACGGTTCCTACGACCGTCCCTGCGCGCCCGCCGGCTTCGGGTCAGCAAGGTCGGCAGGGCGCGGTCAAGCAGCCTTCCGCGCCCGGTACCGCGCCGGCCTCGACTCCGGCCAAAGAGACTCCCGGCAAGCCGCCCAGAGCCGCTCAAACACCGCCTGTGCCGCCTAAAGCGTCCCCGGACCCCAGACGCGGCGCGGCTGTTCCTACGCCGGTCGGACTCGTCGCGGCGCCGCCGGCGGACGACGGCGACGAGGCAAAGAGGTCGAAGGAGGAGGCCCGCAAGGAGGCCGCTTTGGCGGCGGCGCGGGTCGCGGGCGGCGGCGGGTCCGGCGCCGACGATTCGTGCCGCGAGGGCGACGCCGGAAAGGGCCGGTCGAGCGACGCGGCGCCGCCCGCCCCGTCGGAGCTCTCGTCGAAGCGGGAAAAGAAGAAGAAGAAAAAAGACAGCGGCAAGAAAAAGGCGAAGGACAAGGACCGGTCGAGGGAGAGGCGGAGGAGGAAGTCTGCCGAACGCCGGTCGCGTGGCGAGAGCGCGAGCAGAGCGGCGTGCGCCACCGACGGGGAGGGCGACGGCGACAAGAAGCAGGGCCCCAGAGCGTTCCCGAGCGACGGCGCCGATGCCGGCGGCAGCGGCGGTACCGGGGCGCCGGGAGGAGAGCCGGCGGCGAGCGTGCCGTGTGCCCGGAAGGACGAATCGCATCCTCGAGGAGCTAAAGCGTCGGCGGAGACACTGGCGGCGCCGGCGGGCGCGCAGACGAGGGAGCAATCGTCGGAACGTCGATCCGACGGAGTGGACGGCGTCAGGACGCAGCCGCCGTCTCTCGCGGCGGCAGACTCCGCGCCGATCGGCGACGGCGAAACTCAGAGAGGTGGCGGCGAGAGGCGGTCACAGAGCAAGGTCCGCGGCGCCGGCGACGTCGGCGGGGGTGGAGCCGGCGGTTCCGCGTCAAGCGGCAAGAAGGAGCGGGCGAAGGTATCGAGCGACGGCGCCGTGCCGGATGTCGGGCGAAGCGCCGACACGAGCCGGTCAGCTTCCCCGGCGAAGCCGGACGCAAAGTCGGGAGGGGAGGATTCCGAAGCGGCTCAGCCGACGGTGCCGACAGTGCTGCCGGCGCAGCAGAGGGAGCCGCTGGAATGTCCTGTGTGCGGGCAGTCCTACTCCAACAAGTCGCAGTCGCGCTTCGAGCGGCACGTGGCGCGGTGCAGGCACCGAGCGCGGAAATCCAAGAAGGCGAAGGAGGTGAAGAAGTCGCAGTTGGCGGAAGCGGCGTCCACGTCGATCGCCGCCGTGAGCTGCGCCACCACGAGCGCCACCACCACCACCACCACCAGCTGCACCACCGCCGGTGCCACCGCCACTGCCGGCAGCTCCGTCGCTCACGAGGCCGACGGGAAATCGGAGAAAGACAAGGAGGCGGCTTCGGACCAAGTGCCGGCAGTGCTCGAGACTCATCCGGAGCGGCAGCCCGACGACACGCAATCGCGCGATCGCGACGCGGACGAGCCGCGCGCGCACCGCCACCTCCCCGCGGCCGAGACCGGGCAACCCGCCGAGACCGGCGTCGCGACGGAGCGGGGCGCCCGCTCGGCCGAGCCGCAGCCCGCGGCGCGGCCCGAGCGGGCGCGCTCGCCGCCGACGCCCGGCGGCGAAGCGAGCGCCGGGCAGCGTCGGGAGCCGCCGCCGCGGCAACACGAGGAGGAAGAAGCGGAGCCGGCGAAGGCGGCGACGCCGCTGCGGCGGCGCTACCCGAAGCGCAGCGCCCGCGCCCGCTCGGCGACCTGCTACGGCCTGACGCCGTTCTACGGCGTGCGCTCCTACGGCGGCGCCGACGCGGACGCCGGGGACGCCGGCGCCTCCCCCTACGTCTCCCGCGGCAGGAGGGGCGGCGGTGGCAGCAAGGACCCGGCGACGCGCGGGCAGACGGACGGCGCCGACGATGACGACGACGACGATGAGGAGGACGAGGAGGACGACGGCGGTGGCGGCGGCGCGCGCGGCGGCCGCTTTGGAGAGCGCGGCTGCTACCTGAGCTACCCCCGCACGGTGCTCGGGATGGACGAGGAAGGCGACGCCGAGGAGCGGCTGGGAGGGAGCTGGTTCGGCGGGGACGTTTGCGACGACGACTTCCTCCCGCGGATTGGGCAGTTCGACGGGGCGGCCGACGACGAGGACGACGACGGCGAAGGCGGCAGCAGCAGCTCCGACAGCGACGCGTCGTCGCGAGCGGCGTTCGACGACGACGACGACCGCGATTCGGACGCGGCCGCCGCCGGGTCCGGGAACGGCAGCGACGACGGCGCCGGCGACGGGGAGGAAGAGGAGAACCGGGTCGACCCCGACGAGGACGACGAAGGCGAAGACGACGGAGGCGACGGCGGTGACAGCGACGACACGGAGAGCAGCGGTGGGGTCGACGACCCCAAGCGGCGCGGCGCCGACAGCGACGACGACGACGAGACGAGCGACGGCGACGCCGGACCCGGCAAGCGGCACCGCGTGCTGCCGGGACTCCCGGGTCTCGCTCGGCCTCCGCCCGGCGATTCGTTCGCGGGCGAGGGTCTTCCTGCGGCGGTAGTGCCGGCGGTGGCGGCGGCGGCAGCAACCGCCGCCGCCTCGTCGGCGTCGGCGCGGGCCGACGGGGACGCCGGCGCGGACGCCTCGCCCCGCGGGCCGTCCGACAAGGCCCTCCTCGAGAGTTTCGGCGCCGGCGGCTTCCCCGAGTCGGTCATCAGCGCCATCAGCGACGACTTCGGCAACATCCTGCCGTCCGACATCATGGACTTTGTGCTGCGCAACGACCCCGTGCTGGGTTCTGGCGAGGAGGCCGCGGATCTGGTGGCCGGCGTCGTCGCCGGCGTGGTGGCGGGCGCCGGCAGTGCCGGCGCCGGCGCCGCGGCGGCGGCGGCCGTCCCGTCGGCGCAGGGCCCGGCCGCGGTTGCCGCGGAGCGGGCGGTGGCGCGCGCCGGCCTCGAGCCGTCGGAGGCGCTGGTGGCGACGGGCGGGAGGGGGATTGACCGGGACGTCGTGCCCGGCGGCGCCGCCGTCGCGGTCGCCGACGCCGCGAGCGGCGGCGCCGGTGCCGTCGGCAGGGAATCGAACGGCGAGCAAGGCAGCCTCATGGACATGCTGTCCCAGCAGCTCGTCGGCGTCCCGGCCGAAACGTCGCCCGAAATTGTCGGTGCCGACGTGGCCGTGGCCCCGACGGCGGCGGCGGCGGTGGCGCCGTTCGGCGACCTTCCGGCCGACCTGTGCGTTCTCACCACGCACGGGCCGCCGAGCACCGCCGGCACCACGCTCACCACGGTGACGGTGGCCGGCGGCGATGAAGTGGCGTATGGCGCCTTGCCGGCGCCGCCCAGCGGTCGATCGTCGTCGCAGGCGGTCGCGCCGAGCGTGCCCGTGCGGGCGCCCGCTGCGGCTGACGCGGCCGGCATTTTCGCGGTGCTCGCCGGCGTTCACGCCGCGACGGGAGGCGACGAGGCGGCGCGGGCCGCCGTCTCCACGGTGGGGTGCTGTCCCGGCGCCGCCGCGCCCGCGGCGCTGTCGGCCGTTTCGTCGGTGGCGTTGCCGTCGGTCGTCGCCCCGGCAGAATCGCTCGTCCCGGCCATCGTCCCCCCCGCCGGGGAGGAACGCGACGGCGCCCAGGGGTCGTTCGCGTTGCCCCTTGCGGGCGCCTCGATCGCCATCGCCGGCGGCGCCCAGGCGGCGGCCGCGGAGCCTTTGCCGGCGGTGCCGCAGGCTTCGGCGCTGTCCTTCGGCCCGCTGATCGTGCTCGACCAGAACGGGCAGCCGCTCTACATCCTGCAGCCCCAGGCGTGCGGCGACGGGCTCGGGGCCGGTTTCGCGCTCGCGCCGCAGCCGTCCGTCGGCGCGGCCGCCTCTGCGCCCAACGCGGCGCAGGGGTTCTGCGCCGCGGCGGCGGCGGCGGCCTCGACGGCGCAGCAGACGAACCCGTTCGGCGTGGAGATGGCGCTGACCGCGGGGACGGCGCCGGGCTTCTTGCAGCCGACGGTGTCGGCGGCGAGCGGCGGCCAGAGCTTTGTGGGCTCCAACTTCGTGCTGACGTCTTCGCCGGTGACGCTCGGCACTCAGACGCAGAACTTCGTCTTAGGCGCCGGCGTGAGCCCGCTGCTATCGCAGCAGCAGCAACAGCAGCACCTGGAGAGGGCCTTCGCCGGGCTCGGCCAGCAACTCGGCGGCGCCGTCGCGAGCGCCGGCGCCGCGTACCTGACCCCCGGCGCCGTCCAGCCGGTCGGCGCGCAGGCGGTGCTCACGCCCTTCGGCGCGCAGCTGTCGCTTCAAGAAGCCGGCGTCGGCATCAACGCGGCCCTCACCGTGCCGGCAGCCCTGCACCAGCACCAGCAGCAACAGCAACAGCACGTGCACGCCGGCGCCCAGCTAACCGCGGCGTCGCCGCAGGCTCGCGGTGCGGCCGGCGCGGGCAAGAGGCCCGCCGGCGGGAAGTCGTCTGGCGGCGCGCGGAGGAACAAGAAGATAGCGCCGTCTTCGCGCGGCGCCGAGCCGGCGCCCAACATGGCCCTGCTCAACTTCACGCCGGCCGCTCAGCTGGAGGGAAGCGGCGGCGGCGCGACCGGCTTGAGCGGTACCGACTCGGCAGCCCGGCCCGTTCAGCGCACGCTGCCCGCCATCTTACGGCGCGCGCAGTCGGGCCTCCTGTATCTGGAGCAGCAGCAGCCGGCGCCTCCGTCGGCCGCCCTCATCAACCCGGCGCTGGCGTTCGGGTCGCAGACGGTGGCCGGCTTTACCGGCGCGGCGAGCGTGTCGGTCGCGGACGCATCCGTCTCGGCGGCGGCGGTGAGCACCGCGCTCACCATGAACGTGATGAGCCTCGTCCCAGCGCAGCAGCAGCAGCAGCAGCTGAGCGTCGCCACCGCCGCTTCCATCTTCGGGCCGCTGCTAGCGGGCGGCGGGGTGTCCGGCGGCGCCGCCTCCTCGGCCGCCGTCGCCACCTCAACCCCGTCGCCGACGTCCGCCGCGCCGCCCGCGTCGTTGACGTCGTCGCTGCTGGGAGCCGATGCGCAGCCGGGCGGCATCAGTGGCCTGCTGCTCAAGGCGAGCCAGCAGAGCCTCGGTCTGAACCAGCAGCATCAACAGCAGCAACAGCAGAGTCACATGCTCCTGCAGTCGCAGCTTCACCAGCAGCAGGCGGCGCCGGCGTCACTGGGCGGCTCCCTGCTGTCGCAGCTGTCGCACGACTGCGCCCCGTCGCAGCAGTTCGGCGCGCCGTGCCCGCTGCCGCCGCCGCCTCCTTCGCACGACGCCCTGAGGACCATCAGCACGGTGGACGGGCGCGCCATCGGCGTCATGACCTCCCCGCTCGACCTGCCTCTCCCGCAGCCCTCGCACCGGGGTCACGCCCAGGGTCACGCCCAGGGTCACGGCCACGGGGGGCACCAGGTCGCCTTCTGCCGGGGCGGCGAGGTCGCCGCGCCGCCGCACGGTCACGCTCACCAGCGCGCCCGCGGCAAGCGTGCGGGATCGCCGGCGCCCGGGTCGGCCGCCAAGAGGGCGCGCGGGGTCCTGATCTGGACCGACGCCTTCGGGGTGCAGCACGGCATGCTGGGAGCGGCGGCCGCGAAGGTGGCGGCGGCCGCCCCGGCGCCGGTAGTCTCGTCGCCGATGTCCTCGTCCTCCTCGTCGGCGTCGTCATCGTCGTCATCGTCGTCATCGTCCTCGTCGCCGTCGGCCGGGGCCGCGATGACGAGGTGAGGGCTGCGCAGGTGGTACATTTCGCTAACCGCGTGGCTGCCTTTCCCCCTCGCCACCTCCCTGCGGTTTCGTCACTTTGCCTCGGGAGTCGTTTGCTCCTCATACGAACGCCGTGCCGTACGGGGTTATAAATTGAAATGTTAAATTATTATCATTATTAAATTCTTCATTTAGTGGCTGTATCCGGTGGATAAAAAAGATAATTGCAATTACGCAGCACGGCTGCAGAAGCCTAAAAGGTCAGGCTCTTAGCAAGAATAGCACAGCTGATGGTGTGATGGATAATTGTTAACGGGTTTCTTAAATGGGCGAGGGTTCTGAGAGCTTTGGAAATGGTGAGAGGGAATTCCGAGGTGGACCAGTGAGACAAGAAGCAATAATAGAATTGTTTTGACCTTAGGTGTGGTGGTTTAATACACTGTGGATGAGATGAAACAGTCTGATTGAAATTGATCAAGTTTTTATTTAATGTAATATGTACACACTGAGGGTACCGGGTTTGAATCCTTCATAAGCGTTAATTTTATCTGCACCAACACCAAGGCTTTTATATTTTGCTATAATTCCCACTTGTTGATTATTCTTGTAAAACGTTTACACTATTTCAGCTTGAAATGTCATCCTTTTGCACTACAGTACCATCAACTCGCTATAGCACCCTGCCACCTTTATCTTGACATCAGAAGAACACGTCACACACTTGGAACAATATCGCCCACAGGGGCGGGTACTCTGCTAGCTCTGATAACGACCGTGCCAAAATCGTACCCACTCCCAATTATCAGCCGAAGACCGTTGTTTCGGTTTTTTTGTTTTTAATCTTTTTTTTTCCTGCTTTTTCCGTGCCAGCGTCGGGTCCCTGGCGAGCGCCGAGCAGGCCGTGCCCCAGCCGATGGCGCCCGACGCCCAGGCGGAGATGTACGGGGACGCAGAGGGCGGCAGCGGCGACGGCGACGTGGAGGAGATGGACGGCACGAGCGGGCCGGACGCCGGCCACGGCGAGTGCGAGAGCTTCGTCGACGGTACGGGGCGCGTCGCCGCACTTGCCGTTCGCGATGGTGCGTGCGTGTGTGTGTGTAGCTGGCAAGACAACCCCCACCTCCCCCCACCTCCCAGTGGTGCCAGCCGGTAACGCTGTGGTGCTGTGTACGCAGCCTCCACAGCGGCCAAGGGGGCTCTGGACGGGTGCGGGGGGCTGG
>JAZEWU010000026.1:5228263-5241946 GCA_036362915.1 Geotria australis | reverse complement strand
GCATTGCACATAACTGACCAAATAAATAAAAATACACTTTAATATTGCGATAGAGAAATAATTCTAGGTAGCTTATTGCACATTGATCACATACACATAATATACATGGCAATGAGATTTTTACCCATTTGCCATCGTGGCATAGGAGTTAGTCCAAGTGTTAATCGGTTTAATAAAGTCACCCTCTCAGCACTTATATAACAAGATGATTCCACTGGCTGTGAACACCGTGAGAGGTAGAGACGTTCTCCTCACACTGAACCCAGCTCCGCTCCTCAGGCGCTTGAATGTGTTGAATACAGAAGGTTGCGGGTTAGAATCCAGCACCCTTCACATTTTATTTTGTTATTTTAAGTTAATAACAAAAAAAACCTAGAGGGGATGCCCTCTAGGTCTCCACCCCCACCGGGAAGAGACCTAGAGGCCGACCTAGGACACGTTGGAGGGATTAATATCCTTCGACTTGCCTGGGAACCGCTGGGAATTCCCCAGGAAGAGCTGGAATCTGTTGCTGAGGAAAGGGATGTCTGGTCCACTCTCCTTGGACTGCTGCCACCGCGACCCTCACCAGGACAAGCGGTTTAGAAAATGGATGGATGGATGGATGGGACGCTCTGTAATAGAGATCCAGGAAAAAAACCCGGGACATTTAATGTCCTGGTAAGTGTTAAAAGTTTTTCCGTGGAAAGACGTCTTTAAAAAGAGAACAACCCCGGCAAACCCGGGACAGGTCTTGCCAAAGATGACACAGCTTGATCTTACACGACACGAGCAAGCACCAGCCAAAGACTCGAGGCAAGGTCTTAACATTTTGCCTTCAAGGCTACACTTTATTGCTTTCAACGAAGCATCTAAAACGATTATGAAGAATTAAAAAAATAGGGTGAGAGTTTACTAAGCAACCTCTAACCGAACATCACACATCATCACAGCTGCATTACAGCTAGTTTGACCATTTTAACCACACAAAAATAACCCATTGCAGCCCGTGCCTAATTAATTGCACCTTTTCTTACCACCTTATCTCGATCCAGCTCACATTTAACCTCCCAACGAATAACAAACGCAGTTTCTGAACAGAAAGAAAACATCGCGTCGATTAACTCAAGGCATTTAAGGACTTTCCCAGACCTTGTGTTAAACTGCCACAGCACGCCGCACAAGTGCTCAACCCTACAGCCCCCAGATCCACTCTTAGGGCATCGATTAATATCGACTAGTATCGATGTATTTATTATTTTTTTCAAATATCGACATACAATAAACATGTACACCACATCGGGGTGGAGGAGCGGTGGCGCAGCGGTTAGCGCACTGAGCTGTGAACCCGACTTATCAGTAGCTTACAATTCGCGGTGAGACGTAACAGCGTTAAGTGGCAAGTGAGTTGATCCTGGTCCTGGAACAGCCCTTCATGAAACTCGCAGTGACCAGCGTGGTGAAATATGGTCAAACAACTCCCCCCCCCTCCTCATGAACTCAGGTTCACCGGGTTCGTAGGGCAGTGCTCTACCGGCGTCACCGTCGCGCCATTTTCGTTACACACACCGGCAATGTATAATGTGTAAAAGTGATATACGTAACATTTTCTTCTCTAGGCTGGTGGTCTTATTGGCCTTCCATCGTCGTCATCATAACCACTAGCCAGGGTCAATCCACTGCTGGATGAAGGCATTCCCACGCTGTCACCACCTCGCACACTCCTGCGAGGTAACAATCCACCCAGCTCCCGCACATCAATTGAACACATCCACACTCCATCTCTTCGCTGGATACACTCTCGGATCCGTTCCGCTCCTTGTCTGCCGCTCCGTTGCTATCCTTGACCATCGGCCGTCGCCCCTTCTAGGTATGACGTGACCTTCCCAATCCCAATTTCTGCCCGTCACATTTTGAAATGTGTCATTAACTTGTGTGCGTCCTGCAATCTTGGGTGTTTCTCTCTGTAATTCCAAGCGCTCATCTCTCCCCGCACCTCTTTGCACGCATTTCATGTTTTGTTCTGCAGGGTGGTCCGGATATCGTGTGACCCTCATTTCATTACCTAACGTAAAATATTGTTGAATACCGACGGGTTGTGTACTGTAATGTAATGCGATATAATAATGACATACTATATAAACCGTGTTAATCTGAAATAAATACGGGTTATTTAAAACAGAAATAAATGAGAAAGGGGGGGGAGAAAAATGTTAGGGGTCAATTAAACGGGGGTGACGAGACATCTGGACCACTCTGAACACGCTCTATTAATGATCGCGGTGTTGCTGAATGATGGGACACTGTCAAACTCACTCGGGTGATTCCTTTAGGGGTAGGATTTGGGGAAAACTTGACAACCCACAGACTCACTCCTCCAGCAAGAGGACTTTTTGCGGAGAGTCGGTGGAATAATTGTACGAAAAGAGTGAATTAATTTTCATCGTGCAGCCATCTATAGGGAGATAATACAATAACAGTCGATTGAAAGTGTTCTAATGCTGAGTTCTCAACTTTTCGCGCTTCAAGGTCCACTTGGGCGAAAATCTCTACGCACCACTAGGTGGCGTTCGCGGCCCACCGATGATGCAATTAGCTTGGATTATCTGTCGAGGTTTTTTTTGCCAGGCCACCGCTCAATTATATAGAAGTTAGTTGGTGATACCTGGCCATGACATCAGATTGAACAGCCACAACACAAACACAAATAACACACACGCAAAGATCCCTTGTTTAACACCGCTGAGGCTAGTGCTGTTAGCGAGCACCTATTAAGGCCAGCATGGAACGTGAACAGGTGGTGCAGCCGGCACCACGCCCTGCCGCCTTTGTCTCCCCAATACTGAGGTTCACACACTGCAGGAAGCGCTCATTTAAGGCGACCTCGCTGGAAACTCAGGACAGGTCCCGATATCACTCGCCACTGATGTTAGCCATGGCCGGAGATTGAACTTTGATCGCCGGGGTCACAGTGCTGTAGGTAAATCACCTTCCACCAATTCTAGCACACAAACAACAACAATAACCGCCGTTCGCCACTTAGTGGCGGTGACGTCACCGCGGCGCTTGTGCCAGGCAAAGTGCACACAAACGCACAGACACACACCCACCCCCTTCAGCAGAACAAATGCCAGACAGGATGGATTGGAGACAGGTCAACTAGAATGCTTTCAGCTGGAGCAGATATTTCTGTAAATAAGCGGTCTGTGTTTGGCAAGTGTGGAGATGTGAGGGCACGATTGTGCCTCAAGAGATCCGGAGCTTTATGTGGAGCGACAGGCCAGGCAGCATCCACACAGCATTACTGAACCGATAAAAAAAATAATAATGCCACTCAATCGGATTGAAAGTGACACTTCCGCTCCCAACCGGGAGCGGACGATGGGCACCAATTGGCCAGGAATGGTAACTCGTCCACCCACTCTCCATTATTACCAAATACGATGTTAATACTATTATTATTATCAATTGGCTGAATGATTACAGTAATTATTACAGCTAAAGGAATCCCCACCGTACACGCACGCGTAGGCAAATTCCTCCAACTGGGAAAAATCCATGATCCCCTCCCACAAATAATTGAATCCATCAAGTCTGGGCAGTGCCGGTAAAACCAGCAAGCGTCATGGATTCCACCGTCGTTAAGTCCACACCGAGCATGAACGAACTTTGCCGAGAGGTTGATTCCACGGTAACGGAATTTACATCCCTGCCGATCGGGGGTTTGTTGTCGTTACCTGTCCCGCATTTCCCACGATGCCTCCTGTCTTTGCGGTAAGGTGTCCGGTACGCGAAGCCAAGACGCGAGTCCTCCCGGGACAGATGTACGTCCCAGATTTAGTCGGATGAGAGCAGAGGTGATAACTAACACGTTAAACCGATAAAAACAATAGTTTGCTTTTGCGTTTAGCATTTCGTCCAAGACGGGAGTTATCGTCAACGTTCTCGAATCTCAGCGCCTACAACGGTCTCGAAATTACGTTACCGTGGTATCATCGCCCACGCGTTCCCCAGATCCTTGACACAAAATCCCTCCGACCAAAAATCAATTTCAAAACACTGAACTGATAACGCGGTAAGAGTAGTCCACAACTTGCGTTACAAGTTTAAAACCAGACGCTGATTTTTTTTTTTCTCTCGTTAGGCAAAAGGGTGCAAACCAATGTAACAGTCAGCAGCGCGTTTGTTTTATCTCTTCCCTATCTCTCCATGCAATCCGGCGCTGTCCCCGCGGTTCCGATGCGCGCGGTTCGATTCTCCGCTGGACCGGGCGATGCAACTGAACCCGCACCGCGCGCTTTTGGAAGCTGCCCCACCTACCCTTTCCGTACGATCATCCGCACCACCGCTTCACCTGCAACATCACCACCACCCGTCCGTCCGTGCGCGCGACTTCCCGAACACCGCAATTCTCACGGCCGGCGCCGTCTCCAACATCACCGTCGACCATCGTCTGCATCAACAGCAACGAGCGTGCGGACAAACGTGTCACAAGCCTAGCCCGTTTGAACTTTTACAATATTACCGGCGTTCTCAGGAAAGGTGGTGACACGGTTTTGTTTTCTGTCGCCGAAAGGAAAATACTGATTTGGTGGGAAGGGCTACATACAGCTCAATAACTGAAGACTGACTATTGGACCTTTTTGCCGTTGTACAAAAAATGTAGAAAATTCGAGGTTTTACCATTTTTTTTGCAAAAAGGTGTTTAAAGATCTCAACACCTTTTGCAAGAAGGTGTCCATTTAGTGTTTAAAGATCTTAACACATTTTTCTCATTGCCGGAAAGGGTAAAACCTCATATTTTCCACATACAGCTCAACGTGTGTTCTCGTTGAGTCTTCCAGAATAGATTCAGCAGCCTCACCAATATCGGCAGCAGTGGAGCAAAGGTGACGGGTTTTTGACCATCTGGGAAGATGAGAATCTGTTGTTTTTTTCTATGATCTTACTCTCTCTGAGTGAGAGTTAGCCAAAACATCTAAATACCCTCTTTCCCGTCGGCGACAAAATAACCGTGCTCTTTTTGAGCGGTTTGTACTAAACCTGTTTGTTACTGTGCAAGACTACTCAGGCAGCAACAACGTAACACCTCAATCGTAACATCAGGTACATCCATGTGTAATACTCTTGCGTCATGACCCTATAATCGCACACCCATGGGCATCTGATGGGGGGGGGGGCAATGCTTGTCGGTGTTGGGATGGTCAGAGTTTTGAGAATAATAAAAATAATTTTACATTTATAACGCGCACATATTCATTCAATGTCGAAGATATTCATTTGACGAAAGAATAACTCAGAGGCGCGAGGAAAGCGCAGAGCGGCGGAGGAGGCAGCCAGGCGGTTTTGCCGGCGCCATATTGCCACACACTGCTTCCTATATATTATGTTATCGGCCAAAGACGCTACATCACGTCCCGTTCTCAACAGAATTTGACCTTGTCTGATTATTTTGTTGCATGGACTTAGAAACGCACAGACAATACATATGCAGCATATAGACGGATGATAAGAGGCACCCCGTCCAATATAAGCACATTACTCAACGTGGCATATTACAGGATTTGTGTGGCGATTCGTCAGCCGTTTGGATCTACCTACTCGGCACAAGCTTCAGCGAGTCTCAGGGACTCGTTGTGGAAGAGGGGCCCTACCACTTCGGGGTGTCTGGGCAATTCACGTTTTGGGGTAAACTGCGGTGCAGCGGCGAGCCTACTTGCCGTACCGCCTCATTGCAGGCCCATTGCGCCGTCCACCTTGCAGGGCCGGCTGTCTCGTTCGCGCGACCTCGGCGTGATCCACCAACCCGCACACCCCGGGCGCCATGCCCGCGACCGGGCACCGTACGACATTTACCCGCCCCGGTGATGTGGTAGCAGTCGCCTCGCACGATCGACGGCGCCAACAACCGTGACGTCGCCCGCCCGCTCGCTCGCTCATCCGAGGTCGCCCACCGCTGTCCTTCACAAGGCCGGTGGTCGGCCAGATTCATCGGCTTCACAAGCGTCGGGTGGGTGAGGCCTACCCCGTCGCGTTGGGCCCTGTGTCTCGCCTAGTTCGCCTACTGGGGCGACGGGCAACGTGGGCCTCTCGGCGTCAAGAGTTGGGCGACTGTGGTTTTGCGATCTGTCTTTTATATCGATATATTTGTTTAAAACTGACAGGATGCATAACGCGACACCGGCGTCCTTCATGGTTGGTGGTTGGGGTTGCCACGACTGTCGCGATACGAGTTTCGCGTAACTTAGTCCTTGCATTTTTGTAATCTTGTTGTGTGCTCTGCTTTTACCTCCGCAATGAACTCAAAAGTTGCTCCGATGAAATTCGCTCAACTCAAGCCTGCTGCGAGTTACCTTATCCTTACAACCTTAGAACGCACATGCCTTCGTTAACGCCGAACAGAAATAATTTAACCGAGACAGCGGTGGTGTCGTATAACCGCCACGCTGTAAATGACTCCGGAAATTTTTTAGCAAAGCACTCGTTTAACGGATAACAGCTGTTTTGTTTCCATATTTAACCGTCGAGTTATTCCATAAACATTCGATCGGGGGGAGAAACAAAAAAAGTAGTTTTGCATAGGAAAATAAGCGCTCGTAATCAAAGCGGCCGACGTGATTACCGTGTCTGTAAAAAATATAAGTTCTGTGACGTAGTGTAACAGCGCCCATATCGCGGCAACCCCAGTTTACGTGACCTCCACGCCTGCCAGTATCGACGTCGTACAAGCGCTGACGTCACCCAGCACTATCACACGTCGCGATCCCTGTCAAGTAATACTTGGTATTACCTGCAAATTCTACCAAACACTTCGAAGCCGAGGAGCCCAAACACAACGATGTCCAGAAGTTCAACAGATGCCAGAAGCCCGAAGCCCCTCAGTCTGGAGCAAGAAGAGAGGCCAATGCCCAAAGCCTTTAAGCCCAGCACCGACTGTTATATCTCTAAATGTTGAAGGGCTGTCTGCAACTGAAGAAGAACTTGTTGCAATTGGAAACTGTCATACAACCATCACGCTTCGAAGAATCGAATCGAATTCGACTATCACACGTAGTGCTGATCGTGCGAGGAATGTTTGACGAGTTGCAGCCCGCTGTGCCACTAGACATGTAACGGTCCGTCTATTCAAATAGATTCTCACGCTCTCGACACTCGCTTGAATCTGCGCGCAGCGATCGATTACTTACGACTAAAGTGGAGGTTGTGTTTCCTCCGTTGTCGATCTAGATTCCGTAGGTTTTCACGGCCTGATGTATTTGACAATCGCTTTCCGTAGCTCTTCATTCAGGATAGCCGTGTCGAGTGTTCCTGCTCTGTCTGTGACGTTTCGCCTCCCATGTTGGAGGCATCATCAGGCTTCCTGGGAGCCGAAACATCACGAAGAAGAAAACAGGAACACTTCCAAAGAATGTTATCGCTTTAGACTGCTAGAGACCCTACAGGTCCATAACCGATATAGAGTCTAGAAATTCATATTAGTGCCAATTCTGCGGGCCTGTGGAATCATACAAACGCCATGAAATTCACACTGCGAATCCTCCAAAGACCCTCACAAGACCTCAAAAAACGAGATTGAATGCTGAACCCCCCCCCCCCAAACCGCGATAAGCGAATCGTATTCGAAGGGCGTACATCGTTACATGTCTACACACCACCCCTAGGCTTGGGAAATGGACAAGTCCACGCTCGGTTGCTCTGGACTGGAAGAACAAGGAGCAACGGAACGTTCCACGTCACATTTGGGGGGGGGTGGACATTACATCTGGGGAAGCTGTGCTTACTGCTGATATGAAGTGAAGGCATCGCCGCTGCAGTCACACTTCACACCCACCGCAAAACACAAACAACGAAATTGTGCAAATATCTGTATTACAGTTTTTTTTTCCTTGTAAATGTCTAAATATATAAGATATATGCATTGTTTATAATATATTATTACTTCTATATTTTTTTCTTCATTCAGCCTCTGCAAAAATTAAAAATGCTTTGTTTAAACTTCTAATGCCACTTGTAAAAATACACCGACTGCCGCAAACGATAATGGTAGAAATGCCGATTGACACAAAGAAAGCCATTTTTTTAATGATCTCAGACGAAAGAAAAAAAAATCTGATGCCCTCTCAATCACAGCCATTCGTGACCCTATCACCAACATCACAGTCTCGATGTCCTCTCTAACACAGTTAAGTTCTTTTCACTTACGGTATAATACATAGTGCCCCTTTGAACAGCAACAACAACAATAGCAACAACACACGATAATGAATAGTGCACATAACCGCCCCTTGGCATCCATCATCTTCACCTCCTATTGCATCTGTCTCTCTTCTTCACAATGCATTAGCAAACGCACACGCACGCATAGGCCTACACACACACACACAATCATAAAGATCCCCCGTATTAGCCGCGTAGACCGTTCGGGCAAGTGCTGTTAGCGAGCACCTATTAAGGCCGGCATGGCACGTTTGGGGGGGTGGCATGGCAATCGGCAACTGAGACCGCGCCCAGCCACATTTTTTTTTTATCTCCGTGGTGCCGATGTTTGTTTACACGCACCGCACCAGGTACTCGTACATAAGGCTGGGCTGACCTAGAGGAGGCCCAGGACAAGCTCGGATAGCATTGATGTTGCCTGTCTATCACAGAACGTAAACCGCCGCGCCACCGCTCCCCACCACACACACACACGCGTGTACGCACACAGACACGCAGACGCGTATTTCCCTCCACGCTGTCGATATTACTCGCTTTCACATTGACAAATGTATCTGTACGTTTGTTTCGCTCGAAGTTGTTTTCGTTTAACCGCATTAATGTTTCCCACTGACTGCACGCATTTGTTTAGGTGACTGTCTTGAGGTTTGGCTGCCTAAGCATTTGTTGTTGTTTTTTTTTAAAGACATCATCAGCGAACGCAGGGGTGCAGCCACACTGCAAGTCGACGTCGGGTTCCCGGTGGTTATCGGTTCGACCGGAGACAGGATCGGGTAACAGGCATTCCACCAGGGAGTCCGACTCCGCTATAACTGTGCAATGACGTTAAACAATATCAAATCTACGCAACGACTCGCTGTCCGAGCGCCGCTGTTTGCGTCACCCCGTCGGAGGCGGAAAGGCTCCGACTCGCTCATACCGTCGGATTTTTTGTTGTTAGCCAGACCTGGATACCATCGCCAGCGTCCAAACACCCCCGACACCCGCCAGTGGCTGCCTCCCCCTGCATGGACCCACCGTGAGTTTCAGCTGCACGAGCAACTTGTTGTTCACAGCAGCAGCTGCCCGTGTGTCTGTCTGCTCTTGCCGCCAGCTGCCAGTGGACCGGCTCACGCACGAGAGCTTTTGTGGGGGGCCCTCGGTCGAACACTTCCCAACGGTGGTTTTAAGGCCCCGAGAGGACTCGGATTTCGCCGTGGGGACCACGCGGAACACAACAATTCTCAGGCGGACCACGTGAAAACCGACATCGTGTTTCCGCCGACGCCGTGAGCATTTTGAGTCTCGGCGACGCTCGCAGCCGCACGAGGCGGCCGGCTACAACACTCGGCCGCTCGGCAGCAACGGTTGGATACGCACGGCACCTACCCTAGCCACCGGCGCGCGAGCCGGCTATCCGCAACGCACGGCCCCGTCAACAGCAGCCATCCGAGCGTTAGGCCACGGCCGCGGAAACCCCACGAGACTTGGCAAGGGAGCGCCCGGGAAAAAAAATCCGCGACAGCCGCTCCTCACGACGGGCAGCCACAACAGCGTCACTCGTAAAAAGAGCTAGGCTACGGACACAAGAGCATCGTCGACCCGCATCGCCCGTCGCGCCACGCTGCTCACACCACCTACGACACTCACAGGAGGCTCCCACGACAACGAGATGTTTCCCCCCGAAACAGCTATCGGCCGATCGCAACATCAGTTTAGCTGTAACGCTCTGAAGGGCCACAACAACGCCCAGGCCAGAGCACGACCCGCCGACGAGTGGCGCAGCTATCCGAGTGTGCAGGCGGTGCAGCTGCGCCGGGTTAGAGGGGAGGCCGGTCCCGGGCTACAATGAGGGGGGGCAATGAATTTGACAGGAGGGCGTCATCGACGTACAAGCCCCCGGTTGCCAACAACACTAACAACACATAGGAGAGCCACCGCATCCACCACAAACTATCAGGTCACGAGACGCGGGGTCCAATCGGATTCATTCCCAAAGCCCGTGTCCCAAGTTCCGATGTGTCTGTTCCTCACCACCATTATTGCATTAGCCGGGTTTATCGATGTATCCTCGTAATGATACTTTAGATTAAATGCCATTGCTAGGTTATCGTTTATAATGTGTATATTATACCAGGTAAAAAGCAAGAGAATACTGCAATTAATGAGACGTGTGGCTACATTTTTGCGACGGGGGTTTGTCTTTTTTTTGACGTTGTTAATTTTTTTTTTCCGTACGAAAAAATGATTACTGTATTATAGCAATAATAACGACAATAGCTGTATTACTTGAATAAAGGCACGAGATAATAAATGGGAAAACGTCACAACAATAAGATTATTATCATAACAGTAATAATGATATGCCCAGTGTTTTGGTGAAACGCGACAGTTTGCAATCTATAAAAAAGCTGCATTTTTTTTTCTCTAATTTCTTCAACAGCTACTTTTTCCAAAATAAATCATCTCTGCCTCTCTCTCTAACTCTATATATACTCGTACTTCAGTACAATTTCAGAGAGCCACGAGAAGACACAGGAATGCATTGCTATTACACACTCCTCGTCCGGGCCGCAATCTCTCAAAACGCAACTGCGCGCAACGCACGGAGAAAGCAAAGCGACCAAAGCAAAGCACTTCTTCACTCTCACCGTTAGTCCTTTTTCTTTTCTTAAAAGGCAACAAAAAGAAGCTTAGAACAAATATGTAAAACAGTGCTCCCCCCCACACCCTTTCCCGCTTCCCCTCCCTCCCTCCCTTCCCCCCCCCATCCATTGGAATAGTGCAGCAATAAGTCACATTAACTACCGCCTTCACTCTAGTAGAGGCGCACACATTACGCGTTTCAAATAAAGAGGAAAAGATTTCGACGCGGGGCAGCTTATCAGTCATGACTGTCGGTGGTGGTTTTGTAGGGGTTATGATGACTTGGGTACAAGGAAGGTGGCTGAATAGTGCAACTTAAATTGACAAGGTTGAGTCTTAATTAGGATTAAAAAAATCGGTAGGACTCCTCTTATCCGCGGAGCGGCCCGCGGAAAACTCCCAATTATCCGACGCTGCCGTTCTTCCCGTTATACGCGATTTTTTTTCCCCAAAACCCGCCCTGCGATGCGGAACGGCTTTCTGTTATCCGCAAACGCGTTCGCGGATAAGCGGGATAGTTCGGGGCGGATAACGCGGGTAACCGGAGCAGGTTCGTGCGGGATAACGTCACGATGGACGATGGAGAGGCCACGGCTATCACCCGCTCGGTGTCGCCGCCGCTGATAAGAGGAGGTCGACCGTGCCTGGTGCTGCCTGTTGTTCAAAACTTAAAACGAATATTTAATAATAATCATAATAATAATAACAAAAAATAAATAAAATTACAATCAGGAAACAAAAATAAAAAGAGAACTAAGAGTGCATAAATTGTTTTGGAAATGTAACGTTTTTTTATGTTAAATATATTTAGCTTTGCCGAAAATAAATAAGGTAATAGAGTGCGCGTCTATTATAATGACTGGCAAACAATCATATTCTTGTATAACAGTACTAAAGTTGTGGATCAAGCCGAGAGGGTGGAAAGCTCAGGTCAGTTACCGACAAACCATCTTCCGTACGCATTCCGTCTGCCCTCCCACCAACACCTTCACTGTCACCATCACCGTCACCACCATCGTCACCATCACGCCTTGTGCCAACACACACCACAACACACACGACAACAACCGTCGCACCAACACCGACAAACGTGTGGACATACAAAGACAAAGATCCACCATATAGCCTCAACAGACTATAGGGTCAGGGGCTGTTAGCGAGCACCCAGGACATAGAGGACTAACGCACATTAATCAACACGTGCTCACGTGACACTTGCACCAACGCACGCAAGCCACGCCATCGACCACACCAACACGCGCGGACAAACACGTAAATCCGTACGTGACGCACACCCAGACTGACACCGACACACACGCGCACGCGCAAACAGCAACGAAGACATGGCAACACACAGCAACAATGAACACACGTAAAACACATGCACCAACACACAACATTTTCACTTACACTACATAAGGACACACAATCGCAAACATGTATGCACACCTTACACGCACACCAACACGCGCACATCGACACACGCAAACACCAACGTGGACACAAACGCCAACGCACACTCGAGTCGGCACCGCCGGGTCCGCGTTCACACCCCACTCATCTCTACTTTTCTCTGACCACCAAAACACGACTCGTTAAACGTTATCAGCCGTCGACTAATTGGCAATCATCAGCCAGGCGTGGTTAGCTGAAGGGACGCCTCTGGCAGCCAAGATACCATGGGCAGATGCCCTTCATTAACATCCCTCAGCCTTCAAATGAAAATGCGTATGTTACATCAACCGTGTTGGAAAATACTTAAAAAAAAACCCATACCGCTTTGAAAACAACATCAGTAACGTTTGATTAAAGAGCTAATTGGCTGTATAGAGCTTCACCGTTTAACAATGATTTTCGAAATTTGATGTAGCCACAGATGTAACCGCAACATGGGCGTCTGCCGCTAATCCTCGCAACGCACGCTCACACCCATTGCACGCACTTACCAATGTAAATTGCTTTCGTCTTAGAAAAAAGAAAAATGTTTAAAATAGTGCTACAATCATAAAATTCACGCTCGGGTTACGGCTCAAGCACAGCTATTGGAAGCTCCATCATCAATATCCTTTTACTTGATCCGATTATTTTCACGACAGTAATTAGTATCGCGGCTCCCCGCCGCTCTCTCGTAGTGCCAAAGGAAATTCAGTACGCGATCTCACTTTTTTTTCCGTCTTCTTGAATCCGTGCAAACTTGCTTAGTCGTAAAACAGGTAAAAAAAAAAAAGTGCATCGATACAGAGTGAACGATCCCGATCCCACGCTTGACATCTGTCGGTGACTTTGCGTGGCGCGCAAATGGTTTCGAGAGCTGTGCTTTCGTTGGAATACTTCTCCAAACCCCGCGTTTTTCATCCGTAATACAAGAAGACTCTCTCCCCGCTCTCCTCCCTCCGCAAGGGAATAACGCGTCCGCAACGTCGCCGTCTCCTAAAATGCTCCTCCGTCGATGCCCCCGTTGGAAAAAAAAAAACACCCTCCCACGCCATTCGCCGAGACAATTTCTCCGGTAATAGTAATTGCTCGTCGTTGTGCGTTGCTGCTCTGAGTTTCGGCGACTGTAACCCTACAAACCCCCGCCCCGCCCCCCAACGTCGACCGCCGTCTCGCTCCCCCACACCCCCAGTGCTCCCAATCGATCGATCGTTACCCCACTTACCCACTCTCTCCGTTTAAAGCACCGTTGTGTTTAGTAGCACCGGGACCGCTCGGCAAACGCCGCTTCTGAGCACGACACGGTGGGTGGCGTGCATTCGTGCGTGGGACTCCAGGGATGTGCAAGTGCACGTATCTAAATGTCGCAAATTTGCCCTTTTTTTGGGAGAAAAAGCAAGTGCACAACAGAGGTGGGGATCTATATTA
>JAZEWU010000026.1:5161215-5175285 GCA_036362915.1 Geotria australis | reverse complement strand
GGGGGGGGGGGGGGGGGGGGGGGGGGGGGGGGAGGTTCCAGACAAAAAACGATCCGAAGCCCCTCCGACTAAAGGAGGTTGGCGTTGGGGAAATACGTCTTTCTGTGACATTGTGCTCCGACACCTCCACCACCACCTACAAAACAGCAACAATATTCCACCGCGCTATCCACACGGGACAACCCTAAATACCTCGCGTCGCTACTCCGGCCACTGGCCCCAACACAATCCCGCACTCTACGCAACTCATCGCAGCTCCTACCCCACACACCGCGCTCTCGCACAACCTTCGCGCGACGCCGATTCTCGGTCACGGCACCCACAACCTGGAACAGCCTGCCACGCCTATTACGCCTAACACAGTCCCCCACAACCTTCAAAAAAACTTTTCAAAAGTCACCTCTTCACCGACTCACAACAAACCGCCTGAGCAAGGCTCCGCGCCTCCGAATCAACGGGTGCAACGCGCCCGCAGAAAATGCGCGCGTTACAAAATAATAATAATTATTATTATTATTGAGGGTCAACCGGCCAACCCGGGTGAACCCGGAGAGCGTCCGTTTAAACCGGCAACAACAACAGTTGTGGGTGAATATAGCGGCCTCAAGTGGCTGCTGCAGGGCAGCAGCTCAAATACATTCTCCACGCAACCAGGGTGGGCACCGTCTGACGATTCCCTGGAATTATTTATGCACGCGTTTGACTGCCTGCGGTATTCATCGTTTAAAGGCACGCAGGTTTAAGTTATACGTGTTAAATGTTGGGGCGGCACAAGTGGCGTAGCGGTGAGTAGCGCAGCCGCCTCGCTGTAAGGGCCCGACGTTCGATTCCCGGCCTCGGGTGCCTTTTCTGTGCGGAGTTTGCGTGTTGTCGCCCCCGTGTCCGCGTGGGTTTTCGCCGGGTACTCCGGTTTCCTCCCACAGTCCGAAGACACGCCGCCGCCTAAGGGTTAATCGGCCTACCGAGTCCATTCAGTTTGTATTTAATCCGGAAGGAACCGTTGCGCTCTGTAGCTCTTATTAACAGTTGGTACCTTCATTATAGGCGTTGTGGGCTCGCTAAATGCCGGTTTACGACACTTATTTACTTTTATACGTGACCTAACTCATAAAAAGAACCAGACTGTGGACATCACGATATTATTATTATTGATCCAGGTAGACAGTCGTTTCGGTCATTATATTTTGTCCAGGATGTTTGTTTTGCCTTTCTTTCTGTGTGCATTAATTGCAAAGCAGGTTCAAATGTCAAATGCCCCTACTTTTTTTTTCAGAAATAGCTATGAAAGGACAAAATATGATGACGTTCAAAACCCCTCCGCAAATTTGTAACAGGTCCAGGATGATGTTAACTGTATTTTGACAAATCACAATAAAGTCAAATCCGCGGCTGGTCAATCATTGATCCAGGTAGACATTCGTCTCGTCTCCCTGGGTCACAGCCCACAGACATACAGTCCTGTTGAAGAATTATTTAACTGACTAGCTGGGGCGACGCGGCGTTGCCCGGGCAAATTTGATGGGGCCGCTTATCCGAATTAGGGATCGTAATAATAATAACATTTTCTTCTTTGCGATTCTTCGAAGCGCGATGGTTAAATTACAGTTTCCCACTGCTCCAGACTGAGGGGGCTTCTGGCATCTGTTGAGCTACTGGACATCGTTATCTTTCAGCTCGGCTTCAAAGTGATTGGTAGAATTCGCAGGTAATACCAAGTATTACTTGACAGGGATCGCGACGTGAACGCTTCTACCTTGATCTCCAATAATATAATAATATCAATTTATATAGCGCTTTTCACCCGAGGGTCACAAAGCGCTGCACAAGGGCCGCGAAGAGGACGGCATGTCAACAACGAAAGAAAAAAAAAACAACCAATAAAAACCAAAGCAATAAAAACCAATAGCGGGCCTGCTTATCCGAACTGGGGATTGTAATAGCTGCGGCCCTTATCCTAACTGGGTATTGCAATGGCGGAGGCGCCGCATATCGTACCGTGGGCGTAAAGCACACCAAGCGGTCCCGGTGGCCGGGGAAGGCCTTGCGGCGTGCGCTAAGGCGCCAAAGAGCCGTCTCGGACCGAGTGCCGTCGTTCTGCGAAGCTCCCGCGCGATTTGCTTGCAATTTAGCAGAGTTCACCGTGATCAAGCAAGCAAGCAAGCAGAACGAAGAACGTTTTTACAAAAATATAGATATAGGTTTTCACGGCTCGATTCATGACGGGTTGCTCTTCAGAGATGTTCTTTCGGGATAGCCTCGCGACGTTTCGCCTCTCACGTTTGGAAGCATCCAACGTGCGACAGATATAGACGTTCATTATAGCAGCAGAACAAAATACCCAGTGAGCGTGCAAGCTCTTTACAGGATTCCACACGACACAACAAACACGCACATTTACAAATTATCCATCCATCCGTTCATTTTCTAAACCGCTTGTCGTGGTGAGGGTGACGGTGGCAAATTTCCCAAACAAAAAATAACCGTGGGAGGCGAAACGCCGCGAGGGAGATCGCTCGACACGGCAATCCCAAAAGAACAGCTCTGAAGAGCAACCATCAATTATTCAGATCTATAAACGCCCGGCTCGAGTTTCGCCCCAATTGGATTAGACAGACGGAGCCAATACACAAACGCCACCAATTCCAAGCCGGGAAGCAGCAGCCAGAGAAGATTTCATTGCCCCCGGAGCTGATATAATAATGATACAATTTACAACGCGGCGCGCACAGTTTGTCCGATGTCTAAGGTCATTGTTTGAAGGGAGAACGATTCAGAGGCGTAGCGAGGAAACCTCGGAGGCAAGGCAGCCACGGAGCCAGCCGGCGCCAACATTTGTCAGACATTGCGTCCCTATATTATGATGTTATCGGTCATTAATTAAAAAAAAAAAGCAGTTGTTGGAAGAAACCGGAGAAGCAGGAGGAAACCCACGCAGAACAGAGGGAGAGAACACACAGACTCCACGCAGGAATTTCTTTCTGTGCCGCGTGAATATTCCCAATGGACATGTTTACATTTCCCAAACCACAACAGGCCGATAAAGTACCGATGTAGGTTTGATGGTTGCTCTTCCGAGCTGTTCTTTCGGGGATAGCCGTGTCACTGAGCGCTCTCCCTCGCAACCTCGCGACGTTTCGCCTCCCGCGAGGGAGAGAGGGGAGATCACTCAGCGACGCGGAAACCCCAAAAGAACAGCTCTCAAGAGCGACCATCATGAATTGAGCCATCTTAGTGGACGCTGGCAGATTTTTGCCGCTCTTAAGATTGCCAGTTTCACGACCTTTCAGTGTATTCGAAGCAGCTTTAATCATTAAATTTTTGTTCCTTTGGTTTTTATTGGTTGTTTTTTCTTTCGTTGTTGACATGCCGTTCTCTTCGCGGCCCTTGTGCAGTGCTTTGTGACCCTCGGGTGAAAGGCTCTATATAAAATGCTATTATTATTACATCAGTACACCGATGTAGGTTTGTCACGGCTCGATGTTTCTCCGATCGCTCTCCACAGCTGCTCTTTCTGGATAGCCGCGTCACTGAGCGTCCCCGGGCCTCGCGACGTTTCGCCAAGACGCCCTGAAGAAGCCTCCAGCGCGGGAGGCGAAACGTCCGCCGAGCGCCGGCCGCCTTGCTATCCCAAAAGAGCGTCCGGTGGCGAGCGATTTCCCCCTCCCGCGGCGGAGCGAGCCGCGGCAACGCGTATATTATTGGTTTGCGATCGCAAATACATACAGGTCACCTTTAAAGAGAATCAAGCACCCAGACAGAGGGAGAGAGACGCCGGCAAGGAGCGAGAGAGGCAGACAGGTTGTTATTAACGATTTATTTTGAGTTAAGTCGGGCGTGTAATGAGCAGACGGGCAAGGAATAGCAATGGCGTATTGGGTGTTTGGTGAGTGTGTCTGTCTGTGTGTGCGTGCGTGTGTGTGTGTGACAGTTGGTGTGTGCACGTGAGTGTGTTTGTGGTGTACGGGTATGCGTGTGTGTGTGCCGCAACCCCTACACTACCGCTCCCCCCCCACGTTGACGCCACTTGCCGCAGCGGTCTGTTCGAAGGCTATACGGGGCATCTTTGTCTTTGTGTGTGTTTGTGTGTGTGCGCATTTGCCCCCCACAGTCTGTTAAGGCTATGCGGGGGATACTTTGGATCTGTGTGTATGCGTGTGTGTAACAATTGCTGTGTTTGTCTTTGTTTTGCCGTGCTGACCTTTATTACAGGTGCTCGCTAACGGCACTTGGCCCGACAGTCTGTCAGGGCTATACGGGGGATCTTTGTCTTTGTGCATGTGTATCGATGTCTAAGTGTATGCGTGCGTCTTTGTACGTGGTGGATCTGTCAATTAATCCCGATGATTCAGCCCGTAGCACCTGGGTCTGTCCCGTGACCTCCCGTCAGGGAGCCCTCGGCACTTCACATGGCCTCAAAAGAGCACCTAGCCTGGCGCAGGTCGCCGTGGTAACGTCACAGCAACTTAGCGACGAGCGTTTGTTGTTGTATACATATGCGAGTGTCTGTGTGCATGGATGCGCGTGTGTCATTGTGGGGAGCAGTGGTTCAGTGGTTAGCGAGATGGGCTACAAATCTGGCGACCCGAGTTCGAATCCCGCTCACGGCCACGAACACCAGTGACGATTTTCTGAACCGGTCCTGGGCCACCCCTAGATCGACTCAGCCTCAAATGCAATGTGTAAATATGGCCACGAGGGAGACAAAAGCGGATCGGGCGTGGTTGCTGGCTACCCACCCTCTCACGTGCCAAGCCGGCCTTCATAGGTGCTACTCGCTAACAGCACTTGACCCTACAGTCTGTTAAGGCTATACGGGGGATCTTTGTGTCATTGACACACGCAATGACACACGTGTTAATGACATACAACGGGACACATGCATGCGCGGGGTGGCGCACTGTGCAACGAAGCCTGGCCAACCCGAGTTCAATTCCCGCTCACGGCCAACACCGGTGACCAAGACTTCTATACGATCCGGTCCTGGGAATCCCCTGGGTCACCCCTCAGCCTTAAATGAGTGATTGGCACCCTGTGTGAACGATTAGCACTGGGGAGACAAAGGCGGCCGGGCGTGGTGCTGCCCCCCCCCCCTATAAATACGGTGGATCTTTGTCTCTATGCATCCATTCATTATCCGCTTGATCCTGTGGAGGACGCGAGGCAGGGCTATACCCAGGATGGGACGCCAGTCCATGGCATCGCAGGGAACTGGGAGCAATTTAGTCAGCCGCGGGACAGTGGAGGGAAATGGAGTACCTTGTGGGTGGGTGGGTGGATGGATGAGTGAGTAGGTGAGTGGGTGGGTGGGTGGATGAGTGGCAGCAGCATGTCTTTGGACTGTGGGAGGAAACCGGAATACCCGGCGAAAACCCACGCGGACACGGGGGAGAGAACACGCAAACTCCACACAGAAAGGCGGCATCCGAGCCGGGAATCGAACTAAGGTCTCACAAGCTGTGAGGCGGCAGCGCTACTCATTGCGCCACCGTGCCGCCTCTGTCTATATAATAATAATAATAGCATTTTATAGAGCGCCTTTCACCCGAGGGTCACAAAGCGCTGCACAAAGACAGAAAAAACAACTAACAAAAAACAAAGCAACAAAAATTAAAACCCGCCATTTTCCACCGGTGGATCGCGACCCATGGTTTATCCGTAAAATATTCAATGTTTTACCTTTTCTGGCAATGAGAGAAGTGTTAAGATCTTAAAACACCAACCGGATACCTTTTTCGCAAAGGTTCCAGTTTGCAAGAAGCCACACATGCTTGTGGCAAAAACATGCAGGTAACATGCTATATATGCATTGTCCTTCAAGCTGAGTTTCGGTGTTTAGCCAAGTGTTGCCAAAAGACAAGCAATTTTGGACAATGCAAATATCAATGCGCAAGCATCATCGGGCTGACGATGCCTCCAGCGTGGGAGGTGAAACGTCGCGAGGCAGAGACAGGAGGAGGAACGCTCGGTGACACGGCTATCCTGAAATCGCCACCGCGCTATCCACACAGGACATCCTAAATACCCCGCATCGCTACTCCGGCCACTCGCTCCCAACACAATCCCGCACTCTACGCAGCTCGTCAAAGCACTTACTCCACACGCAGCGCTCACACACAACCTTAGCGCGACGCCGATTCTCGGTCGCGGCACCCACAACCTGGAACAGCCTGTAGCCACATCTATTACGCCTAACACACTCCCCCACAACCTTAAAAAAACTTTGAAAAAGTCACCTCTTCGCCGACTCACAACAAACCGACTGAGCCAGGCTCCGCGCCTCCGAATCAAAGGGTGCAACGCGCCCGGAGAATATGCGCGCGTTACAAACATATATTATTATTATAAACTAGCAGGAGCGACCCGGCGTTGCCCGGGTAAATTTGATCATAACTGGAGATCGTAATAGAGGCGCCGCTTATCCAAAGTGCGTATTGTAATGGAGGTGGCGCTTATCGTAACTGGGTATTGTAGTAGCGGGCCGCTTATCCGAAATGGGGATTGTGATAGCTGCGGCCCTTATCCTAACTGGGTATTGTAACGTGGCGCGGCTCACGGTACGGTGAGGGCACGCGGGGCGAACCACAGAAAGCGATCCCGGTGGCCAGGGAAGGCCCGTGGTCGCGCGCTAAGGCGCCAAAGAGTCTCCTCTGGGACCGAGTGGCGTCGTTCTGCAAAGGTTCCCGCGCGATTTGGTTGCGATTTGGCGGAGTCTATCACGAGCAAACAATCAAGCACAAAAGGGCTTACGATTTTATATATATATATAGATTATAGATTATTATAGATTAAAAGTCGTCACAAGGTAACGGAGGTTTGTGGTGGGGAGGTGGGGAGGAAGGGCTGGGCGGGGTGAGGGGGAGAGGGGGGACCACGAGGAGAGTGCTGGGAAGCCCACTTAACCTTTTCGGTTCCTGCATCACATCCTCCATAGCCCCATTGAGCGCCAGGCACCCACAGGCTAATGCGGCTATATGCAGTCACGTACTGATACACACACAGACAAAGATACCCTGTCTAGCCTGAAACACACTGAGTGGCACATGTTAGTGAGTGGCACCTATGAAGGCCGGCTCGGCACACGAGGGAGGTGGGTGGCCAGAACAGTGCCTGGCCGCCTTTGTCTCCCTTGAGACGATCCCTTGAGACGATGTCGACACACCGCACTAGGTGTTCATTTGAGGCTGAGTCGACCTAGGGGAGGCCCACGAGTTCGATTCCCGTTTGCGGCGAACGTCAGTGCCGAGGTGACAGTAAGCCGGTGCGGTCCCGTCCGGCGTGCCGGTCGGAAAGCGGCCGAAGCGTTCGGTACGGTACAGGTGGGAAGGGGGGTTGCGATACGACCCTAGCGGTTAGATACGTGGGTTACTTTCCACCCCTGGTGAGGGGTTAAAGGTGAACCGGTAAGGGGGAAATTCCCACCCCACTCCCTCACCCCCACTCACCCCTCCACCCACCCTCACCGATTGCCATGATATTATAACGCCCACGCAGCGTTACACAATCCCTCATCCAGCAGCGGACGGACCACGGCCGCCGGAGATCGCGATGCGATTCCACGGCCCTCAGTGTCTCGGGTTTACCGTCTCGGGGTTGTTGCCGATTACGACGACGAAAAAGTCCCTCGCCCGCCCCCGCGGCAATCCCTCGGGCCCCGCTCATCCAGCAGCGGATCGAGCGGGGGGCCGGCGCGTGTCGCCGCCAGGGGGCGGCTTGCGCCAGGATCGGTGCCCGAACGGAGCGATCGCCGGGCGCCTCATCGGTGGCGGGAGGACAAGGGTTAAAAATGGCTGTCGGCGAGACACAATTTAATTACAATTTTTATGTGGGGTGGGTAGAACAATAATCCCGCGTGCCAGGATGCGAGCGCCACCCTCAACCCTCCACTTATAGAGGCAGAGATCTTCCCAAAGCCTCCCCTCCCGCCCGCTCGTTCGCCAACGCTACCAACACAACTGACGCTAAACGCCACAACAACCGCCACGATGGCCGGCACCACCACCCAACCACAACCGCCACCACGGATGGCATTGGCACCATGAGCCTGTCACCCACACCACCTCCCACACACAGTCACTCCTGCCAATTACCGCCACTGCTGCAACTACCACCACAACAACCGCCATTAACACCCACTCACACCGCTGCCGTCACCACCATCACCACCACCACCACTAATGCCATAATAATAATATTATTGTCATCGTCCATGTATATGCCAACACCCCGGAGTCTGAGAGAAACAGCATTTCGATCCTCTGAATGTCCTGTACATATGGTAGAGTTGACAAATAAAGTTGAATTGAATTGGCCTACTGAGTAAAATTGCCCCAGGTGCCCTGCGATGGACTGGCGTCCCATCCTCGGTATCCCCCTGCCTTGCGGCCTGTGTCTGCCGGGATAGGCTCCGGCTCACCACGACACTGTACGGGATTAAGCGCTTTGTGACCCTCGTGTGAAAAGCGCTCTATAAAATGCTATTATTACTATTATTATTATTAAGCGGTTTCAGAAAATGAAAGGATGGATTGAAATTGAATTAAATCACGGCCCCTGCCACCACACACCCACCACCCCCACCACCATAATAATAATAGCATTTATATAGCGCCTTTCAGCCGAGGGTCACAAAGCGCTGCACAAGGCTACGGAGAGAGCGACATGTCAACAACGACAGAGAACGGAAAATCAGCAACCATCGCCACCCACTGCTACCACCCTCTCCCCATCCTCCCTCCCTGCATCCCTGCCCTTGCAATCCATCCAGACCACACCTATTGCGTCAACCACAGTCCCCCAAAGCCTTAAAAAAAATCTCTTAAAAAGTCACCTCTTCACCAACTCACAACAAACCGACTGAGCAGGGCTCCGCGCCTCCGAATCAACGGGTGCAACGCGCCCGGAGAAAATGCGCGCGTTACAAAAGTTGATTATTATATATAATGGAGCAAGTATTTGTATGTATGTCCGCACTGAGGGTACCGGGTTCGAATCTTTCATGAGCAAAGTTTATTTTTTAATCTGCACAACACCTTGGATTTGTAATTGATTCAAAACTGAAATTCACACCTCGCATTGATTTTATTGAAAAAAGATTAAACATGAAAAAATAAATGGCTTTCTTTATGGAGATAAACACTGTTTTCCAACGATGTTCCGCGGGAATCCCGTAAAGTGCTTGCAGGCTCACTGGGTATTTTTCTGCTGTAATAATAAACATCCATCCTCCGTACATTATCAGAAACGGCTTAATCCTTTACAGGGTCACGGTGAGCCGGAGCCTATCCCAGCAGACACAGGGTGCAAGGCAGGGCTATGCCCCTGATGGGACAACCAGTCCATCGCAAGGCACCGGGGGGGCAATTTAGTCAGCAGGCCAAAGACAGAATGTCTTTGGACTGTGGGAAGAAACCGGAGTGCCCGGAGAAAAGCCACGCGGACACGGGGAGAACATGCAAACTCCACACAGACAGGAACCCGAGCTGGGAATGAAACCCGGAAGATTTTGGCTGCGAGGTGGCGGCGCTACTCGCTGCGCCAAAGTGCCGCCCAAAATAATAACACTAAGTTTAAACGTGTCTATTAGATGTTCTAATACACATTGAGCTTATTTTCTTTCCGACATGCGACCGAACTTCCCTTCTAATACAAGCTGCAACGTAACCTTCCGTCTCAGTATAGACACATACACAGATTCCCCATATAGCCTTGACGGACCCGAGAGTCAAGTGCCGTCAGCGAGCAGCACCGATAAAGGCCGGCAAGGCACACGAAGGTCGACTGCACCACACGTGGCCTGCTTCGTCCTCCTTGCGGCGATGTTTACACGCAGCACCAAGTATACCCGCTTGAGGCTGAATCGACCTAGGGGTGAGGCCCAGGACTCGAACCCGGGTTGCCGGGAATTCGTAGCGCGGCGCCCTAACCGCAGCACCGCCGCTCCCCACACGGTACAGAACAAACACACGCTCGCTAGTATCTTCTCACTGTAGCCACCGCACTACATTCATTGATTCACTGTCAGAAACCGCTTAATCCCGTACAGGGTCACGGTGAGCCGGACCCTATAACAGCAGACACAGGGTGCAAGGCAGGGATATACCCAGGATAGGAGGCCAGTTCATCACAGGGCACCGGTGGTGATTTAGTCGGCAGGCCAACTAACTTTGGGAGCGTGTTTCTATAGCTCTGCTTTGTGCCCTGTGTCTGCCGGGATAGGCTCCGGCTCACCGTGACCCCCTATTTTTAAGGGGCTACTGACAGCGACGTTGGTTATTATTATCACTTAACATTTCCTCCTGGGCGTTCCTGACGATGCCCATGTCATCAGTAAACGTTCAGTGGTCAATAAAGTTTCCCTCATTAATATTAATGCATTTGTTGCTGGGACCCATCTTACTTGAGAGGTCTAAAATGCCAACAGTTTAAAATGACAAAAAATCACGCGTAGGAAGATGGCCAAGTCTGACGCAGGGTTTGTCGCGGCTCTCCGTAGCTGGTCTTTCGGGATAGCGGCGTCGAGCGGTCTCCCGCTCTCCCCTGCCAACGAGGGGAGAGAGCGAGAGTGCTCAGTGACACGGCTATACCGAAAGAACGGCTTTGAAGAGCAACCATCAGGGAGCTATGTCTGTCTGAAAACTGCCCTCAAAAGTCGCTCTTTTGGGATAGCGGTGTCGAGAAACCAGCCTCCTGACGATGCCTCCGACGTGAGAGCCGAAACGTCGCGAAGTAGAGAGGCGGAGGAGGAACAGCTCAGCGACGCGGCTATCCCGAAAGAGCAGCTCTCGGCAGCGATTCTCATCACACATCGAGGCGTGTACCCACATCAGTACAAGACAATGACAAAGATCCCCCGTATAGCCTTAACAGACTGTTGGGATAAGTGCCGTTAGCGAGCACCTATGAAGGTCAACACGGCACACGAGGGGGTGGGTGACCAGCACCACGCCCGGCCGCCTTTGTCTCCTTAGTGGCGATGTTTACACACCCCACTAGGTACTCATTTGAGGCTGAGTCGACCTAGGGGAGGCCCAGGACCGGTTCAGAAAATCTTCACTGGTGTTGGTGGCCGTGAGCGGGATTCGAACTCGGGTCGCCAGATTCGTAGCCCAGTGCGCTAACCACTGGGCTACAGCTCACGTCAGTACACACCTCCGTGTACACACACATTGTGCCCGCGCGCGCGCTCGCGTGTACGTACGTACGTCAAAAAGAATAAAAGACTGACACCTTAAACGGTCCCTTAAGGAATATTTTCAAGGAAATTCCTTAATCCTATTTCGCAGATTAGGGCGGCCAACACGTACAGTGGACGTGGTGTCCCCCCACAGGTCTGTGGCGAGAGCTGGCGATTCGGAAACCCGGCCAACCGACCCTGTGCCAGGCACGGTGCACGCGCACGAGAGTGCGTTTACCCATCACGCTGGCATGGGAATCGCCCCTGCTGAAGACCTCACTCCTTGCTCAGAAGCACCATGGATTCAGTGGAAGACACTCAACCGCCTGAGAACTAGAACGGGACGACCAAAAGATGCTTTGGTCTTCTTCTTCTTTGCGATTCTTCGAAGCACGATGGCTAGCTTCTGGACATCGTCGTCTTTCAGCTTGGCTTCGAAGTGTTTGGTAGAATTCGCAGGCAATACCAAGTACTACCTGACAGGGATCGCGACGTGAACGCTTCTACCTTGACCCCCATGCTTTGGTCAGATGGGGCTACAAAAGACCGCCCCAACCACCTGTGAATGTGGAGAAGCAGACCGTACTATGGAGCACTGCCTCGTCTGCGCTCTACTACCCAACCTCTGCAGCTCTAAAGACCTTGCAGAGTTCAATAAAAATGCAAAGAACTGTGTAAAGAAATGGTAAGCTGTCATATAACCATCACGCTTCGAAGAATCGAAAAGAAGAAGTAAAAACGGGTCGATCGTGATCAACAGGTCAATCCCAGAGTCGTGAACAGTCGAGCTTAACTTTAAAAAAAAATTAGTTATTTGGAGACAGAGAGATAGGTAGAGGGGCGGCACGGTGGCGCGGCGAGTAGCGCCGCCGCCTCGCAGCAGAAAGCTCCCGGGTTCGAATCCCCGGCTCGGGGGCCCTTTCCGTGTGGAGTTTGCATGTTTCTCCCCATGTCCGCGTTGGGTTTTCGCCGGGCACCGCGGTTTCCTCCCACAGTCCAAAGACATGCTGCTGCATAGGTTCATTGGCCTGGCGACTAAACTGCCCCCCCCCCGGTGACCTGCGATGGACTGACATCCCATCTTGGGTACAGCCCTGCCTCACGCCCTGTGTCTGCCGGGATTGGCTCTGGTCCCCCGCGACCCTGTACAGGATTAAGTGGAGCCTGATAACGAATGAGGTCATCGTAATGTCACTGTGGGCAGCCTTGGTGGGTGCGTTCTCTGTCTGGCCCCTGGTCTTCAATTCGTTCCACACTTGATATAATCTCAGTGAAGTTAGATGGCAGGGTGTCTATGCAGTGGTAACATCCGCGCCTCACAGAAACAAAGTCTTGCCCGAGGCGGTTCGATTCCCGTCTCGGGCACCTTTCTGTGTGGAGCTTGTGTGTTCTCCCCTCTGTTCTGCGCGGGTTTCCTCCGGGTTCTCCGGTTTCCGCCCACAACTAAAACGCACTCATTAATGAACTGGCCGGTAACATCACAATACATAGGACGCAGTGTCTGGCGGGTTGGCGCCGGTGAACCGCCTGGCTGACGCCCCCCACCCCCCATCTTCCGACAAATGTTTACGGGGAACAGAACTGTCCTGATCGGGGGAGTTACTACCTCGATAGTTTTCTCAATCAAACCGGCGCTCGAGACGGAACTGATTCGAGTCACGGCATCCGTTCGTCTCCGCATAACGGGGAAAACAAAGTCGTTCACAGTCATCGGAACCGACTGCTGGACAAATCAGAGTTCCGCGTTAGATGTACGGATGCTTCCCAATAAGGGTTTTCTGCTGTCGCGTACGTACAACCGATTAGATTCTAGGATAATTAAAACGGTAGGTATATGGTGTGTCTGTGTAGTGTGTGCTTATGTGTGTTGTATGTGTACATATGGGATATATTGGTTGTTTTTTATTTCGTTGTTGACATGCCGTTCTCTTCGCGGCCCTTCTGCAGCGCTTTGTGACCCTCGGGTGAAAGGCGCAATATAAAATTATATTATTATTATATATGGGATATGTGTGTAATGTGTGGTCTATATATTGATTATGTGTGTAGTGTGTAGGTGTGTATATATAGGTTATTTGTGTAGTGTATATAAAATGCTATTACTATTACTACTCTATATGCGGTATGTATAAAGTATGTGTGTGTGTATATATGGGTTGTGTTTGTTGTGTGTGTTGTGCTTTATATATACACGCAGTGTGCATGCAGCGTCGGTGTATATATGGGATTTTTGTGGCGGGTGTAGGTATAAATATATTGGACATGTATGTCGTGTTTTGTATATATGAGATGTGTGCAGTGTGTACATATGGAGTGTGTATTTGTATATATATGACATGTGTGTAGTATATATGGGATATGTATGCAGTGTATATATAATGGATACGCCTGTAGTACATATAGACTCTGACTGTAGTATATACACACGGACTATATGTGTAGCGTGTATATATGGGCTACGCCTGTCGCGCGTATATATAACCGATCTGCCTGTAGCATATACACACACGGTGTGTATATGTGTAGCGTGTCTATATTGGCTATGCCTGTACCATACAAAGACAAAGATCCCCCGTATAGCCTTAACATACTGTAGGGTCAAGTGCTGTTAGCGGGCACCTATGAAGGTCGACACCGCACGCGAGGGGGTGGGTGACCAGCACCACGCCCGGCCGCCTTTGTCTCCCTAGTGGCAATGTTTACACACCGCACCAGGTACTCATTTGAGGCTGAGTCTACCTAGGGGAGGCCCAGGACCGGTTCGTAAAATCGTCACTGGTGTTGGCCGTGAGCGGGCTTCGAACTCGGGTCGCCAGATTTCTATCCCAGGGCGATAACTACTGGGCTACCGCTCCCCTGTAGCATACACACACACAGACACACCACACACGGACTAT
>JAZEWU010000026.1:5123597-5134436 GCA_036362915.1 Geotria australis | reverse complement strand
TCTGTACAGAAACATCACCCTCTGTCTTGAGTTCGCTTGGGAGATCATATCTGGACCGTTGCTTTTTCTGGCCTCAGACTCTGGATCGCTCTTGCTACTTTGTAAACAGATCGGGGAGCGGCCAGCCACCCGCCAGGAGTGGTAACATCCGCGCCTCGCAGCAAGAATGGTCTTGCCCGAGGCGGTTCGATTCCCACCTTGGGCGCCTTTCCGTGTGGAGTTTGTGTGTTCTCTCTCCCCCTGTTCTGCGTGGGTTTCCTCCGGGTTCTCTGGTTTCATCCCACAGCTTAATTTTTGTTTTATTAATTAGTTGGCCGATAACATCATAATATATAAGAAGCAGTGTGTGGCAATTTGGCGCCGGCAAAACCGCCTGGCTGCCTCCTCCGCCTCTCTGCGTTTTCCTCGCTACGCCGCCGAGTCGTTCTCCCGTCGAATTAATATCTTCGACATTGAATGAATATGTGCCACGCGTTATAAATGTCAAATTATTATAATTATAATGTCTGAGACACAGCAGCAGCAGCAGCAGCAGCAAGGTCACCCCCACCTTGCCCCGTGATGGTATCTGGGCTGAGGAAGTTCCTCTCTCCAAGAGCTCACACAAGTGCCCGGCACACCTGCACACACGCTCCTGGGAGGGTCAGAGATCACGCCACATTTATTTCCCTTAGGGATGGTAAAGAGGCGTGGCGCTGGAAGTGAGTTTTTTTCCGCTGGAATTACGCTCGTGAGTTATCTCCCCAGCAACCGGTGACCATCACTCACAGTTGCAGGGAACCGCGAAACAACAGCGCGCCAAACTGTAACGACGTCTTCAAAACGACCTAGCACGCGCAGTCCTCAACATCAAAGCCAGCGAGCAACCGACCACAAAAAACACGGACACTCTACCACTGGCTGCCCATCCAGCGACGCATCGCTTACAGAAACAGCAATAATATGCCACCGCGCTATCCACACAGGTCACCCTCAATAGCTCGCATCGCTACTCCGTCGCGGTACACACAACCTGGAACAGCCTGTAGTCACATCAACTACGCCAAACAACAACCTTGTAAAAAACTACTAAAAGAACACCTTTTCACCAACACACGGCAGAGCCACCGAGCCAGGCTCCGCGCCTCTGAATCGACGGGAGCAATGCACCCGGGGAATATGCGCCACGCGTTAAAACTGTATTTATCATTATTATTATCCAAATCTCCGAGAGAAGGGTGCAGTAAGCCGCCTCATTCTCCGACGTGGGATGTTGTAGACGCTGGGAGGTGGGTCTGCCGCTTTCCCTCTGCTTGCCGGAACACCTCCTCTGTCAGGACTGTGTCCCCGATGCAACCTACATGAGCCACAGTCCGTCCATCCATCCAGCCTGTATCCCGGAAAACACAGGGCGCAAGGCAGGGCCGTGCCCAGGTTGGGACGCCAGTCCATCACAGGGTACCGGGTGCCCGCAGTCGTGAACCTCAACCGTTTTCCCCTCGGAATAGCTTTCCTGTGGGGCGACGAAACTTTTTAGAGTGAGACCGAGGACCAGGACTCCTCTGGGTTCGAACCAGGTCCTCGGTGGACAAACCCCACAACCGCGGTGGAAGAAACGGCAGGTGCATGTCGCGCGTGACAAGTCGCTCGATGGTTAATTGCAGGCGCGTCGCAGCCGCGGGTGTTACGGGTGTTGCGACACCCGCACTTTCACAGAAACACGATTCAATCCCCCCCGCTTTTTCACGTAACGCCCGCGGCTGCGACGCGCCTGGGTCAATGGACGGATCAGCTCCAAGGTAGGGTTCCGAGGACGTGGGAGCGCATCTGCTGCTCTGCTACAGCTCAGCAGATGTTCTCGCTTGGAGGCGGCATGCATCCATGGTGTACGAACTGCTGAATGCCAGGACGGCGTGTTGGTGATTACAAGCCCATGGAGCTGCATGGTGTGCATGTACTGGACACACGCGCTAAATAAAGACAAAGATCCCCCGTGTAGCCTTAACAGGCTGCAGGGGCAAGTGCCGTTAGAGAGTGGAGCACCCATGAAGGTCGAGGCGGGCACACGACGGGGTGGGGTGACCGGCACCACGCCCGGCCGCCTTGTCTCTCCCCAGTGGCAATGTTTACACGCCGCACTAGGTACTCGTTTGAAGCTGAGTCGACCTAGGGGAGGCACAGGACCGGTTCAGAAAAGTCGTCACTGGTGTTGGTGGCCGTGAGCGGGATTCGAACTCGGGTCGCAAGATGTGTAGCCCAGCTAACCACTGGGCCACCGCTCCCCATAACAAAGACAAAGACACACACACACAGTCACACACACACACAGGCACACACTTATTAAATGGCTGTTAGATGATGCATACCATACATAAGTTCCGTAATGTGCAGGCCGTGCAGAATGTGTACAGAGAAAAGTGTGTGCGTAGTCAATTTGTATGTCGTCACACGCAGACACCCACACATTGACATACACAGACACACGCGAGAACACACAGAGATTCACGTAGAGATACACACAGACACAATAGCACATACTGATTCGCATAGAGAGAAAGATAAAGATCCCCCGTATAGCCTTAACGGAATGTCGGGTCAAGTGTCGTTAGCGAGCACCTACAGACATACACACGTGCACACGAGAACACACACATATTCGCATGGAGACACACACAGACGCAACTAAGTAGTGGTGACGTAGCCACGGTCCTTGTGCCAGGCTGGGTGCACTTTGAGACCACGTGAAGTGTCGATTGTTCCATGGCTGGTCACGGGACAGAGCCAAGTGTCATGGGATCGCCCCACGTATTGCCTCACAGCAAGAAAGTCCCGGGTTCGAATCCCCGGCTCGGGGGCCTTTCTGTGTGGAGTTTACATGTCCGCGTAGGGTTTCGCCGGGCACTCCGGTTTCCTCCCACCGTTCAAAGACATGCTGCCAGGTTAATTGGCCTACTGAGTAAAATTGCCCCAGGTGCTCTGCGATGGACTGGCGTTCCATCCTGGGTATAGCCCTGCCTTACCGCCCTGTGTCTTCCGGGATAGGCTCCGGCTCACCGATACCCTGTACAGGATTAAGCGGTTTCTGAAAATGGATGGATGGATGTTACAATCGGAGATGGAGGGGATTCTAAAATGACTCGACAATCGATGGTCGGTCTCCCGATGCAGTGTCGCGTCGCCAGGAGTCTTGGGTTCAGCTGAGGTCCCGCGGGGGTCACCTGGTTTCGGCCAAATTCTCCACCGTCTTAGAGTCGCGAGGTTCGCGCAAAGACCCGATAATTACAACGGTCCCTCGCTCGCTCTACGATATTAATCCGTTCCAGAACACGCGTCGTAACGTGAAACCATCGTAAAGTGATGCCGGTAATTACCTTAGTACAGTAAGGGCAGCGCGCACGTGTTTCAAACGAAGGAGAAGTAAACACTGAGATGTAAACACTATAAAGCTCTGCTATTGACTGAGAAGCTACCCAAGCGGCATGCGTTTGCATCGCTGATTGGCTGCTGCGCCACCTACGCTCACGCGCAGCCATATCGTAACGCGTATCGTAACGTAAAATGTTGTCGTAATCTGATGCACATCTTCTTATGGAGCGTATATCGCAAAGTGATTTAATCGTATTGTGAAGCCATCATAAAGCGAGGGACCACTGGACAGTCTCCCCTCGACTCACGACGGGGTTACGTTCCGAAGTCGATTTGATCGTAAGTCGAAAAAAATACCCCTTATAACAGTTTGTAAACAAAACACAACCAGCTGCTAGACACCCGAACGCACACTGAGACCGGGACAATAACAAATATGGCCGTCTTGCGCCAGTACTCACAGATAATGTGCAACAAGCACAGGTGTCACACTAAGAATAGGTGAGTGGTACGTGTCGCGTACATTTTCTTTCAGCGGTTTTTCGTAAAGTAGAATGTTTAAGGGGTAGCGGCACAGCAATAAGGTCCCGGGTTCGTATCCCTGCTCGGGGGCCTTTCTGTGTGGAGTTTGCATGTTCTCCCCGTGTCTGCGTGGGTTTTCGCCAGGCACTCCGGTTTCCTCCCACCGTCCAAAGTTACATGCTGCCAGGTTAATTGGCGTACTGACTAAATTTCCCCAGGTGCCCTGCGATGGACTGGCGTTCTATTCTGGATATAGCCCTGCCTTGCGCCCTGTGTCTGCCGGGATAGGCTCCGGCTCATCACGACCCTTTACAGGATTTCGCGGTTTCTGAAAATGTATGCATGGATATTGTGCTACGTTTAGATTATGAAAAAAAGTGAGCTTGTGTTTGAGAAGGCCGGCAGAGCCACCGGTTTAGGATAAGTCGGGAGCTCCGGTCGTGTCTCGTACTGGTGCTGACTGCGGTGTAAATATAGCTCGATAATTAGCGCCGTGGTGCAGGAGAGCACGCAGCGTTACGAACCGAGGCCCCCTGAGTTCGACCCCTGAGCCAGGGCCAACACCAGCGTCGAGTGATATCTTGACCGGTCCTTGGGCCTACTCCTCCCTCCACTCCCCCCTCACTGCCCCCCAGTCGGGCCCACCTTCTACAAGCTGCACTGACCAAAGACAAAGATCCCACGTATAGGTTACAAACCTGGCGACTCGAGTTCGAATCCCGCTCACGGCCAACACACCAGCAACGATTTTCTGAACCCGTCCTGGGCCTCCGCCAGGTTGACTCAGCCTCAAATGACTACCTAGTGCCGTGTGCAAACACTGCCACTTGGGAGACAGACAGACGCGGCCGGCCGTGGAGCTGATCACCCACCTCCTCGTGTGCCGTGTCGGCCTTCATAACTGCTCGCTAACGGCACGTATAATAATAATAGCATTTATAGAGCGCCTTTCACCCGAGGGTCACAAAGCGCTGCACAAGACTGTGGAGACTACGGTCTGTTAAGGCTACACGGGGGATCTTTGTATTTTGTTGACTATGGTGGTATCGGGCCAATTAATGAACGGAGTTTATTTTTTAGAGGCTATAAATTGCTTATAAATCTGTTCGTTCCAGATCCTGTCTTTGGGAAGAAAATGTCACGGGTTAGGGCGACTCTATGTGAATGAAAAGGCTGGAAGGCGCCGGCACGGTGGGTTATGTTAGACGCCGATTTTGTAACAGTTTCTGTACTAAATATACACACACTCACACAGTGTGTGTGTGCGTCTATATATAATGGAGCAAGTGTTTGTCTGAGGTTGTTGGGGAGCGGTAGCCCAGTGGGTTAGCGCACTGGGCTACGAATCTGGCGACACGAGTTCGAATCCCGCTCACGGCCAATACGAGTGACGATTTTATGAACCGGTCCTGGGCATCCCCTAGGTCGACTCAGCCTCAAATGAGTACCAGGTGCGGTGTGTAAACATTGCCATTAGGGAGACAAAGGCCGCCGGGCGTGGTGCTGCTCACCCACCCACTCGTGTGCCGTGTCGACCTTCATAGGTGCTCGCTAACGGCACTTGCCTCTACAGTCTGTTACGGCTACACGGGGAATCTTTGTCTTTGAGGTTACCGCGTCCGAATCCTCAATACGCGCAAATTGTATCCGCACAACACCAAGGCTTTTAGGTCTTATTTTAGCCTTACTGCACTTCCCCACTTGTACATGATTACGCTTTAGAAACTGTAATGCTCTTTCAGCGTCAAATACACACTTTTGCACTAGAACCATCAGCATCCGTCTTTGACGCCCTTCCGCCTCTCTCCTCATGTCAATGGAACGTGTTACAAGCTTGGACCGTGATCGCTCGTAGGGCGGGTACTCTGCTAGTAGTTATAATTGCACTCGTGCTCACGTGTAAATAGAAAAGCGATGCGGAAGTTTGTGTTTTGAAGTCTCTTCCAACCCAAACCCCGTTGGCTGTCGCATCAAACAAACCGATTCGCTTTTGTGTAAACAATGCCAAAGGCCGTGGTGGTTGCTCTTCTGAACCAGTCTTGGGCCTCCTCTGGATCGCCTCGGCCTTAAGTACTCAACAGCAGCCGTTCTGAACCGATGGGTCGCGACCCGTGAGAGGGGCGTAAGCGCCACCTAGTGGTCCGTGGAGACCAGGCCCCAGTGGGCCTTGAAGTGCAAAAGGTTGAAACCTGTGAGGGATTTTTACATTGAAGTCCATGGGAGGCTTAACATTGAAGTCTATGGGAAGTCTTCTCGCTCAGAATGCTGCTAGTTAGGGTGGCCGATAACATCATAATATATAGGAAGCATGAAGGCTTTCGTGACCAATGTGCCGACTGGTTCGGCCAGATCCTTACCGGTACGCCGGACCGGACCGGACCGTACCGGCTTACTTTCACCTCTGTTAAAGCGACGCGCGCGAACACACGTATAGCCCACACATGCACTCATATACAAAGACACACACACACTCATAAAGACAGACTCATCATCTCGAGAAGAAACCAGACTCCGGCTCCGAACGGAAAAGCTTGAGAGTGACCCTCCTCCAACTGACATCGGAATCCCCCCTGCTGAAGACTTCCCTCCTGGCTCAGAAGCACCATGGATTCAGTGGAAGACACTCAACCGCCTGAGCACTAGAACGGGACGAACAAAAGATGCTGCTTTGGTCAGATGGGGCTACAAGACCGGCCCAACCGCCTGTGAATGTGGAGAAGCAGACCGTACTATGGAGCACTGCCTTGTGTCTGCGCTCTACTACCCAACCTCTGCAGCTCTCAAGACCTTGCAAAGTTCAATAATAATGCAAAGAACTGTGTAAAGAAATGGGAAACTGTCATATAACCATCACGCTTCGAGAATCGAAAAGAAGAAGACACTCACATAAACACACATCGACACTTATATAAAGACACACACACACTCATATACTGTAAGCCATACACGCTCATATAAACACACCGACACTCATATAAAGACACACATACACGTATAAACACACACACTCAAATAAAGACACACACTCATACAAACACACACCGAGACTCATATAAACACACTCACATAAACACACACACACTCACATAAACACACACACGCAAATACTACACGTAGCCAGAAAACACTACCAAACACACACACACTGGCACAACCGGACCGTACCGGCTTACTTTCTGCCTGCACCTCTCCTCCAACACCTCGACCCCCCCTTCCCCCATACTGTGTTCGCGTCATCGATTAGTCGAGATCGGTGGAGCGAACCAACCGGTATCGCTGCCTCCTCGCAGCTAGAAGAACCCAGGTTCGATTCGCGGCTCGGGTGCCGCCTTTCTCTGTGGAGTTTGCATGTTCTCTCCCCGTGTGCGCGTGGGTTTTCGCCAGATACTCCGGTTTCCTCCCATAGTCAGAATACATGCTGCCTCGACTAAATTGCCCCCGGTGCCCTGCGATGTTGGGACTTGCGTACACCACCCTGCTGGACAACTGTTAAAAAGAGCTACGCAGCTTAACGGTTCCTCCCAGCTTAAATATAAATTGACTGTCTTCACATCTCTAACACGGGATTCCCATCTCTAACACTGCGACGCCTATCTCTAACACTGTGACTCCCATCTCTAACACTGTGATTCCCTTTCTGTTACCCAGTGGCGTAGCGTGGGCGGCGCCACCGGGGCGTTTGCCCCGGGCGCAACATTCTTAAGGGGCGCTACATTTCCAAAGAGAAAAAAAAATAAAGTAGTAATAATAAATAAACATATAGCGCGCCCTCCCCCCTTCACACAGAAAAATCTCCAAATGTTCGAACGTTCTGCACAGTTTTTCAACACGACGGGGCAAATAAACGTCGCCGCGTAACATTTTTGCCGTGATTTTTGTTTCACTGACGCGGTAGTAATTTCTTATTCAATACTGGATTGGTCGAAGGGACTCGGGCAGTGCTAACGGTCCCACGGGTTAGGGGGTAGGACGCAATACTTGCCTTGCCCCAGGCGCTGGCAACCCACGCTACGCCACTGCTCTTAAACCCCTCCCCGCTGGACAACTGTTAAAAAGAGCCGCACGGCTCAACGGAGTCTCGATACGCGTGAGTGTGCGTGTGTTCTTCCCTTAAGCCGCGGCGCTCCGAAAATGAATACACGCAGCCTTGATTCGTCACAGAGCCATACGCCAGTCATATACAAACATCCCAGTGTATATGATAGCGGGCACTCTATTTATAAATGCTTGCAAACCCAATGGCGCGATGTGTCCGTTTACTATGTACAGTGCGTGTCTGTGTCACCCCGTGTGTATGTGAGTTACTGTAAGGGTCGCGTGTGTGTGTGTGTGTCAGGTGTAAGTCAGATCATCTGTCCTGTGACCTCCTGTCGACGAGCCTTCGACACTTCACGTGGCCTCAAGGTGCATATGGCCTGACACATGCGACGTGGTGACGTCACCGCCACTTAGTGGCGAAGGACGGTTGTTGTTATTGTTGGTGTAAGTCGGTGTCACCGTGGGTTTAGTCTGGTGTAACTGTGCGTGTGGTGCTGGCCGCCCACCCCCTCGTGTGCCGTGTCGACCTTCATAGGTGCTACTCGCTAGCAGCACTTCACCCTACAGTCCGTGAAGGCTATAACGGGGGATCTTTGTCTTTATTAGACGTGGACTTAACTCTACAGTACTGTGCGTTTGTCCCACCTCTATGGTTGAGATCATCACCTGCGGAGTGGTCCAGATGTCATGTGACCCCCATGTAATTGGCCCCTAACATTTATTGTCCTTTGTTCAATCACCTGTGTGTTAAAGTAACCGTTAAGTAACCCTCGAGTTAAATTTAACCCTTAATTAACTTCTGATTAACAAAGTTAATAAATGCCATTTTTATATCGCTTACAAAATATTGCACAACCAAATAGGTGTAGACCAATATTACGTTTACGAGCAGTATAATGTGTGGAGTTTGCATGTTCTCTCCCCGTGTCCGCGTGGGTTTTTGCCGGTCACTTCGGTTTCCTCCCACAGTCCAAAAGACATGCAGCTGCATTGGTTAATTGGCCTGCGGACTAAATTGCCCCCGGTGTCCTGTGATGGACTGGCGTCTCATTCTGGGTATAGTCCAGCCTTGCGCCCTGTGTCTGCCGGGATAGGCTCTGGTTCACCGCGACCCCGTTATAGGATTAAGCGGTTTCTGAAAATGTATGGATGTGCACAAGGCAGGGCTATATCCAGGATGGGACAATTAACTTATGCAGCGGCACGTCTTTGGACTGTGGGAGGAAACCGGAGTGCCCGGCGAAAACCCACGCGGACACGGGCAGAAGCAATCTCTATATATATAAAGTGTATATAAAGCAGTAGGTGTTTGTATGTATGCCCACAGTGGGTCTGAATCCGTCATCTAGATATAATGGGGTGAGCTCTATATATATCAGCAAGTGTGTGTGTGTGTGTGTGCCCACACTGAGTACATCGGGTTCGAACCCTTGGTGAGCACACATTTGATCCGCACAACACGGTGGCGTAGCGGTGAGTAGCGCTGCCGCCTCACAACAAGAAGCACCCGGGTTCGATTCCCGGCTCGGGCGCCTTTCTGTGTAGACTTTTCCCGTTCTCTCCGTGTTCGCGTGGGTTTTCGCCGGGTACTCCGGTTTCATCGCACAGTCCGAAGGCATCCTGCTGTCACTCACCCACCACAAGACAACGACGAAAATCTCCGTATAGCCTTAACAGACTGTAGGGTCAAGTGCTGTTAGCGAGCAGCTATGAAGGTCGGCACGGCGCACGAAGGGGTGGGTGACGAGCACCACGCCCGGCCGCCTTTGTCTTCCTAGTGGCAATGTTGACACACCGCACCAGGTACTCATTTGAGGCTGAGTAGACCTAGGGGAGGCCCAAGACCGGTTCAGAAAATCGTGACTGGTGTTGGCCGTGAGCGGGATTCGAACTCGGGTCGCCAGGTTTGTAGCCCAGCGCGCTAACCACTGAGCCCACCGCTCCCCCAACTCACCCAGCACACACCCACTCATTCACTCCGGTTTCCTCCCACAGTCCAAAAACATGCTGCTGCATAGGTTAATTGGCTTGCAGACTAAATGGCCCTCAGTGCCCTGTAATGGACTGGCGTCCCATCCTGGGTATAGCCTTGCCTTGCGCTCTGTGACTGCCGGGATAGGCTCCGGCTCAACGCGATCCCGTACGCTATTAAGCGGTTACTCATAAGGAATGAATGACCAAACCGCTGCCATCACGCGCAGGAATAGCGTAGTCTGTGTTTGTGTCTGTGTGTCACCGCGTCTCTCCCACTGTGGACGAGCACGGGAGCTGCATTTAGCCACGGTTGTTAGGATTAGACGTCTGCCTATCAAATGTCTTTACGGCCGGGGCGGCGCGGTTGCGTAGTGGGTAGCGCTGCCGCCTCACAGCAAGAAGGCACCCGAGTTCGAATCCCGGCTCGGGTGCCTTTCCGTGCGGAGTTTGCATGTTCTCCCCGTGTCCGCGTGGGTTTTCGCCGGGCACTCCGGTTTCCTCGCACCGTCCAAAGACATGCTGCCAGGTTAATTGGACTACTGACTAAATTCCCCCAGGTGCCCTGCAACGGACTGGCGTCCCATCCTCGGTGTTGCCCTGCCTTGCGCCCTGTGTCTGCCGGGATAGGCTCAGTCACGTCGCGACCCTCTACTAGATTAAGCGGTTTCTGAAAATGGATCGATGGATGTCTTTATGCCGGAATTTTGCGGACGATGAAACGGCTAATGGTGTCAGGTTTCCACGGCTCGATGTATTAGAGTTGCTCGCAAGAGCTGCTCTTTCGGCATAGCCGTGTCGAGTGCTCCTCCTCCTCGCTCTTTCGTTGGAGACAATTAACCTAGCCAGTGCGGCTTTGGACTCGTGGGAGGAAACCGGAGGACCCGGCGAAAACCCACGCGGACACGGGCAGAATATGTAAGGTCCACACAGAAAGGCACCCGAGTCGGGAATCGAACCTAT
>JAZEWU010000026.1:5101511-5111688 GCA_036362915.1 Geotria australis | reverse complement strand
CAGCAGAAAATACCCAGTGAGCTTGCAAAGCTCTGGAAGCGGTAATCCTGCAATACAACAAACGTACGAACCAACCAACGCTAACAAAAACCACTGCATGCTCACTGCATGCATAGGAGGGGAAATGTGTACATGTTCGACAATGGTCCGTCGAAGTGAATATCACAGAACTACCTCTGAGATCCTTTCAAGTGACCTCCGCTTCACATGGTAGCGGACAGAAATTTCCCACTCGCTCAGTGACATCATAATCAACATCAGTACCCACTTAGTCCTGCAGAGGGTCACGGTTGAGCTGGAGCCTATCCCGGCAAACAGGGTGCAAGGCAGAGGTATACCCAGAATGGGACGGCTGCCCATCCATCGTAGGGCAGCGGTGTCCATTTCATGTCTTTGGGCTGTAGAAGGAAACCAGACTATAATGTGAAAACCCCACGCGGACACGGGGAGAACACGCAAAGTCCACACAGAAAGGCACCCGAGCTGGGAAGGGAATCAAACCCGGGGGCTTCTTGCTCTAAGGCAGAAGCGCTACCCGCTACGCGAACGTGCGACCCGTGAAATTATTTGCAGAATCAAATTTAATGTGATGGATTTTTTGCGTGCAGTCGTTGGTGTCCAGGCTGAGAGCATCAACTCACTGCCCGTGGAGGATGCGTGTCTATCGCGGTATCCGGATGCGAACCCAAGATTTCTATACGAGACCAGCTCAGAACTCTGACGTCCAAACCGTGAGAAAGTGAATTCTCACAAAGAATGTCCCCATATTCGTACGAGGAAAAGTCCCATCTCATTCCCGCTGTTGCGGCCCACTCTCAGCGTGGAGGTACAGAACGCGGGTTTGTTACGGCACCATAACCATATCTACCACTACGCCGGCATTTCAATTCAGCCGCTACCAAAAAAAACAAATTGCGGCGAGGCTGAACAAATCATTGCTTATTCATCCGCGGGCTGACAAATATGAGCGAAAAAATAAACATTGCGAAACAGATGACTGCCGCTTCCAATTTGCACGGTTCGTTGTAATTCGTTATACCTTTGAAGCAATGTTATGGGATTGTTGGGGAGCTAGAAGTCACGACACGAGGGGTAACAGTTGGGAACTCGAGGTCGCGACATGACTTGATTACCTCTTTGTGTATATATGGGATGCTACGGCGGTGTAACGGATTAGCAGCACACTGGGTTGTAATGATGTCGGCTTTCACGACTCTATGTAGTATGAGAATCGCTCTCTATAGCTGTTCTTTTGGGATAGCCGTGTCGAGTGTTCAAGACAGAACAGCTTTAGAGAGAGATTCTCGCACAATTCAGTGGCCGCCGGTTCAATCACCCACCATGACAAATGAAACATTGTGGTGTCTTTAAATCCTCGCACTGTCTCTGTCCACTCAGCGGTATAAACAGGTTACACTGCAGTTAGTGCATCAGCTAGTCCCTTACGGTGGGATAACATGTGTGTAATCAAACCGCTTCCAAGACGTCTGACCAGCGTGCAACGAGTCGGCCAAACACCGTAAAAAAGAGAAAAGGTTCTACCCTTTCTGGAAATAATGCACGTGTTAAGATCTTAACCCACCAAATAGACACCAAATTATTGCCAGACATGGTAAAACCATTCCTCTGTTTAACATCATCTGTGTGTGATACTCCACTCAGCATTGTGTCAGGATGTGCCGTCGGGTGTTGCACCACGTTCTGGTCGGCCGCTATCTCCTCGGCCTCACCAGCTTGTGAGACATCGCGCGCGCCGCCCTCCTCCTCCTGCTCCGTGGTCTGTTGACGCTGCTGAGCACCGTACCGTTTGCAAGTCATCTCTACACAGATGCAGCTCGAGACGTTGACCTTCTAAGCACTTTGTCTTTATTACACCAGCAAGACTTCTCACATCAACAGCAGTCCGTCACTCCGAACGCTCAGTTTGCTATCCTTAACAGCGGCTCCTAGCCCACACAACAGGGGCCTCTCCACGTTCTCCGCGCACCCACAGAGCGTGGTGAGTAGCGCTGCCGCCTCAGCAAGAAGGCCCCGGGTTCGAATTCCGGCTCGGGTGCCTTTCTGTGTGGAGTTTGCATGTTAGTGCCGTGTCCACGTGGGTTTTCACTGGGTTCTCCGGTTTCCTCCCACAGCCCACAGACATGCTGCATAGGTTCATTGGGCTGTGGACTAAATTGCCCCCGGTGCCCTGTGATGGAATGGCGTCCCATCCTGGGTATAGCACGACCTTGCGCTCTGTGTCTGCCGGGATAGGCTCCGGCTCACCGCAACCCTGTACAGGATGAAGCGTTTTCTGACAATGAAAAATCATCAGGGTGAGGAGGTCGTCTAGAATTTTGATGAGTGCGGTTTCGGTTGAGTGTGCTATGCGGTATGCTGATTGAAATGTGTTGAAATTGGGCGAGGATGTGATGTGGTTTTGTATGCGCTTTAGGATGAGGCGCTCGATGATTTTTGAGAAAGTGGAAAGGTTGGTGATGGGGCGGTAGTTTGTGGGGTCGTCGGGGTCCAGTGTTGGAGACTTGAGAAGTGGTGTGATTTGTCCAAGTTTTAACTGAGATGGGAACGTTCCGGTGGTGAAGGCTGCGTTAGCTAGTTTGGTGATAATGTCGGCGAACTGGGCGGAGCAGTGCTTTAGTGCGATGTTAGGAGCGGAGTCGAGAGGTGAGGCCTTGGTTGTGGCTTCAATGAGTGCGAGTGTTTCCTGGGTTGTAACCGGGGCGAGGATTGAGATGGTGCTTGGGGTAGTGTGTGGTGGTGTGTTTTTGGCATATGTTGATGGTGCGATGTTTGTAGCTGAGATGCCGAGTTTTCTAATGGTGTGGTTTGTAAAGCAATATATAAGGTTCTGGTCGTGGGCTGGATTATGGTGGTGGTGGCTAGGTTGAGGGTGTAGAAGTGCTTTGATTGTTGGCCATCGTGTGCGTGGATTGTTCTCGCAGGCGGATATTTGTTTGGAGAGATGTGTTTTGAGTGCTTCGATGATGAGTTTATTTGTTGCTTTACAGGCATGGCGGTAGGCGAGTCTGTCTTCCTGTCTGTTTGATTTTTTGTATGTTTTTTCCAGTTTGCGTCGGTGTCGTTTTGCTGTGATAGCAGCTGGAGTGACCCATTGACTTTTGTGTGTGCTGGTGCACAAATAATGAATGAATGTTTTTTTTTAGTTGTGGTAGGAAACCGGAGAACCCGGAGGAAACCCACGCAGACCAGGGGGAGAACACACAAACTCCACACAGAAAGGCGCCCGAGCCGAGATTCGAACCCGGAGCCTTCTTGCTGCGAGGCGCAGATGTTGCCACTGCGCCACCCTGCCGCCCAATAATAACACTGCGTGGCCTTAAAGGGAAACGTGCAACAAGTCAGGTGTTCTCAACCCGCATGCACGTCAAGGCCCACTTGGCTCGCTTGGGTATGCTCTCCACGGAACGCCAGCTGGCATGGCGATAATAGGTGACGTGTTTGGGTCACTCGTTCTTCTAATAATAATCTACTTTTGTAACGCGCGCATTTTTTCCAGGCGCGTTGCACCCGTTGATTCGGAGGCGCGGAGCACAGATGACTTTCATCATAATGTAGAATATATAAGGTTTCACCTTTTCTTGCAATGAGAGACGTGTTAAGATATTACAATACGAAATGGACACCTTTTTGCAAAGGTTCCAGTTTGCAAGCAGCCACACATGCATGTGGCAAAAACATGCAAACGAATGCTATGTGGTGGGTCTGCTCTCTAACACACCGGCGTGCTGCTCTCCAATACACCAACGTGCTGTTGAAGCAGTAATAATAATAGCATTTATAGAGCGCCTTTCACCCGAGGGTCACAAAGCGCTGCACAAGGCTGTGGAGAGAACGGCATGTCAATAACATCAAGACAGACAAACTGAGAGTCAAGCAATAGCGACAAATCACAGGACATAGGTCATTTACCTCATAACAAAGCATAATAATAATAGCATTTACAGAGCGCCCCTCACCCGAGGGTCACAAAGCGCTGCACAAGGCCGTGGAGAGAACGGCATGTCAGCAACATCAAGACAGACAAACTGAGACTAATGAATTAACACGTTGTGTTGACGTGTCGGGTGGAGACTGGTCTAACACCACTTTTGCGTAACCCAACCCGAGAAAAGCACTTCATTTTGTGTAATATTAGCCGCGACAGCCTTCATGTTGTGTTTCTTTTTCGCGCCCACAGAGTTATTGTCGAATGTATTCAATTGTATTCTAGGTCAGTGGTCGGGGGCTTTTTGAGAGCAGCTGGGTTTAATAGTGCCTGACATGGGGGCGGGTAACGGTGCGTGGAAGCGAATCCTGTCTCCCGCCAGCACCACGGACAGCGATTGTGATTTTCAGCTCGGATAGCCACCCGTGACAACGCACATCGCCGTTCACCACAAACACAGCACGCCCCTCGAAGCCCTGTGATGTTTATAGGATGAGCCTTGTTTATAGTGCGATTATCATTATTGTTTGGAGCCTTCCTGGAGATGAGAGGCCTTGTTATTTAAACAGAATTCCCCACGGGGCAGCTGGAAAGGTTTCACGAGTGTGACGTGGGATTGTGGGGGTGGTGAAGGGTGGAGATGTGCAGGGGTTAGGGGTGACCCGAGGGACGTTGTGAGAATTCCACGTTGTTAGCAAATGATAGGGATTGCCAAATATAGATTAAAAAAAGAAAAAATACTGATAAATAATAACATTTCTGTGGGGACAAAACAAAGAGTTCTGAATTGTTACGTTGTACCAGTTTTCACGTACGCATCAGAATGTTGTAAAATATCACCGAGTATAGAAAAGAAAATAGACGCAACTGAAATGTGGTTCTTTAAACGCATCTTGAAGGAATCCTGGACAAGTCACACGCGTCGAATGACGCGTGTGACTCAGGCATAGTGTGAGGAAAGAGGACATTTAAAATCTGGTCATAACTGGAGACATTGAAGGAAAGAGAGATCTTGGATGAAAGAGATTGACTGAAGTCAAGAGTCTATCGAAACGTATGAACGTGTCAACGGTGGACATTAATATAACATCAAAGAGCAGAGATTTGTGGAAGGCCATTGTCACCAACGTCCTGTAGTATATGGTACCAAGAAGAAGAAGCCAATGAGGATTTTATTTTTCGTGTGGTTTTCCTCAATCTCAATTGTGCTATCGGCATCATTACACGAGACGAAGGATTAATGGCTGTGCACTGAAACCTCTTCTTTCCGAGAACGCCACACAGATGGAGATCTCACAGAGCTACCTCTGAGATCCCGTCAAGTGACGCCCTGGTCCACACAGCAGCACTTTCCCACACACTGCCACACAATACTGTTCAGTGCATTAGAGTCAAACTGATAGTGTTAATTCTAAGCGCTAGAATGTATCGAAATTAAGTGCAGTATCAACATTTCATGTTGGTGATTTGGTTTAGATTTGCTTTAGACCATAAACTCACTACACCTGGTTTAATCAGAGGCGGCTGATGTTTGAATTCGAGCCCAAGCTTTCAGCGGCGCTAGCTCAGCGCTGACCTCTGACCTCAGAGCCACCGGCCACCTCAGCGCCTGCGGTTTTCAATGCTTGTTTCTTTTCTGATCGGTTTAACGGAGGGTCAATGAACGGAAGCTGCCCTCGCTCTATGCACACGTCCCCCGTTAGCCAGACAGCTCAGGTCAAACACCTGCATACGCACACCTTCTAAACGCAGGCTCGCACACCCAGCGATGGCACAGTTGTGTGATTAACACCTTTCCATTGAGGGTTTGTTTTATCGACAACTAAACACATTTCGGAAATTTGATAATTAAAACGCCTTGAGGTGTTGTTTATTTTTCGTCACTTTTTGTTCTTATTAAGCTGAAAGGAACCGTTGAGCTATGTATCCCTTTTTGACAGGTGTCTAGCGGGGAGGGGTAAGCGAGTTACAACATCCAAGAGCACCGGGTGAAATTTAGTTAGGGCAATTAACCTTGGCAGCGAAAAACCACACGGACATAATAACATGCAAACTCAACGCAGAAAGGTACCCGCGCCGGGAATCGAACCCAGGGACCTTCTTAATCTGGTGAGAAGCACGTGTGCACTCGCACACCCTTTATCTTTATGTCGTCTTATGGCGCCTTGTTTTCATGAACTCCATTTTTATTGCTTAAACTTTTTTTCCCCGCATATTTGTTGTTTATATTATGCCTTCATATTTTTCAATTTTATTGTACAGCGACCTAGAGTCCGGTACGAAATATGCGTTTCTTTATCTAAGCCATTATTAGTATTATAAATATATTTGAAAACCCATTTCGGTTTTACGCAAACCCAAGCAGAATTAAAGACGTTGTTGGAACATGTGAATAAATTATGCTGCAGTCACTCGGCCTCTTGGCCTCCGGTAGACTTAGCGGCCTCATTACGAGCACGGAGTTGTGCTTGTTATTGTAGTTGTCTTAAGCTGAAGCGAGCAGGGGTCACCATCGCTGCTCTGCAAGCACGCAAGAGGTCAAGTGGGCGTGGGGTCGGCAGGCGTCGCGACCAATGAGAGGCGAGAACCCAAATGAGCAGCGTGGTGGAAGCTAACGAGAGATAGGAAGAAATAATAATAATAATTTAACATTTATAACGCGCACATATTCATTCACTGTCGAAGGTACTCCTTCGACGAGAGAACGACTCAGAGGCGCGAGAAAAGCGCAGAGAGGCGGAGGACGCATCCAGGCGGTTTTTCCGGCGCCATATTGCCACACTGCTTCCTATACATTAGGATGTTATCGGCCAAGTAATTAATGAGTGTTTTTTTTAAGTTGTGGGAGGAAAGCGGAGAACCCGGAGGAACCCGAGGCAGAACAGGGGGAGAACAAACAAACTCCACACAGAAAGGCGCCCGCAAGCCGAGATACGAACCCGGGGCCTTCTTGCTGTGAGGCGCAGATGTTACCACTGCGCCACCCTGCCGCCCAAGAAAACAGAGGAAGAGGTGGCTGATGAAGAGGTGGCAGCGGTGGGGCAATAGACCTATCGTCCAGCGGCCATGACAGGATAAGAGCCAGATAGGAAAATGACTGTGCCTTCAACATTTGCTGATTTTATTCATGATACGAATGTGGTTATTTTAGTGATGTAGTAATATTAATTCATTAATTGTCAGAAAGTGCTTCATCCTGTAAGGGTTGCGGTGAGCCAGAGCCTATCCCGGCAGACACAGTGCACAAGGCAGGGATATATCTCGGATGGGACGCCAGTCTATCGCAGGGCACCGGGGGTAATTTATTCAGCAGGCCAGTTAACCTATGCAGCAGCATGTCTTTGGACTGTGGGAGGAAAACGTAGTGCCTGGCGAAGAACCCACGCGGACACGGGGAGAATATGTAAACGCCACAAAGAAAGGCACACCAGCCGGGATGTAGTAATATATTTGCGTTTACTGAAGGGTTATTTTCTACGTATTCAAGAGCTGCTTGTTTTTTACTTGTAATAAGAACTCTTCACTGTGCACACGAAACAACGATACACGATGTGCGGCTCTACAATAATAGAACGGGATGACACACGACAGGGTGGTCCAGATCTCCTGTGACCCCCATTTAATCGACCCCAAACATTAATTTTCCTTTGCTCATTAAGCTCTGTTTTAAATAACCCTTATTTATTTCAAATGGGTGACGCGAGTTCATATCCTATTGAGGAACGGTTTGTAGTGATGAGCGTATGGGCTCATGGAAAATCACAAACCTGGAAGCAAAAAAAATATCTATGAAATAGGGGTCACAGGACATCTGGACCACCCTGTAAATTGTAATGAGTTTAAAACCAACGTGAACTAAAAGTAGGGGAGCAAGGGGTAGGGAGAAAAAGGGAACATGGGGGGGTGCTCAATAGATACTTTAGATGACTAATCATATGCCAAGTTAAACACTAGTATTCATACGTGTTTAAAATCATCAGAACGCATTGTGCTAAGTTCCATCTCCAACGCTTATCCGCTCCATCTCCTGAGCGCTCAGTGAATGTGCTCTGAAGAGGTACCATTGGATTTTAAACGTCAACGATTTGCTATTCATAGTCTAGCTCTTTTTATGAGTTAGGTCACGTATAAAAGTAGCTCATAAAAAGAGCTAGACTATGGATAACATTGGTCATGAAAGCCTTCGTATTAGGTTTGCTATTCCTTTCCTTTCACAACCGCAGCGACGAATGTGTTGATTTGAATGGGATGTTATTTTAAACCAACGCGATGACGTGCGACGGTGTGGGAGGCCTTCATACCCAGCAGTTGGAACTTTCCAGCTGACAACAACAACACTGATGGTTGCTCTTCAGAGCCCGTTTTTCGGGATAGCCGTGTCGAGCAATTTCCATCTCTCCCTCGCGACGTTTCGCCTCCCACGTTGCAGGCGTCATCCTACGTTGAAAACCTACATCAGCAGGAGGAAGATTGTCTGGCTTCATCCCGCAGCTACAGAAATTGGCAGATAAGATGGTAATATATAGGAAGCAATGTGTGGTGGGTTAGCGCCGGCTGGCCGCCTGGCAGACTCTCCCCCACCCTGTCTGAGGTTTCCTCGGGCCTCCACATCCAAGTCTCGTCTGTGATGAGTCGTGGAATTGGCGCGGCTTAGAAATTGGATTTTTTTTTAATGTTTCATTATTTTTGTCGGTTTAAATCGCTGGGAGGTGGAGGCGTTAAAACCCTCAAGGCGCTTCTACAAAGTCTTGACAATCCATAGCAGAATCCATCGCAGGATCAATAGGGTTAATTTCAACTTTAATGGTCAATCTGCACGCTGCCAATTGACAGCTCACGGCAGACGTGAGGACACTGTTTGATGCAGCGCTGTGAGTAGCGCTGCCGCCTCACAGCAAGAAGAACCGGGGTTCGATTCCCGCCTCGGGTGCCGCCATTCTGTGTGCAGTTTGCGTGTTCTCCCAACGTCCGTGTGGGGTTTTGCGGGGTACTCCGCTTTCCTCCCACAGTCCAAATACATGCCACCTACGTGGGGGGCAAAACGTCGCGAAGAAGAGTGCAGGAACATTCGACGCGGCTATCCCGAAAGAACAGCTGTAGAGAGCAATTCTCCTCACAAAGCAAGCGCCGCGCAGTTTATATCGGGGAGGTGCGTATTGGGTGGCAGGCTCAAAGAAAGAAAGTCCTGCCCGAGGCGGTTCGATTCGCGCCCCGGCCGCCATTCTGTGCAGAGTTTGTGTGTTCTCCTCCTGTTCTGCGTGGGTTTCCATCGGGTTCTCCGGTTTCTTCCCACAACTAAAAAAACATTAATTTACAAATTGACAGATAACATCACAATCATTTAATTTTTGTTGCTTTGGTTTTTATTAGTTTTTTTTCTGTCGTGGTTGACATGCCGTTCTCTCCGCGGCCCTTGTGCAGCACTTTGTGACCCTCGGGTGAAAGGCTCTCTATAAATGCTATTATTATTATTACTACCAGGCGTGGAATTTGCGCGGCGCGTTATAAATCGTATTATTCCTCAAAGAAATTGTGTGAAGATCACTGTTGTAGACAGCAAACGCCGGTGATTCACGGGGCGCACACGTGGGTAACTCACGTGCTGTCCTGTCCTCTGTTGTTACGGTTATAATAGGAACACGTACGTCAATCAATAAAACACGTGGCTTGTCATGCATTATCGTTGTTATGAAATGAACACGTACCTGTTTGCTTCTGCTGAGCCACAACACTGCCCGATTATCATAATCGCCTGTCCGTGTGAATCTGACAAAAATAATTAAGGGACTCAGCTGGCGGTGGGTGTGCGAGGAAACACAAACGAAACCATTGCTGACAAGTCCATTACGTTCCGGGCAATGTGCCATCTCCAGATTATAGAAACCTGCAACATTAGCCTCTGATTTTGCACGTATATATAAATAGAGAAAGCCACGGGCAAGAGTACGTACGTGTTTTTCTACGTAACAATAACATGTAAGTAAATGTGTATTCCACCAGTCTTGTGGGAGGGGTAGGAAGGACCAGGTGGAGTGGACGAAACGGCAGCTCAACTGAAGTCATTCTGACAAGTTTGGACCACATTCCGGCCGATTAAGTTGCTGAACACATTTGTGCATCAATAAAACATTCTTGCTGCTCGTGCTACGTTCCGTTACGACAACGACCGGACTTTTATCTGCAAAATCCATCCATCAATTTTCAGAAACCGCTTAATCCTATACAGGGTCG
>JAZEWU010000026.1:5074409-5087396 GCA_036362915.1 Geotria australis | reverse complement strand
TGTCCAGAAGCTCAACAGATGCCAGAAGCCCCTCAGTCTGGAGCAAGAAGAGAGTCCAATTCCCGCCTTTAAGGCCAGCACAGACTATTATATCTCTAAATGTTGCAGGGCTGTCTGCAACTAAAGAAGAACTTGTTACAATGGGAAACTGTCATCTAACCATCCAGCTTGAGGGGCTGGATGGTTAGATGAGAACTAGAACGGGACGATCAAAAGCTGCTTTGGTCAGATGTGGCTACAAGACCGGCCCAACCACCTGTGAATGTGGAGAATCAGACCATACTATGGAACACTGCCTTGTCTGTGCTCTACTTCCCAACCTCTGCAGCTCAAAAGACCTTGCAGAGTTCAATGAAAATGCAAGGGGCTGTGTAAATAAATGGGAAACTGTGATTTAACCATCACGCTTTGAAGAATCGGAAAGTAGAAGATCTAACCATCACGCTTCGAAGAATCAAATCGAAAACTTTCAGTTGAATAGTCTTGATGTTGTTGACATGCCGTTCTCTCCACAGCTCGGAATTATATAAAAAAAATGTTGCTGATTTTCCGTTCTCTGTCGTTGTTGGCGTGCCGTTCTCTCCGCAGCCCTGTGCAGTGCTTTGTGACCCTCGGGTGCAAGGCTATTATTATTATCATCGTTGTCAGCATCCGCTTAATCCTGTAGGGGGTCGCGGGGGGCTAGAGCCTATCTCGGCAGACACAGGGCCATGCTCATCATGATGGAACGCCAGTCCATCATACCGCAACCAGGGGTGATTTAGTCAGCAGGTTAATTAACCTAAGCAGCTATCTTTAGACTTTTGGAGGAAGCCGGATTACCCATCGCACGCGGATACGGGGAGCACATGCTAACTTCACACAGAAAGGCACCCGAGCCGGGGATCGAACCCGGGGCCTTCTTGCTGTGAGGCGGCAGCGATACTCAGTGCGCCACCGTACCACCCTGGTGGTAAGAAATTGTGTTTTTTTTTATGAAGGCTTGGGTTGTAAGAACTTGAATGATTGCATTAGTAGTTTTCACTGAACTAATTGCATTTTAACAAACTACAAAAGCCAGGTTTAATGGAATTCAATACTGTATACATTACCTTTAACTGGCTTGTGTTAACAAATCCGGCATGCTTACGTGATGAGTTGACCTTTTAAATTAACCGTTATTTAGTGCACTATGACCTTCATGATTAAATCTCACGCACGTGATAGGCTAATGGCTGTGCGATTATTAAAATCAGTTTCGTCTCCTTTTAAATTATAGAATGATTGAGGCATTATTGCACGCTCGCATATATCTACATTTTTGTGGAATAATGTTAGGCCCTCTGAGATTCTACATCAGTACAATGGGCCCTCTGATTTCGACCGCCTTTCCCAGTTATTTTCATTCGGGAGCTTCAGTAGCCACTGGCTATTTCTTCAAATGTAACACCCGCTGCAACTTCATCCTCTTTATCAGGAAAAAATATGTGTTCCCTGGTATTGTTTATATTTATGAAGAAATGATGGTTTTTTTAAATTCCCGTTTATATCTTGCTCTGGGCTACCACGTGATCTTTACCCATCATTCACAGCCGGCTCCAGCTTTGTGAGGTAGGGTGGGGGGGAAACACCATTTAGAAATATTTTCAAACAACAAGATGGAAACATTTGCTTTTAGCTGATATATTGTGTCCACATATGTAATTACCTTGTCTCCCAGGACCTGCAATTTTGTTGAGATCTAATATAAAGCTTCACTTAAATGCAGTTAATGTTTTTCATGATGTCAACTCGTATTAAATACACAGCAACAGCTTGCACTGACGTGTATGTCATACCTGGGCTTGAGCGATAAAACTCATACAGGAGATGGAAGGGATAGGGGCCTGTGATTGGTGGGGGCAGGCCCACCTTGCCCCTCCCAAGAGCCCAATGATGGAGATTGTGAGATCTGAGCACCTGGTCCAATCAGCACCGCCTGTCCCCAATGAGGAGGGGGTAGCTGATTGGTGCGATGAGATCATGGCACGAGATAGATTTGCACACGACACTCGGGCCTCGAGTTGTATATAAGGACCACCTGGGGCTGCAGAACAGGTTTGACAGTCGCGACAAGGTGGACACAATGGCGCTTGCGCTTCACAGCAAGAAAGTGCCCGCGTGGCTTTTCGCCGGGTACTCCGGTTTTCCTCCCGCAGTCCAAAGACACGGTACTGCTGCTTCGGTTAATCGTCCTGACTGAATTGTCCCCGGTGCCCTGAGATGTCGAAACTTGCTTACCCGATGGACAACTGATGAAAAAAGCTACGTAGCTCAACGGTTGCTTCCATAGATAGATGTTTATTATCACAGCAGGAAAATACCCAGTGAGCTTGCAAGCTCTTTCCAGCTTCATAAAAACTGACTGACAACGAACGAGGCGGGAGCAGCGAGCGACGGCAGGAGGGCAGCGAGCACCGAGCGAGGATGGGCAGCGTGTTGGGGCAGCGTGCCGTGCCGGAGGGCAGCTAACGAGGGCAGCAGACCGCGGTTCCCACAGCCGAGGAGCAAGCCAAACTGTAAGTGAAACTCCTCGCGTATTGACCACACGGCGGTCGGAAATATTCGCATGAAAGTGGTGGACACGCGAGGGAACCCGTGGAGGAGGGTGTCTGTGTACTGTCATGGCGGCTGGGTCCAGGAGGAGCGGGGCTCACGGACAGCAGAGACAGCGAGCGGGGTGGAATGAGACACGAACGCGCCCAGACATCCTTGAGATGATAATAATAATAATAGCATTTATATAGCGCCTTTCACCCGAGGGTCACAAAGCGCTGTACAAAGCTGCAGAGAGGAACGACATGTCAACAACAACAGAGCACGGAAAATCAGCAACAATTTTTTTTGGGGTTTGTTTTTTATAATCCGAGCTGTGGAGAGAACGGCATATCAACAACGGGGAGACAGAAAACTGAGAGTCTACAAGAGATGCCCTTGTTGGGCGCGAGATGCCGGATGTGGGTCCCCGCAATGCCGCCGCTTGGCATAAGCAGATTGAACAAATGAAAAAAAAACACGCTTTCATTATTTGGCCGATATAATAAACATGACGCAGTGTTTGGTAAATGTTGGCGCCGGCTAACCGCGTGGCTTCCTTCCCCCCCGCCTATCTACGGTTTCCGCACGCCTGTGAGTTGTGCTCCTTTTGAATTAATGAACCTCAAACATTAATTAATATGTGCGTGTTACAAGTTGTGTGTTTTATTTATTTATAATTAGGTCGCCGGGCAGCTCAAGGCGGCCGCTTATTGACTTTTTATTATTATTTATTTTCATAAGAACTTTACTGGGGGCCCAAAAACTATTTCTGCTTAGGGACCCCAATGGGCTAGCTTGGGCACTGGGTCCCCGCCCGGGTGGGCCACATTGTGGAGGCGACTGCGGGAGCCAGCGAACTCGCTTCGCCGCCGGTCGCCGTGCTTAGAGGGGCCCTGGCGTGGGGCCAGAGCGCGTCCAGCCTGGCAACCTAAGTGGGACTCCCCTCCGCGCCTGCAACATTCAGCGGCGGGTGAATAGCGAATATTGTTCGCAGTGTGTGATTTATGGGGGTCGGCACGGTGGCGCGGTGAGTAGCCCTGCCGCCTCGCAAAGAGAACGCCCTGGGTTCGAATCCCGCCTCGGGTGCCTTTCTGTGCGTAGTTTGCATGGTCTCCCCGTGTCCGCGTGGAATTTTCGCCGGGAACTCCGGTTTCTTCCCACAGTCAAAATATATGCTGCTGCATGGGTTAATTGGCCTGCGGACTACATTGCCCCCTGTGTCCTGTGATGGACTGGCGTCTCATCCTGGGTATTGCCCTGCTTTGCGCCCTGTGTCTGCCGAGATAGGCTCCGGCTCACCGCGATCCTGTACAATATTAAGCGGTTCTGACAATGAGATGAGATGAGACAATGGATGGATGGTGTGTGATTGATGTTCGCAAGGAAGTATTGTGTGGGGCCTGGGTAAATAACACTCCGTGAATGGTGTTTGTTTGTACTGTTGGGTGGCAATCTTGAAATCTGCGATTCTTGCGAGTAAATACCAACCAGCTCAATGTGTGGAGTGTGTGGGAGTAGTACCAACAACAACCGCCGTTCGCCCATAAGTGACGGTGATGTCACCGCCTCCTGGCCCGGCTTGTGCCAGGCCAGGTGCACCTGGGAGTAGTACTGAGTGAGCGACGTCGCGTCCCGTCCCGTGCAATGGCCATACTTCGCGATTAGCGGCGCGGACAGGAAAGTAATGGAAGTGACCGGGGCACCACGAAACGTCGTGTAGTGTTCTCTGTTCTTATGATTTATTTGTCCGAGCAGTTAAGAGAAATCTGTATTCTAGGTAAGTCACTTTACCACCTCCCAGCTGACCAAAAGTCCGTCACCCTTTAAACTGCGTTTTTCCATCTTCAGCTTCGCGACATTTAGCACGTTTCACGATGCAATACTGTTCACGGCTCGAATGGACTGGCGTCCCTACCTTGCGCCCTGTGTCTGCCGGGATAGGCTCCGGATAACCGCGACCCTGTACAGGATTAAGCGGTTTCTGATACTAGATGGATGGAATACCGTTCACGGGGAATTAATGTAATTCTCGATCGTCGGAATGCAACTGCGTGTTCGGGATGCTGTCCGGAAGAGGACACGGGCAACATTGAGATTTTGGGGAAGGCCTTCTAGCAAGAGGAGAACTCGGGGAAAGTTGAGCACTCGGGGGCGGAATGGATGATTTCTGTACACGGTGAGATGTGTGGATGGATGGAATCGGTAATGGGTGCACAAGATAGATGTCTTGAGCCTCAACTTGAACACTGATAGAATCGGCCATGCGGATGGCTGCAGGGAGTTTCACACAATCCATCTAGCCTCCACCACCCCATCATCACTCCGTCTCTTTGTAAAGGGTGGCGCAGTGGTAATATCTGCGCCTCACAGCAAGAAGTACCCGGGTTTGAATCTCGGCTCGGGCGCCTTTCTCTGTGGCGTTTGTGTGTTCTCCCCCTGTTCTGCCTGGGTTTCCTCCGGGTTCTCCGGTTTCCTCCCACAATAAAAAAAACACTCCGTAATTATTTGGCCGATAACATCATAATATATACGAAGCAGTGTGTGGCAATATGGCGCCGGCAAAACCGCCTGGCTGCCTCCTCCACCTCTCTGCGCTTTCCTCGCACCTCTGAGTCGTTCTCTCGTCGAATGAGTACCTTGGACAGTGAATGAATATGTGCGCGTTAGAAATTTAAAATTATTGCTATTAAAAGTAAAGGTGCAGCCCTGTAATTGTTTGCTGGCGCCACTGCTGGTGGATAGCTTTCCACTAGAGGTAGCTGTTACGCGGCCAGTCAGAAGGGGATTTTTTGTGCTGATGATGCTTCCAACGTGGGAGGCGAAACGTCGCGAGGGAGAGAGAGGGAGATCGCTCGGCACGGGTATCCCGAAAGAACCGCTCTGAAGAGCAGCCATCGTGAATCGAGCCGCGGAAACCTACATCAGTACACTGCGCCACACATATACATTTCAAATCTATTTTTGCAACGAACCGAGCGAAGACGAATGGGCAAACCGTGCGAGGTGATGAAAGGGGATAGAGCGCTCTCTCGCACGGAATGCCAGAGCCTTGTTTGATAATCCCCGTGGCGCGTCTGCTGCAACCCCGCTCCTCCCGGCTGCACGGAATGTGAAGACGCGATAATTACACTGACTGAATTAACGATGTCCCAACAAGACGTTATTGATTTTCATGAATGTTTTCCCATCGCTCACACAAAGCTTTCATGGAATCAACATTTGTTCATCCAGCCTGCGTATTTTTTTTTCATTTTTCTCACCCTCGGAGTAAGTATTTGCACGTCTGTGTAATTAGTTTCAAAAGCGGGCGGGCGATGCGATCAGATTTAAATTGGAATGAAAATGAAAATGCATACTAATCAAAAATCAACGCGGCTTTTGTCCTTTCGCCGATTAGCCACGGACACAGTGTATACACAGATATACACACACACAACAAAAGGCAATTACACACAAAGGGACCCGATCTATGCCTGACAATGATAATCAATATAATTTATTACGCGCACATATTTATTAAAATTTGAAGGTGTTCATTCGAAGACGGAACGTCTCCGAGCCAAGTCACGCGGTTAGCCGGCGCCAAAAATAATTCCAATAAATTACCGAGACAGAGTACAAAAGTGTGACAGTGGGATGGGAATACATAGAAGCTTGTTACGAACACAGTGAATAAGCATATACAGCCCTTGAACCCGCCTATTACTTGGTACAATTTCAGCTAGGAAGAAATGTTGATTCTGTTAGGGATCTAAGGCGGCAAAACGAAGGTCGTGACTGCAGCTTCAAACTGACAGAGGGGACGCTCTACACGGCACGGCTATCCCGAAAGAACTGCTTTGGAAAGCAATTGTTATGAATTAATAATGACGATTTAAATAATTCCGTGTTCTCCTTTTAATAATTTGGGGTTATATACTGCGGTTCTTTAAATGCTCATCCATCACTTCCCGTGCACCAGCAGCCAATTCCTGGGCGACCATACACTCGCTCGTGCCCCATGCCTCGGCTGTCAACGTGTCACTCTAATTGAGCGCCGACTATCAGCGCTTCTAGGGACGTGTCTTGCCCGATACCCCGTCGCGTCTCTTAACAGCGCTTGAAATCGCGCCGTGGAGCAAAGACGATCCGCTCGCGTGCAGACGCTGCGTGATTTACGAGAGATGGCTGCCGCAGCAGCGGACTTGGGAAGACCTTAGTCCGGCAGTGGATCGTAGACAGACATCGCTCTCAAGAGCCGCTCTTTCGGTATAGCCGTGTCACTGAGTGTTCCTTCTCTCTCCTTGGCGACGTTTCGCCTCCCACATTGGAAGCATTATCAGAGCAATCATCGTGACACATCGAGCCGTGAAAACATCAGACAGGAATCGCTCTCAGGAGCTGCTCTTTCGGGATAGCCGTGTCGAGATAACCTCGATCATGTAAAAAACAATTATTGTTTGCTGATCTTCCGTTCTCTGTTGTTGTTGGCGTGCCGTTCTGTCCGCAGTCCCGTGCAACGCTTTGTGACCCTCGGGTGAAAGGCGCTCTATAAATGCTATTATCATTATTATTATTTTTTGACCGTGGCTGGTGGCGATGATGATGATCAGCAGGGCCGACTGGCGGTGTGTAGGACGTAGACAACGTGCCGTTAATCTGTGAGCGTTTGCGTTTTGAATAAGCAGCTGTGTGTGGCTTTTAGCTCACTCGAGACAGAGGCATAAACCCTCTTCCCGGCCAATGCCAAACCAATCTTGTTTACAATTGCTCGGCGGCCAAGCCCCAATTCATCATGCCAGCGACATCTTGATATAAAGTAAATGTTATCTTGACGTAGAGCCCATTTCGGAGTGTCATCGATGTTATTTTTTTCGTACATTAAAATGACTTGTGATGCGCGGAGATGCTACAGTGCCTCGCCCCGGGCTCTGACGCCGCACCGATTGCATCCGTGCCACCAGAGCTAACTCAGCACGCGGTGCGATAAAGCCAAAGGTGCAGCCCTGCAATTCCTCGCTCACGCTACTGCTGCTGTAAGAGCGTCCACTAGAGGGAGCTCTAGAGAGTCCTTCTAGAGGCTTTCTTTTTTTACATACTCTTCCGCATTGGCCAGATATTCAATTCAATTCAACTTTTTTGTCAATTCTGCCATATGTACGGCATAAACAGAGGATCGAAATTCCGTTTCTCTCAGACCCCGGTGTTGGCATATACATGGACAGGAACACAACAACAAGGGTTTAAAAATACTAGGATAAAAAAAACAAAATACTAACAATTGTTTAATATTTGCAAGTTAAGCTATGCTGGGGGTTGGGGGGGACAATATCAAGGCACAAAAGACAAAGATCCCCCATATAGCCTTAACAGACTGTTGGGTCAAATGCCGTTAGCGAGCATCTATGAAGGTCGACACAGCACACGAGGGGGTGGGTGACCAGCACCACGCCCGGCCGCCTTTGTCTCCCTAGTGGCGATGTTTACACACCACACTAGGTACTCATTTGAGGCTGAGTCGACCTAAGGGAGGCCCAGGACCGCTTCAGAAAATCGTCACTGGTGTTGGCCGTGAGCGGGATTCGAACTCGGGTCGCCAGATTCGTAGCCCAGTGCGCTAACCACTTGGCTACCGTTCCCCACAGTAGTTCCCATCACACGCGTGCTGCTGATTGACTGGTGGTGCCTTTTCATACCGCTGGCTGGATGGAGACGGGTTGTGGTGGGCGGTGGGGTGGGGTTCAAGAAACCTGCACTATTGTTTAAATTGCTGCATTGGGAGGTCGAACTAGTGGGCGCCACGGTGGCACGGTGGACCTTCTTGCTGTGTCGCCTCACAGCAAGAAGGCCCCGTGTTCGAATCCCAGCTCGGGGGCCTTTCTGTGTGGCGTTTGCATGTTCTCCCCGTGTCCGCGTGGGTTTTCTCTGGGCACTCCGGTTCCCTTCCACAGTCCACAGCCATGTTGCTGCATGGGTTAATTGACCTGCGGACTAAATTGCCCCGGGTGCCCTGTGATGGACAGGCGTTCCATCCTGGGTATAGCCCTGCCTTGCGCACTGTGTCTGCCGGGATAAGCTCCGGCTCACCGCGACCCTGTACAGCATTAAGCGGTTTTTGAGAACGGATGGATTGCAAGTCGTGTGCGCTGACCGTGACTCCACAGTGGCAGCAGTGGCAGCATCATACAGTGCGAAGCGTCGCTCAGAGGGCACTTTATAAGCAGTCTCGTTTTATATGTTATTGTGTGGAGAGCCACACTTCATTAATGTTTCCCACAGATGATGCTCGGTTTAATCAAACTGTGTCCACTTCGGCCAATTCACTACGCCAGAGGCACCGCAAAAACCACAGTACTCCCCCACCCCATCCCACAATCCACGGCTTATGTTTTAGAAATTGTCCTCGTACAGAGTCCACTGTGATCTCATCCCAACCAGAAATAACCCAGGGACCCCACGGTGGTGATGTTGATGACGTTGAGTTATATACAGCCAGCGACCTTTGACCTCGATTCCAAAAGCCATGACCAAAGCATTTTACCGTCATCGTCTTAAGGCCGTCCCAGAAACGTCGCAACTCTCGCTTCCCGGTTACGTCCCTTTTGTTGTTGTTCAACCGAGAGCTGTCAGTGTTTTTGTGGTCGTATAGCCGCTACTTCCACGAGACGCCTACATTAATAAAGATGTTCTCGAATTTAATGATAGTGAACCGAGGAGTCGTGACTTTCCAACCGAGGCCATTACGCAGCAACAGAGCGGTGCACTGAAATTTATTCCAGGTCTGTGTGGAGGTCCTGCCGCCGACGATGTATCGCGGAGTTCATTTAGAGCCTCGTGTTTTCACTCAACGGCGCGACTCATTATGCAGGTAATGTGTCAGCGCTCGGTGATTCAGAGAATTCGTCACGATTTATAAACATGTAATATTTTTTCCGGGAGCGCGTACGTGAGTTAATAACAATAACAAATAGCATTCATTACGTGCACATTCAATCAATTTCTAAGGTACGCATACGAAGGGAGAATGACTCGGGCTCGGGGGAACCTGCGGAGTGACGCAGGAGACTATCCACGCTGTCAGCTGGCCCCCCAACCCGCCAGACACCGCATCTGATGTAATCGGTTCTCGGCCCATCAAGTAATGAGTGGTTTTTTTAAATCCATAATCTAGCTCTTTTTACGAGTTAGGTCACGTATAATAATAATAGCATTTATAGAGCGCCTTTCACCCGAGGGTCACAAAGCGCTGCACAAGGCTGTGGAGAGAACGGCATGTCAATAACCTCAAGACAGATAAACTGAGAGTCAAGCAATAGCGATAAATCATTTAAAAGTATATAAGTGTCGTAAACCCGCTATTAGCGAGCCCACAACACCTATAATGAAGGTACGACGTTTTGCTGATAGTTTTCAATCGGCTTCATCAGGAACAAGGATCATAAAAAGAGCTAGACCATGGATAACATTGGTCATGAAAGCCTTCGTGTTAAGAGTGTTTATTTTATTTGTGGGAGGAAATCGGAGAAGCTGGAGGAAACCCACGCAGAACAGGGGGAGAGAACACACGGACTCCACAGAGAAAGATGCCCAAGACTGGAATCGAACCACCTCAGGCAGGACTTTCTTTCTGTGACGCTCAGATCTTATCACCGCGTCACCCTGCTGGATTATTTTTTCAGGAGAGTCCTGCGTTCAATTTTTTATTTTGATATGCTTTTCCATCCGATCGAGTGCGTTATACATGTGGGGTGGAAGAAAACCTGAGAAAAACCTACACTCAATGGGGGGGGGGGCAACACAACACCCCCCCATTGAGTGATGGCGATTAGGCCACTTGCTGTACTGCCTTGTCGTGGCGAGTCACAGTGTGGCGCCTCTCGTAACAGATGTGACGATCGTGAGGGCTTGCCGCCCTGCATGTCCTGAGCTTGTTGGATAGCAGCGTGGGCGGCGGCACACAGTAAATGTTAAACAATCTTGAAACAATGTAGAATATATAAGGTTTCACCTTTTCTGGCAATGAGAGACGTGTTAAGATCTTAAAACACGAAATGGACACCTTTTTGCAAAGGTTCCAGTTTGCAAGCAGCCACACATGCTTGTGGCAAAAACATGCAAACGAATGCTATCTTCTTTGCGATTCTTCGAAGCACGATGGCTAGCTTCTGGACATCGTCGTCTTTCAGCTTGGCTTCGAAGTGATAAATGCAAAGTCCTTCAAACTGATTGGCCCAGCACTAGAGACATCTTTCGTTAGAGCCTGGTCTCAGTGCTTAGCCAGGTGTTGCCAAAAGGCAAGCAGTTGTCAGACAATGCCAAGTATCAATGCATTAGTAGCTCGGGTCTAGCTGTTGAGACTATGGGCCCATAATTTTGAAACAGATGTTGAGCGAGAATGAGTTACGCGGTGGCGCGCAAACACGCCAAACTCTAAACGAATCTGCCAATTTACTCAATTGTGAGCGTACGCACTGTACCGATGTAGGTTTGTCACGGATCGATGTATGCGGATTTCTCTCAAGATGTGCTGTCCGGATAGCCGTGTTGAGAGTTTCCCTTTCTCTGCTTTGCGACGTTTCGCCTCCCGCGTTAGAGGCATCGTCGGGCGTTGAGGGCATCATCGGAACGCCTGACGATGCCTCCAACGTGGGAGACGGAACTTCGCGAAGGAGAGAGAGAGGAACGCTCGACACGGCTGTCCCGAAAGAGCAGCCTTGGAGAGCAATTTATCTTACACGTCCTGTACAGCGATGCTTGCGCCTTACTCCGAGAAGTTGGCAGGGCACTGCTGCTGCTGCAAAACAAAAATCACGAGTATTTTGTTCTGGGTAAACGAGCGTGATAAAATAACAAACACAACACATCTGTACGCGCGGCTGCTCCGCTCGCTAGCACTGCGACCACACACACACACACACGTTTCCCCCCCGTATAACGCACGTTGCCCACACGATCCTCCTCGTGGGACCCATTTACGGCGAGACTGGTAAATTGGTTCCGGGCCTTATAAACCACTGTCCCTGAAATTAAATGCCAGATCGTGTCCTGTCTGTGTACGGTCCCCGCTGTCACTGTCGATATAACAACGGCAAGGGTCTATTGCCAGAAAGGGTAAAAGCTCGCGTTATTTCACATCAACCGCAAAGGGTTGTTCGACCGAGAGTCTCGCGCAAGCAGCAAGTGTCGAGCGAACCTGGTTTGGCCGCCACATTTGCCACCTCTCCTCGCGGAGTCCATACATCAGTGCCCTCCGTGTGCGGGGTTGCGGGGCAGTCGATTTAATTGGGTTATCGAATTGCGGCCAAACAGCCGAAGAGAGAAATACTGCGCGAAATACTGCGCGGCTAAGCGAGCCGCTTTGTGCTGACGACCGTCAAACTAGCGACCCTGAAGCGTGAGTAACGCGCATTGGTGATTATCGAAAGTGTAATAATTACCTAGGGATGGTAGCGCCGTGTGCTACAGGCGCCCGCTGTTTTACGAAAATAATCATTTTCATTTAATGAACATGATTTTTTCAGGAGCGTCCTGCGTTCTATTTTTTTATATTGAGATGTTTTTCCATCCGATCGAGTGCATTATACATGTGGGGTGAAGGGATACCTGAGAAAAACCTACACTCAATGGGGTGGGGGTGTTGATTAATGAAAATAATCATTTATTTTCTGTTGCTTTGGTTTTCATTGTTTTTTCTTTTGTTGTTGGCATGCCGTCCTCTTCGCGGCCCTTATGCAGCGCTTTGTGACCCTCGGGTGAAAGGCGCTATATAAATTGAAATTATTATTATTATTATTGGCGTTTATCAACTCCGCCACGGCGACGTAATGTTTCGGCACCCAGCGAAATATACTACGAAGTTCCGCATGGTTATTTGAGCTGTTGGTCCCGTTTGGTGGGGCAAAGTGTGGGTGCTTGTAATTGATTAAGATAGCAGTACGTGCATTATTGTCGTGTGTTGTGATTTTTGGATTACAATTCTAATTGACGTTAGCCTCACTGAAAAGGTTGCTGTAGAATTCAATGCAGGTGCTCTATAAAATGCTATTATTATTACAGATTCAATCATTCGAATGCTATATAGTGCAATTTAACAATATTCTTATATTTTCGCCCATTTATTACTTTCGAAGTCATGTCTTATAAATTAGTTGTTTTTTTAACCTACTGGTTTATCTGTCCCTGTTGTAACTCGCTTGCATCTCGCCTCCGCACAACTGTTGAAAAGAACTACATAGCTCAACGGCTCCTTCCAGCTTAAATAAAGACTGACGGGAGTGACCGTGTAGTGTCCGGGCGAATGTAACGGTTCCCATTCGTACGCGTTACATGCGACGCCCGCTGTCACCACGGGCCGCCACATTCACCACGGTGCTTGAAACCAATGGCGATCGCTCGAACTGAATAGCAAACCGTGAACGGAGAGCGTTTGACGGGGAGTCATATATTCCAGCA
>JAZEWU010000026.1:5063843-5074322 GCA_036362915.1 Geotria australis | reverse complement strand
TACTATCCATCTCGCCTCTTAAGGCCACTTACTGACGAACGATTTGAGTATTTTTTTCTTAAAATAGCAGCGCGCCCGCCCTGCAGAGGTTAAGGGAACCGGAGTTCGATGAGGAGTTAGCTGCTGTGGGGTGGTCGTGTGGGCTGTTGGTGATAGTAAAGAAAGCCATACTTCCCCTCCGTGTGTCGGCGAGTTACGTTACACCTGCCAAGGAGGCCAATGATCTGTAGTAAATGACAGATTGGCGGATGAGGTACGGAACGCGCCCGACAGTCCATCCACCCAGGAGACGGAGCTAGGAAATAATCTCGCGCGCAGGTGCTGGGTGGGTGGGTTATTGCAGCGCAAGAACGCGAGCGACGGCAGCGGTTGGGCGAGGCCCTTCATCCACCAGTGGATCGGCCAAGGCTGCTGATGATAATAATAATAATATAATAATAATATCAATTTATATAGCGCCTTTCACCCGAGGGTCACAAAGCGCTGCACAAGGGCCGCGAAGAGAATGGCATGTCAACAATGAAAACTAAATAAATAAATAAACCAAACGAACAAAACTATTTTTTATGATTAAGGCTGCTTCGAATATACTGAAAGGTCGTGAAACTGGCAATCTTAAGAGCGGCAAATATTTGCCAGCGTCCCCTAAGATGGCCGTCACTTCCATGGGAGGCGCAACGTCGCGAGGGAGATCGCTGGACACGGCTAGCCCGAAAGAACAGCTCTGAAGAGCAACCACCATGAATCGAGCCGTGAAAACCCACATCAGTTAAGACACATAGATGTTTATTATTACAGCAGAAAAATACCCAGTGAGCTTGCAAGCTCTTTACGGGACTCCTGCGACACAACAAACACTCAAAGGTACAACCAGATTTTGTATCATTTCTATCTTGGTAAACCTCGATGACCGTTATTCTCAATCGGTGGGTCGCGACTCATGAGTGGGCCGCGAGCGCTACCTAGTGATCAGTGTAGAGCGTACCCACGCGGGTCTTGAGACGCGAAATGTCGAGAACCCCCTGCTCTGTGACATGGAATAATCCGTTGCTAACAGATACATATGTATTTAAAAAAAACCCAATTAATTAGATTTATTCAGTGGTAACAATCCACACCCGGTTTCCACCTTTGTTTCCATTCATTCGCACTCGCGTGCGACAGCTGAAACTTGGGATATGATCTGAATGCTAATGCCCTCAGCATTGTTGGCTTCACTAAGTGTTAATTTGCCACCGCGCGTTTTTAATAAGAAGTGGAGGCGTTGCATTTTTCAGGGATGTCGAGGCCCCCATTGTGTAATAGAGTCCCAGTGGCACTGTGCACAACACATTACCACCACAAGGCACATTAAAACCAGACGAAATTGTAAGGCGGTGAACATACAAAGGCAAAGATCCCCCTTATAGCCTGAATAGGCTTTAAGGTCAAGTGCTGTTAGTGAGTCGCACCTATAAAGGCCGGCAAGTCATACGAGGGGTTGGTTGGCCAACCTTACACCCGGCCTCCTTTGTCTCGCTAGTGGTGATGTTGACACACCGAACAAGGTACACGTTTGAGGATGAGCCGACCTAGGGAAGGCCCAGGACCGGTTCGGACAATCGACACCGGTGTTTCGCCGAATCGCACTCTGGTCGCCGGGTTTGTAGCACAAACGCGCGTGATGACACGGGTGATTCAACGCATGTATTGGAGATAATATTATGAAACATTGATGCCCAGGTCAGCAATGACTCACAGTGTGAGACCACACCTCACGCGATGGGGCCTTGATAATAACAATAATCTAATTTTGTAACGCGCGCATATTCTCCGGGCGCGTTGCACCCGTTGATTTGGAGGCGCGGAGCCCTGCTCAGTCGGTTTGTTGTGAGTCGGTGAATAGGTGACTTTTAAAAAACATTTTGAAGGTTGTGGGGGACTGTGTTAGGTGCAATTGGTGTGGCAGGCTGTTCCAGGTTGTGGGTGCCGCGACCGAGAATCGGCGTTGCGCGAAGGTGTGTGGAGTAGGTGCTGTGATGAGCTGCGCAGAGTACGGGATTGTGTTGGGGCAAGTGGCCGGAGTAGCGATGCTAGGTATTTTGGGTGTCCTGTGTGGATAGCGCGGTAGCATATTATTGCTGTTTCGTAAGTGATGCGTTGGTGGATGGGTAAGAGTTGAATGTTCAAAAATAATTCCCGAGGTACGGTTATTTCGTTTCGGTTTCTAAATCGGGGTACGCAAGGGGATTGGGCCGGAGGCCAGACTATGCGGGAGGGGGGTGTGGAATTGTGTCGTCGGCCATCCGTGTTATTCCCGGCACCTTACTGACCACGCCACATCACTGAAAGCATAATCTAATCTGGGCTTAAGTACCGGTTTGCGATCATTATCCAGAGGTCTCCCTCGTAAGAGGGATATAATAATAATAATAGCATTTATAGAGCGCCTTTCACTCGAGGGTCACAAAGCGCCGCACAAGGCTGCGGAGAGAACGACATGTCAACAACGACAGAGAACGGAAAATCGGCAACAATTTTTTTTTTATCCGAGCTGTGGAGAGAACGGTACAGTTGTTTTGTTTCGGTCTATAAAAGTGACGGCCATCTTAAGGGACGCTGGCAGATTTTTGCCGCTCTTAAGATTGCCAGTTTCACGACCTTTCAGTCTACTATCCAACCTCTGCAGCTCAAAAGACCTTGCAGAGTTCGATACAAATAACTGTGTAAAGAAATGGGAAACTGTAATTTAATCATCGCGCTTCGAAGAATCGCAAAGAACAAGAAGTGTATTTGAAGCAGCCTTAATCATTAAATGTTTTGTTGCTTTGATTTTTTGTATTAGTATTTTTTTCTGTCGTTGACATGCCGTTCTCTCCGCGGCCCTTGTGCAGCGCTTTGTGACCCTCGGGTGAAAGGCGCTCTATAAAATGCTATTATTATTATTAAATCGGCGTAGGAAACACTACTACCTATCAGTATGCGCTGGTGCGCCGCCGCTATAGCCGTATCGCGAGACGAAGTGTTGACACGAACGCGCCAGAGAGGGTTGCTGACAAAGGCATATACGGGGTACGCCAGCCCGAGTGGGCGGTGCCTATACGCACACACCATTTAATTGCGCGCATCAGATTTGGTCCTATTTTTAAATCCTTACATAAGATTCATGTAACGCTCCTACCCCCCTCCCCCCCAGCCCGAGATGAGACCCCCTCGTCCTCGCCCCACCCCCCACCAAGCCGTCCTCCTTCCCACTCCCCGCAGGCTTCTGTGCATCACCAATGTAAATTTCACACCGGCGGCCGGAAGGTAATCTTTTATGTATCCTAAGTAGATGCGGGAATCCAGCAGCATTTGGTGAACAAGCCTGAAAGCTGCTTATGAGACCCAGATGGGTTGAGACCGGTCCAGAGTTTGGTCGTTTAGACAAACGCCGCTCGATAATATTGGTCTTGGAAAGCTCATAAATATGCTGAGCGGCTAAACGCACAGTTCTTTGTCTGTGAATACAGGACGGAGTTAGCATTACGATTCAATGACCGCTCCTCTTCAGGAGCTGCCGTGGTGTAATGGGCAGCACGCCGAACACAGATGGGCACGAGAATTGCTCTTAAGAGCTGCCGTGTGGAGCGCTGCTCCTCTCTCCTCCGCAACGTTTTGCCTCCCACGTTGGGTGCCTGCAATTGTAAGCCAGTTATCTTCCAGAGAAGTGATAACTCACACAGTGGCATGGCCGGCATCAAAAGCCTGATGATGCCTCGAACGTGGGAGGTTAAATTATGGGCACTTTTTTTTTGCCAGTGTACAACTAAGGTAAAATATACCAGGTTTTACCTTTTCTGGCAATGAGAGAAGTGTTAAGATCTTAATATTATTGGAGCATTTGTTTGCATGTTTTTGCCACAAGCATGCGTGGTTTCGTGCAAATTGTAACCTTTGCTAAAAGGGAGGTTAAATGTCGCAAAAAAGAAAGGAGGAACATTCGATACAGCTATCCAAGCTTTTAAGAATTTATAACATGTTTTTTCAATTTATGCCGTACACAGTACTCATTCAGTGTCAAAGGCATTGGTTTGAAGATAGTGATTACGAGGCACAAAGAAACCGCAGAGATGGGCAGGGGGAAGGTAGCCGGCGCCAACATTTGCCAGACACTGCATCCTATATATTATGATGTTATTGGCCAATTAATTACTGTATTTTTTTTATTTATGGGCGGAAACCAGAGAACCTGGAGGAAACCTATGCAGTTCAGGGGGAGCACACACAATCTCCACACACAAAGGTGCCCGAGGTGTGCAGGACCTTTTTTTCCATGAGGCGAGGATGTTACCGCTGCATGAACACCCTGGCGCCCTGCCCTATGAGCGTCTCTTGAGAGCAATTATTATTTTTAACAAAATAAACAACCGGCTCGTTGAACCCAATACAAGGACGAAGAGAGGCGAACACGATACAGCGAATTGAACGACAAATTACATATGTTGTTCCAATGAGAGGGTTTTAATTTCCCCCGTGTAAGTACCCACACATGTTCTTGTTTCGCGTTTCCTGGTCGGAGGCTCTTCAGCAGCGACAGCATTAGGGGAGCACCCGTAATGCATGAGTTAATTTGTTTTAATCCTAATGTAAAAGATCCATCACATGTTGGTTGATTAGTGCCACTAAGCGAATCCAATTTCGGTTAATGTTTTGTAATGTTTTGATTTATTCCATGAATTTATTATCATCCGCTTAATGCAGCACATGGTCCACGGTGAAGCCGCAGCATATCTTGGCAGACACGGTGTAAAGAAGGGCAATACCAAGGATGGGATGCCAGTCCATCGCACAGCACCCCAGGGCAATTTAGTCAGCAGGCCAATGATTTATTTAGCAGTGTAACAGTGACCTGACATACACAGAAGAATATTGTGGTGGGGATACAGGATAGGACAAAATTGCCCCCGTGCCCTCTGATGGACTGGCGTCCCAACCTCGGTGTAGCCCTGCCTTGCGCACTGTGTCTGCCGGGATGGGCTGTGGCTCACCGCGACCCTGTACGGGATTTAGCGGTTTTTGACAATGGATGGATGGATACAGGGGTAGTGTGGTGGGATATAGGGATATACTAATAATAAATTTACATTTATAACGCGCACATATTCAGTCAATGTCGAAGGTGTTCATTCAACGAGAGAACGACTCAGGCGCGAGGAAAGCACAGAGAGGCCGAGGAGGCAGCCAGGCGGTTTGCCGGCGCCATGGTGGGATGCAGTGGTAGTGCCATGGGATACAGAGGTAGTGTGGTGGGATATACGGGATATCATGGTGGGATATACGGGCGTCTATTTGCAGCTGAGAGGCCCTGGTTAAAGGCACTTTGTTGCCATGAAAGCAATCGGCCATTTCGATTTTGGTCCAACGCGGAGCGAGCACACTGGTGCACAGGGAATGATAAGAGTAAAACACACACGCTTTATATACTATACAACGGTGTATAATAGTAAGATAATTACTTATTTATCCAGAAAAGTCACATTGAGTCCAAGGACTCTCTTTTAGGAGGGTTCTGCAATGTTCTTTTAAGATGTTTTCCGCCGATTAATAATGAGTGTTTATCATAACTGTATGCACGCTGAGAAAACCCTCGTGTGAGGGGGCAACGCTGCATTTCCGTACGGCTCCTCCTGAATGCCCACTCACGGGAAGCGAGTTTCTCCCAATCTGTGTGTGATCCACCAACCCTCGCTTACTGCCTGATTATTTAATGTGTAATAAATTGGAATAGTGGGGAGTGCGGAGATACGCTTTCATCCGAGGTGAGACCAAAACACAGATGGATAGCACGCAGACTCTTCACCCACTGCACCAGTGTAAATTATCCTAATTAAAAATTCACGAGAGCAATCTACCCCACACAATCTGTTTCCAACAAAGTTCATGAAATAATTCGGTGGCACGTTAAATCAATATTGTAGGGTGGCGTCGAGTAGCAGCCATCATTATTATCAGTATCCGGTTAATCCTGTACAGGGCTGCAGGGGGGGGGGGCGCCAGAGTCGATCCCGACAGACACAGGGCGCAAGGCAGGGCGATACCCTGGTTGGGACGCCAGTCAATCGCAGGGCACTAAGGGGGCAATTTAATCATCAAGCCAGTTAACCTATGCAGCAGCAGCAGCAGCCGCATATATTTGGACTGTTGGGAAAAAAATGGAGTACCCGGCAAAAACACACGCGGACACGGGGAGAACATGCAAACTCCGCACAGAAAGGCATCCGATCCGGGATTCAAACCCGGGCCCTTCTTGCTGTGAGGCGGCAGCGCTACTCACTGCGCCAGAGTGCCGCGCTGCATAAAAAGCAATATATTTTTTCAAATCCTCAAGCGACTTCAAATCCGATCACATGGAGTCGGCGCCGTGAAACATTGATTAAATTCCTCGCCGGGTTATTTGCGGTGCAACCAGGACAAAGTTTCCCTCCGTGTGCACCGTGCGCTGCGTTCCGTCGTTCCTTTCAGCACGCTCTTCCTGTTTGGTGGCGGATTAACCGTGTTTTCTTATCCGCGCAGCTCACGCGGCCGCGCTGGGAGAAAGTGGCAAGGCACCCGCCATCCCGAAATAAAGCCACGGGTGATTTTCCTCCAGCAGCCAACAGCTTTAGCCCCGAGCTCCGTAACAAGCCGGTAACACCTTGCGCGCCATCCCGAAATAACATCTCCTTTGGGTTTTTTTAAATCTTCTACAGGCAGGCAGTCAGCCAGACGTTGCGCTTATGCGGCATTGCTTCGATAACACTGCAGGTTTGTTGTTGTTATATTCATCCGTCCATTATCAGTCGCTGTTTAGTGGTAATTTAACAATAATTAGGATTCATAACGCGCGCATATTTGTTCAATGGCGAAGAGAGAGAGAGAATGACTCGGAGGCACGAGGAAACCACAGAGAGGCTAAGAGGGTGAAGGCAGCCACGCAGTTAGCCGGCACCAACATTTGTCAGACACTGCGTCTTATATATTATGATGGCATCGGTCAATTCATTAATAAGTGTTTTTTTCATGTATTGTGGGAGGAAACTGGAAAACCCGGTGGAAACCCATGCATAACAGGGGGAGAGAACACACAAACTCCACACAGAAAGGCGCCCGAGGCGGGAGTTGAACTGCCTCGGGCAGGACTTTCTTTCTGTGTAGGTGCAGATGTTACCACTGCACTACCACCCGACAGCCTCCCCTGGCCGACACAGAAGCAAGGCAGGGCTATACCCTGGATGGGATGGCAGTCCACCGCAGGGCACCGGGGACAATTTGTTCAGCAAGCAATTTAACCTAAGCAGCGTGTTATTGGACTGTGGGAGGAAACCAGAGTACCCAGTGATAACCCACGCAGACACGGGGAAAACATGCACACTCCATACAGAAAGGCACCTGAGCTGAGGATCAAACCTAGGGCGATTTATGAGGTGGCAGCACTACTCACTGCGCCAACGTGCCACCTTAGCTATAATTTTACCCCAAATATGTTTACTAGCAGAGTACCCAGGGGTCAAGGTAGAAGCGTTCACGTCGCGATCCCTGTCAAGTAAATACTTGGTATTACCTGCGAATTCTACCAAACACTTCGAAGCCAATGAGCTGAAAGACAACGATGTCCAGAAGCTCAATAGATGCCAGAAGCCCCTCAGTCTGGAGCAAGAAGAGAGGCCAATGCCTTTAAGGCCAGCGCTGACTATTATATCTCTAAATGTCGAAGGGCTGTCTGCAACGAAAGAAGAACTTGTTGCAATTGGAAAATGTCGTGTAGCCATCATGCTTCGAAGAATCGAATCGAATTCGAAGCAGAGTACCCGCCCTCGGGGTGAAATTGTTCCAAGGGTGTAAAACATTCTTCCGACATGAGGAGTGCTTAAAAGAGAGGGTTGACGGTAGTGTCGTAGAATAAGCCGCACGGACGTCCGACATAGGAACTCGGGAGTCTTTATTACCACGGGGCCAGAGTCCGTAGCCCGGTTTGTCCACATCATCGCAGCCTTGGGGCCTCAGTCTCCTGATCTGATTCCCATTTCCCTTCAATTACCCCGCCCCACGCCGCGATTTCCCCCAACGAATCGCAGCCTAATTAAGAACCGTGTCCTGTCAGTGTCCCACATTCCCGTGCGGCCCCCGTCCCCCTCAGCCCCCCACACAATTTCCCGTAATTTAATTTCCGCTCTCTTAATATAATATAAGCAATCGAGGCCTGTGTTTAACCCCCACTAACGAGAGTCGATGTCGGAGGCGACTACCGTACGCCCTACGCGCTGAGGGGCAGCGCGCTCGCTAACACCGGGTCACTGTTGCAAATGAGACTAATCGTTCATCGTCTAGCGAGTTCTCACCCTCAGTCAGTTTGTATCTAAGCTGGAAGGAACCGTTTCGCTACGTAGCTGTCTTTAACAGTTGTCCAGCGGGGAGGGGGTAAGCGAGTACGACATCTCAGGGCACCGGGGGCAATTTAGTCAGGTCAATTCACATAGGTAGCATGTCTATGAACTGCGGGACGAAACCGGAGCACCCGGCGAAAACCCACGCAGACACGGAGAGAACATGAGAACTTCACATCAGCACTTCAGCACTTCACATCAGCACACTTCGAGGCCGAGCTGAAAGACAACGATGTCCAGAAGCTGACCATCGTGCTTCGGAGAATCGCAAAGAAGAAGAAGCACATCAGAAAGATAACCGAGGCGGAAATCAAACGCAGGCCCTTCTCGCTGTGAGGCAGCAGTGCCACTCACCACGCCACCATGCCGACCAAACAAACAAGCCATGACGGTCAAACCGATGTTTTTAATTCACAGCTGACATTTAGCGGCAGGGTGGCGCAGTGGTAACATCTGCGCTTCACAGCAAAACGGCCCCAGGTTTGAATCTCGGCTCGGGCGCCTTTCTGTGTGGAGTTTGTGTGTTCTCCACCTGTTCTGCGTGGGTTTCCTCCGGGTTCTTCGGTTTTCTCCCACAACTTAAAAAAAACCACTCATTAATTATTTGGCTGATAACATAATATATAGGAAGCAGTGTGTGGCAATATGGCGCCGGCAAAACCGCCTGGCTGCCTCCTCCGCCTCTCTGCGCTTTCCTCGCGCCTGAGTCGTTCTCTCGTCGAATGAGTACCTTCGACAGTGAATGAATATGTGCGCGTTATAAATGTAACATTATTATTATTTAGCCAAATTAAATTAGGTCTCCAGTCCGATTCTCTCTGCCGGTGCGGACGTTGAAGCAAAGGAGCACGTTTCTTGAATCCACCTCCTCTGTCCACCCGTGGGAGGCGAAATGTCGTGAAGGAGAGAGGAGGAACGCTCGACACGGCTATCCTGACAGAACAGCTCTTGAGAGCAGTTCTCATACATCAAGCCATAAAACCCTATTTACTTTATCCCATACTTACTTTATCAGAAAACCCATACGTACTTTATCTCTCTCTCTATGGTTATAAATTATTGTTTGTGTTGTAAATGTTTTGCCCTCGCAGTACGTGTATGGGTGTGCCGTGCCTTTTGAGGCATTCCGCGGTGTAAACGTTAATTGTCGGGGTTTATACAGTAAGAAGAAATGGCAGTAAGAAGAAATAGTTAAGGCGCCATGTGCTTCAAACTTAATGGAGCACACAGGGCCCCTGTAACATAACTCTCTTGTTACCTTGTAAGCTATTGTATTGTTGATATTGAAGGCGTCCGGCGGGTAGATGGAGCAATTAATTGGGGCTAACGAGCGAGTGCTGTGATTTTATGAAGATCATTATAAACGTGGCTGGTCGTGGCACCGTGGGAAGCCCTTTATCCAGCGGTGGATTGAACCTGGCTAACTACGGCATAACGCGTGTCCCTTTGCTTTTTGTTGCTGGTGAATTGAGTGAGCTTTGTAGAGTTGGACTGATGTATGTTTGTTACGGCTCGATAAGAGTTGCTCTTTAGATAGATGTTTATTATTACAGCAGAAAAACACCCAGTGAGCTTTCAAGCTATTTACGGGACCACGGCTATCCCCAAAGATAGATAGCAACTCTTATCAAGGATAGCCGTGTCGAGCGCTTCACCCTCCTAAGCGACGTTTCGCATCCCACGTTGGAGGCATGGTCAGCCTTCTGAATGTGTTTTCAGAGTTTTGTTTGGGTTTTCACAGCCTCGTTAGTTTTAGCGGGACTGTGGAGCGTGTCTTTGGACGGTGGGAGGAGGCCGGAGTGCCCGGCGAAAACCCACGTGGACACTCGGGGAACATGCAAGTTCCGCACAGAAAGGCCCCACGAGCCGGGATTCGAACCTGGTGGCTTTTTGCTGTGAGGCGGCAGCGCTACTCACCGCTACGCCACCGTGCCGCCCTAGTCTATAGTCTATACACATACTATAGTCTGTACATACAGTCTATAGCCGTGTCACTGAGCGCTACCCCTATCTCTCTGCAGTCTATACACACAGTCTATCATGTATACATAAAGCCTATAGTCTATGCATATAGTCTTTACATGCAGTCTATAAG